>JANFCV010000170.1:650000-1034628 GCA_024500475.1 Phthorimaea operculella | reverse complement strand
AGTTATCTTCCAAACCACTGGTCTGAATTTGATGCGGTTTTTAGTGTTAGACCAAGATTTGACTGGGGAATGTTCTTATCTTGGTATTACGTGAGATCAAGATTTGATTAGGGAATTTGACAACTCACCAGGGGCGCTGTAGTTAACTAGGTATAGGAAAGGGGATTGAGAGGGATTGCATTGAAAACTTTGCAGGCATGATCGGATCATGAAACTGCTATGAGTGAATGACTGTTAAAACTTTTACTATAGAGCCCAGTGGCAGATTAACCCGAAAACAAACTAAACAATTGTAATGGAAGAGCAGACTGCTTTCGTGTCAGTTAACGTTCTAAAGTTAGCCTATTGTGGTACCTGATGAGATAGGCATTTCTGCAGTCAGCTCTCCCACTAAAGGGCATCACGTCTTGGGGGCACCAGAAGATTATAATCATAACCGAAGTTATTAGTCAAAGTTTCTGTATTTCAATTATATAATTTGTTGCTTATTTTATTACAGATTCATCGACATTCTTCGAAGAAGAGAGTTTGCTTGAAGACCTGCATCTATTAGAAGACCCAAAAAAAGAACTAAAGACTTAAATGTCAGACTGAGACCTAAACTTTTCAAAAGACCTGATTTTAAAAGCTGTTTTAAAACTCAAATGGACTTTGTGACATTCCATTATATTAAATCTGCCAGCTGTCAAATCCGGTTAGTTAGGATGGTATAACTATAGTATTTTATACGGGGACGTACCGAACGACCGATTTTCTCGCTAACCTTCGCTAACTCTAAGCTCAACAACTCAAACTGGTCAACTTTTCCCAAGGACCAAAGGTCAAAGTATAAAAACACAAGCAGATGTATTAAAAAACAAGAACCTGGCTGCGGTAATTTCAAAGTTATATTTTGCGTTTGAAATCCGTCATTTTCAATTTATGAAATTTTGCCAAGCCGGTGTCACTCGCGCTGCTGAAACAAATATTAATATACATCATATTGCGACAAATAATTTCTTGTCCAAATACACACATACTCTCGAAAAATATAACCCTCCTTCTCAGGCAGTGGGGTAAAATGTTTTCCCATACATAAAACTTAGCTGATGGCTTTTTAGTATGGGACGTGTTTTTTTGTATGTTACACGTTTTTTTTTTTTTGAGAAAAATTTATAATTTTCGGGAAATTGATCGTTCGGTATAATAGGGTTCGGTATAATTCTTACAGGGTGCACCTTATTAAGACTTGTTTATGAAGTAGCTTTGAGCTCACTAAATAAGCTTGCAAGCTTTAATTTCTGAATAAATAAATATTACTGCAAAAAAATATGGCAGCTTGACTTATAATTAAGCTTATAATGTATCAAGATATACGGTGTGTTAAGAAAAAATGGGTTTCTTTCAAAAAGCGAACCAGCCCGTATATCGACTTTATTTCAATTAAGATAAGAGTTCGTTTACTATATTGTCGGCCGGCTATTACTTTTCTTAAAACAAAGTATATCTTCGAATAAGCATCTCCTCATGTTTTATATTTTTTTATTTCTAAAATAACAATATAAAAATAAAGGGATTTGGTATACATATCTAATCTTTTGTTTCAAAAAATACCTACATATTTAAGAAATAAAATTCAAAAATAATTACAGCGGTTGGGATAAACTCTGAGCCACAGCACACTAGAAACAAAACCGTTTCATTTATTACAAATCAGGGATAATCGTGTGGTTCTCCATAGCATTTGTCGGGGGTTCGGGACACCGTTTAGAAGATATAACGAAAAGAAATGGAGAGCCTCTCAATGACACGCCCCAGCTAGATCTCGAAAACCGCACCACGTAGCTAAATCTGATTATTCCAAATAAGCTAATAATTTGGGCGAGCCATGGTGTGGTGGTATCGCCGGTTATTCCCAACGGCCCCCGAATTCAAACTTAGAGATTCAGTTGCCGTAGGGACGAAAAATTCCCAACGGGCCCCGAAATAAAAATAAAGAAGGACTTTGGGAATTTTTCTTTCCAGCTGGCCTCGAGTTCAAACTTATAGAGATTCGGCGGCCGTTGGGAAGAAATACTCCCAACGGGCCCCTCGGGGGCCGATCTGCGGGGGCCGTTGGGAATAACGGGGTATCGCGCGATATTTACCCACGCGATACCGCCGCGGCATTTGTATGGAAGTTTCGCGTACCGCGGCGATACCGCTGTAAAGTGAACGGGCCTTTACCATTGGGCGACACTGACCATTGTTGAAAATGCTTCTTTACGGCGTCTTGGGTGTCGGAATAAAATCAACCACAGTAGTTGAATGTATGGATTTTATTAATTAAGTTTGTACAGTACTTATTTTAAAGAACAAAGATTAAGACAAACAGGTTGGGTTCATGTAAGTACCTAAGTTTTTGGAACATACTTTATAAAGATACTTAATCAAAACGGCAGCAGCTGCGGCGTTAAGACTAACACAGATCGAATCCGACGGGCGTCATATATGCACGAAGGTGCATTACATGTTAGACTGGATGCGTGGCGTACGTAAGGTATGCCCGGTATGCCACATATGGTATGGAATGTTTCATACACCATTACAACATCCGTTGCGTACATGCTGCGTCCAGTCTGCGCTAGCCTTTAACCTCGATTCTCACAGCACATTTCCTTAGCTAACTCATAACTATTCCTCTTTAAATAAACTAAGAAAATCTGTTGTTGCATATTTCTTATTATTTTTCACAATAGGTAATCAAATGCCTTAAATTTAGAGATCAAACATCACAGCAATGACCTAATTCGTGAGATTTTTAATTTTTTATCCATCTACAAAATTTTGCGCAGGATCAAACGTGATTTAGAAATTGGCTAAGAAAATGTGCTTCCAGTTTCGGACCTTAGACAAACGGATCTTTCGTTCTCTTCCACATGTGTGAAAGGGACTTCCGATAAGTCACCGGCCAAAGCCGCCTCAGTGGGCTTGGGTAACTAAGCACACCTTAGTAACAATGATCTATGCTATGGTAATACAATTAATAGCACCATTCCAAATATAGCTAAAATAGTATGTATTATTTACATTAAAAAGATAAACAAAGATTGTATAAGTCATTCTTCAACATGATTCCTTATTTGAAACACATTTAAAATTAAATATTTAGATTTAGAGAAAACAAGATGGATGCTCTTATTGTGCGCAAAAAATGCTTGATCGATTACAATACCTTAGGTATAATAAAAATATTTACAACAAAATATTTACAATATCATATCTACCGGTAGTACAACTTTCCCCAAGGAACATAGGTGAAATAATTACTAAAACATAAAATTAAAGAATTGTGCCTCCCATAGCAACTCAAATAAGCTCATCGAAATTTTGTATGGGAGGTCCATTTCATTTTCATTTTTCGTCCTAGTTTCCTTGGAGAAAGTTGTTGCGTTTCACCAGCCGTTTCTGAGTTTTCGTTATCGGTCACAAGAAAAATTTCACCCAGTAAGTACTTTTTAACATGATTTGAGCGTAATATATTTTTCTTAATTTTCACCAATTTATTTAATGTGTTTTTTTACATTTATTATTTTCCTTTTTTTGTTATTCTACAGTGTAGAACTTTTAAATTGCTATATTTTTTATTTTTTTGACGTTCGCTTTATCCTGACATTTTTATTTAGTTTTAGTACTGTTGTAACTATGTATTTGGTCATGTGAAATAAATTAATCTAATTTATTCTTTTTCTTCGTTCATAGTTTTCGTGCCATTTTAACGAGGAGGCTTTTGCCAGAACAGGCAGTTAAAAAACAGTTTTAAATGATCTCTCATTTATGAAGAATCTCGTTTTAGGGCACGTAACGGATAATTTAATCTAATTCGTTATTGTAGTTTTAGTTATTAATATATTTTTAAATATATTTGCAAGTAAATTAGATCTGAAATATTTGTGAATCGGTTTTTATGATCTGTTATGATTGCTTTTTCACGATCGCTAGCGCTGTTCTTTCTTGCCAAATTCATTCACAAAGAAATAGCGATGATTCTGTTGAAAAATATTAAGCACATTATTGGTTGACATCACAATAGGTACTCTAGATAACTAAACTATACATCTTAGAGTATATAACAGGTGGGCCAAAAGTAATCACCTCCAATTTTTTTATTAGACATTAAAATCGATAACTGTTTTCGGAAATCAATCTTTCGAAGATGCAGAATTTAGGTGATAATGTTTTTAACCCGGCGCCATCCACGTTGGGTCAAATTGACCCGTCATTTTTTATTTTGCCGGTATTTTCAAGATAAGTTGTACACAGGATGTTGATTCTTTTAGTAGCTGGAGATAAGACTTTGTTTTATTCATTAGACAGTGCATCACAATCGTCGTGTGACATTTACGAGAGATAGACGCCTGCAAAGTTCAAAAAGGTATATTTGACCCAACGTGGCTTTCGATGTCATCATTTTATGCCATTATAGCGTGACAACTTTTTTAATTATTTGGTCGAAGAATCGCCACCCAAGCTTCCAGGTGTCCGCAAAAGGCGTCTAGAATGTCCAGCATAAAAAGAAAGAAAGACCACCAATACCTGTCATGGATGTCAAAAGTTTATCTGCCCGCAACAAATCATTCTGATGTACGCAACATATGCAAATTTGAGGACTAAAAATAATTAATGTTACAGAAGATTCTCTCATTATAAAATGTACTATTTACATTAAGATCTAAGAAAACCTAGCCGTATCACCTAAAATAATTGTTAAAAAAACTATATTTTCATACTTTAAAGGGTCTAAAAGAGTTAACCTATTTTATTTGTTACAGTTTTTGAGTGATTTATAAAAACAGATAATAAAAGCTGTTACTTTTGTATTTCGATGATGTTTTTATTTTTCAGGCAAAATATATGAATAATAGTATTCATAAACAAAGGTTTTTATGAATATTTTCAACTCGTTTCCAAAATAGACCATGATATAAATACGGTTTTTTTTGACCCAACGTGGATCTTAATGTAACATTTTGCCACCTGGACGACGCCGGGTTAAAAAGACATTAGTCAAATTGCCATCTCTACCGTAGTACGTTTTAACTTTAAACACGCTAATTTCCATACATTCTTGACCATGTTTTTTAGGGTTTCGTAGTCTACTAGAAACCCTTATAGTTTCGCCAAGTCTGTCTGCCTGTCTGTCTGTATGCCGCGCCCTCATAACTCCGTCAGTTTTGGAGCTAACGACATTAAATTTGGTGTGAAGATAGATCGTGTTGACCCAAATTTAGAAATGTTGAGAAAAAATATTTCAAATGTTTTGTTCCCATACAAGTGAAAGGGGGGCAAATTTTTTTTTTCTCTTGTAATATTGAGTAGGGTATCGTTGAATAGGTCTGTTAAAACTAAGGGGAGGTTTCTTTGAAACAAAATCACTAAAATGTTTCTGTCTCGAGATATTTGGTTTTAAAAGGGGCGTTTTTGAGCCATAATTTGTTCCAGCTGGAACTCCTAAAGTATAAACGCTAAAATTTAAAAAAACATATGGGATATACTTCTCAATCTGAAGTTACCATGAAAACTATAACGGATATTGTATCACTAAAGTTTAAGGAGAAATAAAAGATTTTCAATTTGCGGTTGGTACCCATATAGCTGCAAACAAACCAGCAACAAAATTAAGTTTTTAACTCTGAAAAACCTGATATTTAAACGTTGACTACGAAACCCTATTTGTGGGCGTGTCTGACACGCTCTTGGAAGTTTTTTTTTTTCGTTTGTGGTGGCTTCAGGGACTTGAAAGTTTTATGAATTGTAATTTATAATCTTAAGCTTTCAAATATATATACCATTGGGTTAATTCTGGCGTTGTCCGATCTGGAGATCTGGCCAACCGGTACAAAAACCAAATCCTATGGATTGGTTTTCACCAACTTGCATTAAATCTGGAGTTGGCATCTAACTGCTTTCTTTATTTTTTATTTTACAGCATTGAGTTCACATCTTCGATGGATTATTTAGTGATAACAAAACTTATTTTAACATATTTGAAAAAAAAAATGGGGGCCGTTCTAACACGAGAAGGGAGCTTTTCAGAGACCATTTTTGATTTGACTCGGGAGGTGGCAATTTGACCAATGTCTTTTTTTAAAATATAATCACATAAATTCTGAATATTCAAAACATTGATTTCCGAAAACAGAAGTAAATTTTAATGACTAATAAAAAAATGGGAGGCAAATCACATCGGATGACTTCTTTTGGCCCACCCTGTATAAGAAAGCTATAGAACCTCTGTCCACCAGTAGCAAAACGCCAGGGACAACAATATTGGACCTTTATTCTTTCTGATACGAATCTCTCTTCTATGGAACATCTGCGTACGTTTGACAGTGCGGCGCGGGGCGACACACGCACTCTATAGCTTGCTCTATACATCATCGGTGACAAATACTTGAGGTGAAATTAAACTTCGGGCGCTACACGCGGCGTAGTGCGCAGTCAATATGAGAGCATCGTGCCAGTAGGTACGGCCTGCCACGTGGACTTTCAGATATCTCATACAGAACCATATGACCCAGTCATTATGATAGCGGCATGACGCGCGGCGCGTTCGAAGTTTAATTTCACCTTTATTATCACAAGCGGCACAACTAACCGGCCACCAATCTTGAATGGTATATCTTGTGTTGATTAGAAATATGTATAAACATCAATTAGAAATATGAACGTAATATTAACAGTATAGTTAACTGTTTTTTAACTTAAATTTACTGTTATGTTACTAACAATTATGTAAAGAACGAAGAGTATTCTGTGCTAATGCAAGTGGCCAGTTAAATGTGCTTATGAGTTCTTGACACGAGAATTCTGATTGCTAATTTATATAAGGTCCTATTAAATTCAGTGCAAATATTTCTACCCGTGTAACTAAACAACTTTTATTAGGGGCATTTTTTCGAAATTTAAAAGAGTTTGGGCCTCTCTACGCATGTTTCGATCATTTTTGTATGGGAGGTCGTTTTCTTTTACATATGTATTTCAAAACATCTTGCTAATAAAAGTTCTTTCGTTTAATGCACACCTGCTACTATGGCCTGCTACTTGCAGTAGGCGGTTAAAAAAACTCTGACACCAGGGTTCATCGGGTCGTTGAACGACTCGTTGTCCCACACGAAGAGAGAGAGACAGCAGAACACACCCTGAAAATATTTGCACAGGATTTTTGATAGGACCTTATAATTGAATTAGATACAACTATTTTTAAGGTGTGTGTTCTACTTACCAATCTCAACAACTTTTATGAGACACATTTCTTCGAAATATGAAAAAAAAATTTTGGACTTCCTTGGTTTTGAAAAAGTTTCTCACTCAGTATTTATTTTCATATTTCGAAGAAAAGTTTCTAGTTAAAGTTGTTCACTATTGTGAGTAGAACACGGCCTTTAAAGGTTTTAAGATTTGTTTACACTTAACCCTATAAACTATAGTATACAGTTGCACAAACTATTTATTTACATTCTACACATGACTTTTCTAATTTTAACTGTACAGAAAGCGACAACCTTAGTGACATGACAATGCTATTTTAGACCATAACGTGGAAACGCGTCTACTCCAACAGTAATCTACCAACGTTACCAAGGGCCTCGATCACACATGCGACTTTTTTCTCTCGTTCTTTTCCGTGTGTGTAAAACTTCCGATGAGTCGCCGGCCAAAGTCTCCTCAGTGTGAACGCGCGGCTACATGCTACCAATGCTGCCAACTCTATAGTTCGAACATTACCAGTGTTGCCAGCTCTAAAATTCGAATACTACCAATGTTGCCAACTCTATAGTTCGAATATTACCAGTGTTGCCAGCATTAACTGGCAGTGGTCGCATACCGGGAGAGCTCGGGAAGCACCATGCCGATTGCCTGGAACAATTCCGCGATCTGTTAAAAAAGTTATCAGGCGGTCAGTGCCCTATTTTATCAAACTACTGACTACAGGGTATGTTCCAGAAATGACCTTTCACGAAAGTTCAGGGTAGTGGGTTTTCAAGTGGAGACCACGGCTCGGCAAGCGTAGCGTAGGACGCCCTCCAGCCAGATGGAGCGATAACGAAATTGAAGAGAGCCGCTGGTAGCGACTGGATGGCGAAAATGGGAATTCATGCCTTGTGGCATAACCTGGGGGAGGCCTATGTCCAGCAGTGGACAGATGTGATGACTAGCTACAAGTCTACACGCAAAATTCGATGTTCACATTACGATTCCGGTTAGCCATTATGTATGAGCTATGCAATGAGAAGAATGTTACCTGTAGACTTGAAGCCTGTAGTTTGATAATATAGGGCAGAAGAGGAGACATATTTATTTGCCTATTTGGTAAACTTATGGGTAATGCAAAGAAGTATAATTAACACATAATAATTACTTTAACGAGTCTTATCGCGATAGTTTTTTAGGTAAATAAGCGATTTACCTGGACACTCGACGTTTCGACTGGGTTGCACCAGTCGTGGTCGCGAGCAGACACCACCACCACTCGCTCGCGACCACGACTGGTGCAACCCAGTCGAAACGTCGAGTGTCCAGGTAAATCGCTTATTTACCTAAAAAACTATCGCGATAAGACTCGTTAAAGTAATTATTATGTGTGAAAGTAATCGCGAGTGCTTTAAAAGTATAATTAATTTTTACATGCAATTTACAAATATAATGGTCAACTTACGTCGTTGTCGGCGCGCTCCTCGTCGCTCTGGTACTGCACGTCCAGCTCGGAGCTGTCGACTTGTGTCAACATGTGTCAACTAGTGTCAACAAGTGTCAACTTACGTCGTTGTCGGCGCGCTCCTCGTCGCTCTGGTACTGCACGTCCAGCTCGGAGCTGTCGACTTGTGTCAACATGTGTCAACTAGTGTCAACAAGTGTCAACTTACGTCGTTGTCGGCGCGCTCCTCGTCGCTCTGGTACTGCACGTCCAGCTCGGAGCTGTCAACATGTGTCAACAAGCGTCAACAAGTGTCAAGGGTTCAATTTCCGGTGAAGTCACTCACAAAGTTGATATTTATCACTTTGTGAATTTGTTCCCAGTCTGGTTAGGACATTGCAGGCTGAACCACCTGATTGTCCGAAAAGCAAGATGGTGCTTCGGATGTTCACGTTAAGCCGTCGGTCCCGGTTGCTGTCTATGATGGCGGTCGTTACACAACCATGTCAGAGGGCTGCTACTTGCAGTAGGCGGTTGAAAAACTCTGACACCAGGGTTCATCGGGTCGTTGGACGACTCGGTATCCCACACGAAGGGAGAGAACTTACGTCGTTGTCGGCGCGCTCCTCGTCGCTCTGGTACTGCACGTCAAGTTCGGAGCTGTTGACATGTGTCAACATGTGTCAACAAGCGTCAACATCTGTCAACATGTGTCAACTTACGTCGTTGTCGGCGCGCTCCTCGTCGCTCTGGTACTGCACGTCCAGTTCGGAGCTGTTGACATGTGTCAACATGTGTCAACTAGTGTCAACAAGTGTCAACATGTGTCAACTTACGTCGTTGTCGGCGCGCTCCTCGTCGCTCTGGTACTGCACGTCCAGTTCGGAGCTGTTGACATGTGTCAACTAGCGTCAACATGTGTCAACTAGTGTCAACAAGTGTCAACTTACGTCGTTGTCGGCGCGCTCCTCGTCGCTCTGGTACTGCACGTCCAGTTCGGAGCTGTTGACATGTGTCAACATGTGTCAACAAGCGTCAACAAGCGTCAACATGTGTCAACTTACGTCGTTGTCGGCGCGCTCCTCGTCGCTCTGGTACTGCACGTCCAGCTCGGAGCTGTCAACATGTGTCAACATGGGTCAATATGTGTCAACATGGATCAACTTACGTCGTTGTGGCGTCATGCCTGCCTGCCACGCAGAAGGTCCCGGGTTCAATTCCCGGTGGGGTCACTCACAAAGTTGATATTTATCACTTTGTGAATTTGTTCCCAGTCTGGTTAGGACATTGCAGGCTGAACCACCTGATTGTCCGAAAAGCAAGATGGTTCCGTGCTCCGGATGGGCACGTTAAGCCGTCGGTCTCGGTTGCTGTCTATGATGGCGGTCGTTAGGCGGTTGAAAAACTCTGACACCAGGGTTCATCGGGTCGCTGGATGACTCGGTGTCCCACACGAAGAAAGAGAACTTACGTCGTTGTCGGCGCGCTCCTCGTCGCTCTGGTACTGCACGTCCAGTTCGGAGCTGTCGACATGTGTCAACAAGTGTCAACATGTGTCAACAAGTGTCAACAAGGGTCAACTAGCGTCAATATGGGTCAATATGCGTCAACAGGTGTCAACTTACGTCGTTGTGGCGCAGTGGTTAGTATGACTGCCTACCACGCAAAGGTTCCGGGTTCAATTCCCGGTGGGGTCACTCACAAAGTTGATATTTATCACTTTGTGAAGTTGTTCCCAGTCTGGTTAGGACATTGCAGGCTGAACCACCTGATTGTCCGAAAAGCAAGATGGTTCCGTGCTCCGGATGGGCACATTAAGCCGTTGGTCCCGGTTGCTGTCTATGATGGCGGTCGTTAGGCGGTTGAAAAAGGCGGTCGTTGGACGACTCGGTGTCCCACACGAAGAGAGAGAACTTACGTCGTTGTCGGCGCGCTCCTCGTCGCTCTGGTACTGCACGTCCAGCTTGGAGCTGTCGACATGTGTCAACTAGCGTCAACATGGGTCAACTAGTGTCAACATGTGTCAACTTACGTCGTTGTCGGCGCGCTCCTCGTCGCTCTGGTACTGCACGTCCAGCTTGGAGCTGTCGACATGTGTCAACATGGGTCAATATGTGTCAACATGGATCAACTTACGTCGTTGTGGCGTCATGCCTGCCTGCCACGCAGAAGGTCCCGGGTTCAATTCCCGGTGGGGTCACTCACAAAGTTGATATTTATCACTTTGTGAATTTGTTCCCAGTCTGGTTAGGACATTGCAGGCTGAACCACCTGATTGTCCGAAAAGCAAGATGGTTCCGTGCTCCGGATGGGCACGTTAAGCCGTCGGTCTCGGTTGCTGTCTATGATGGCGGTCGTTAGGCGGTTGAAAAACTCTGACACCAGGGTTCATGGGGTCGCTGGATGACTCGGTGTCCCACACGAAGAGAGAGAACTTACGTCGTTGTCGGCGCGCTCCTCGTCGCTCTGGTACTGCACGTCCAGTTCGGAGCTGTTGACGCTGTTCTCCCAGTCCTCGGACGACTCGGCTGATGACGCGTCCAACTCCATTTCCGGGAACACGTCTGTAGAGAAACATATACGTAGTTAGAGATAAAAAACTGCCTCTATAGACAAACAATATGTGGAATTGTGGATACTCTTCAGGAGCTGTAGATACCGTGTTGCAACGATGAAGTTACGCATACACCATCTCACACACTCCATCTTTATAGGCCGAGGTGTCCGCCAAGGTGACACTCTCTCGCCCTAACTCTTCACCAACGTCACAGTGAATGTATGGCTTCGCTTGGCCCAGTACAATCAAGCATCATCAAGTCAACAGGATCCCTTTGGATGAGATGGCACAGTTGGTGCAAAAGCTGCAAAGTTGGGTGTGGTTGTTGAACCACAAATCTGGGAAGGGCTTACGAGCAACTTACCGACGACCTGGTTTTGCTCCGCCGGCCGAGGGTTGGCAGGCGCCGGCAGCCGCAGCTGAGCGCCGTTTATTGCCAGCTGCTGTCGCGAACTTGTCGACGCTAGAGACAGCTCCAGTTCCGGATCGTTGGAGTGGAACTTCTCCGTGTAACGCACTTGGGGATGCTCCTGAAATATGAATGAATTTCAAACGAATAACCTTGATGATTATAGTTTCGATATTTCGGTGAAAGAGATACACCATCTCCATGCTTGTTGAAAAGGTGGGTTACTCTCGTGGCAACCAACTTCTTAGTTAGGTACCTTGACTTCCCATGAGATTCCAGTTATTTCCAGTTAAAGTCAGTAAGCCTGAGTGACCCACCTGTATAGGCGCCCCGCGCGCCGTTTCCCTATTTTGTGGTATAGTCCTTTTATTGTAATAAATATCTATCACCTATGTTACTTTGAAAATCCCAATTGCACAAAAATTTAAATACATACCTCAGTATTCGCGCGGAAGACAACTTACGGACTGTATCTTAAATAATTATTTAAAACATTCTAAATATTTCTAAATCTTCATTCTTTTTGTATCTCTTTGAAAAAACATTTCAAATTCGAGTCAGACTATCTACTACTGTCTCTACTACACTAACATTCCAGTTTCATATTAAACCGCGCCACACACCGCCTCCGTATGCGTGACAACGTCATCTCTACGCGCGTGATAACGTGCACGTTAGGCATACGGACGCGGTGTGTGGCGCCCTTAATTTTTAATATAATAATCACATTGATAAAGCCCTTAGGCGAGGAACACACGCAACGTCGGTTTGTGCGTCGTTCATTCAATTCTCCACCCTACCCACCTGCATATGAATACGGTTTGTGTCAAACGGCATCGCACAACCCTGCGTTGTCTGTCAAATCGTTTGACATAAACCGTATTCATATAAAAATAAGGTAGGAATATCAAACAAACGACGCACAAACCGACGTTGCGTGTGTTCCTCGCCTTACCCTATGCACTTGATCACAGATGGGGTTGTGCCGGAGATCAATCATTTCCAACATGGCCAGGCGGCTTGTGTCGAAGTCCTCGGGCAGATCTGCAATCTGAAATATAAATAATATAAGCCTTGCTTGATGAACCTTAAAAATTTTGAGAGTATTTCGAGCATTCCACAAATCATACTGTGGGATACCTTATTTTTAAGACTCATAATAAAATTGATGTAATTGTCTAGGTCCGTAGTTGCATTGCAGGCGAACTTTATGCTGCTTTTTTGAGTGATACTGCGACCATTGAGAATGATTCCATCTGAGGAAATGAAACTTTCATCCACTAGATTTCAAGATGGTGGACTTGTCTTTGTATGGCACTAAAAATATTTCTTCTGGAGCCTATCAAGTGAATAGGTGTGTCAGCAGAGTTTATCAGGTTGTCTGTTGGCTTAATATTCCAGATCTTGATCAATAGTTGTGTACCTGATTATTAATAAGTTGCAGGAACATGAGGTCGACACATTTGAGCATGGAAATGGGGAACTCCCTCAACCGGTTGTTTTTCAAGTTGCAGTGCACTAGCGCCTCCATTTGGTCCATTGTGTCTGGCAGGTACTCAATCTGATTGTTTTCTAATGTAAGCCACCTGGAAATTGATCAACAAAGAACTTCATAAATTATTGTTTACACAGACAAACATTTAAAAAAATATACTTCTTGTCATTAGTGCGAAAAAACATGATATCAAATAAAAGCTACAGCCCCTGAAAAAATCTACCCTTTTTCGACCCCAAATTCATGTTAATTGATTCTAAATCCAACCACCTTTACCTTAGTTTATTCAATTTGGTCATTTCTTCAGGTATTGTTTTGAGATGGTTCCCGCGCGCGCCGAAAGTGTCCAGTTTACTCAACTTCCCGATCTCCTTCGGGATCTCTCGCAGCTCTATCCTGTTGCACCAGAAAGCTTCCAAGTTCTCCAACTCCCCTATTTCAGGAATCAACTCTTTCAGAGGGTTATAGCTGATGTTTAGGTTCACAAGGTTTTTTAAATGTTTTATCTCAGCAGGAAGGAAACTTATGTTGTTATAGTCTAGAGTGAGTGTCGTCAAGTTCGCCATTTCACATATTTGCACTGGAACCACTGTTATTTTGTTTCTATGTAAATAAAGGTGCTCAACTTCGCTGGCATTGTACAACATGTTAGGTATTTCGGTAATTTCGAACGCGTTTAAACTCAACCGGGACTTTTTCTTCAATATAGCCTGTTCTATTAAAGCCAATATATGATTTTCACGGATAAATTTCAATATTGCACTCATTTTTGCAGCTATATTTGATTACATTGCAAATATACCTATTGCGTTGCGTTTGAATTTGTGGAGGCCATGACATTTGTGTGTGACAGCAGCTGACTTTGACAGGTCGTAAGGGTGGCATCGTAATAAATGAAAATCCTACCAATTTCTTTTCAATAATTATTATCACACTCCGTTAAGTTGAAAATAAATAACTCAGAACAGAAATAAACAAGTTATTTGATCATAATATCCTCTTAGCACCTGAATACAAAATTTTAATCTTAGCATGAATACCACAATTAGAATAGGTTATTCACGTTAATAATGTTTACGTGTAAAGAAACGAATTCTGTGTTATCGATTTTCCTTTGTCCTTGGAAAACAGTTTTTCATCTTTCAGTCTAATGAAAAGTAAACAACGTATCCTTAACAAGTAAAGAGAACGGATCCTTTACAAGTAAAGAGAAAAAATATAATATAATCAATTAATGAAGCGACAATGCGCGTCTACATTAGCAAAGGATTTCTTCTAGTAGCTCTTATAGAGCATAGTTATATTCTAAACACTAATGGTAAGATATAAACATGTCGTAGATTTGTAACATGTAATTCAAATACCTAAGTAGTAAGAAATCATGTATTTGGCTTAGCTACCCCTAATGAATTGTCTTTTCTTTTAGCATTACCTCAAAACAAATCTACGCATCATGTGCGAAGGTCCAGCGTTGACGACAGCTTCTTCAAAAACCAAAAAGCTCCTTCGTACAGATCCTTCCAGCCAATCTCTGTCAAGTATCATAAAACATCTTACCCACGAGCTGATGATAGGCCAGATTATGATATAACTTCTTATGATACAGAGTACGGAGGGGTGGTTTCTAATTTCACGTCTTCCATTTATGACGATAATCCACCACTATATCCTAACCCGGAATTTCTTTCAAGGAGTAACCAAGGTAAATAATTGTCTTTAAATAATTTTCCCAATAAGTCTTTTCGTAAATTTTGTCCAGATTGTGTCCCTATTATGTACCTAAGCTTGTCCTTTTAATTAAGTAAATACATACATACCTACATAAGTCACTCTTATATCCCATGCGGGGTAGGCAGGCCGTAAACAGCTGTTAAAAACGGCCATCTACACCGCGTCTGCCATAAGAGTCATTCAGAAGACTGTGTATTACCATAGTGACAGGTTGTGAACCTGTCGTCTAAAATTGTAATACACACCAACTCTCAAATTCCCTGAGGCCATCTGAGGCGCTTCATAAGACACCCACGGGAAAGATATGGGGCGATGCTATTCTAAGCCAGCACCAAACGACGGTTCTCTAGCCGGCACCACACGGCACTTTATTAAACAAATTGAACGGAAAATATTAACTTTCTTGTATTTAGTAGGTAAAGTGGAAAATAAACCGCCAGAGACAGAAGTTGATCTTCCTGATGACAGTTTAGCGGACGCAGATCTCAAAGAACACAACATCATCGACAGCGTAACTTATCTCTACGGTTTTAATAACTGTCACGTTCGAAACGAATGGATGATACTGGTAAGATAAATGTCATCTAAAGAAAATGTCGTCTAAAATATGCGCTTAACAGATTTTATTAAGTTTCTTAGTGGGTCTCGGGTCTCAGCTATAAATCACTCGATACGCTTGAATAAAAACAAGTGCTTGACTGAATAATTTACATTCATTTCAGTTAAATAAGTCATATTAAATGCAGTACTTAATCTGATTTCTTCCGGCGACTACTTCTGGTTTTAAAACTAATTACTTAAACATTTTTTAAAAGCTCAAGATAATAGTTGTTAATCGGTTATACTAAAATTGTTTACATGCAAACTTTTAAATACTTGGAAGAAGTGTAAAACATACTATTATTTCCAGATTTTTATTGCCTGTGGTCTCTCGATGCTGTTGGTCGTCGCTGCTATGATGTGGTTGATGTGGAGTGAACCTGCAGCTGAGTTTCGGCGTGGGAGCAAGTTGTATCCAATCAATATTAATCTGTGCTGCTGTTTGGCGGCTTGCACTTTGATTTACGTGCAGGCTGCTATGGTAAGATAATCTGTTGAAAAGATATAAATAGAAGTTAGATAAGAAAGGAAAGTGAGTGACCAGTCTCCCTTTTTAGGTTTAATTTATGGTAGAAGTGCATTAAAGCCTGCCTGGCCCTTACCTTAATTATTAAAAGTGATTTTTGTTTTTTTCCATCTCAGGGCGTTTCATCTCCATCCCAATGCGAACGTATAGCTCTGCTTCTTCACTACACCTACCTCTGCTGTGCCATGTGGATTGTGGCGCTTGCTGCAGCTGTCGCCGAATATTGTGCCTGCGACACTTTATTGCCACTGAAATACAACTATTTACTTGCTTATGGTGTGCCAGCTGTCGTCGTCATGGTATGTCATTCGCCACTAGTTTGCTAGGTACAATTGAATTTGCAATGTTGAAATTGAGTAGGTAGTTCTTACAGTTAGGACCAAGTTGGGTGCCAAATACAAAATTTCTTTAACTAGTAAATTTGTTTCAGTTTAATTACGCACTGTCTATGGAACATTATGAGATCAAACACTATTGTTGGATGTCCATCGAGAAGGGAATGGTCATGGGTTTTATGGTACCAGCTATGATTTTAATTCTTATTAATACTGCCATTATAATATTAGGCTTACAAAGTGTAAATAAGAAACAAGCTGAAATGTTGACCGCTAAGATACAAGAACTAGTTGATCACCACATAGCAAATTGGCCAAAAAATGATCAAGCTGATGACAATAAAAATGGAAGTATGGATACGTTAAATATTTACACGCCAGGGAGCAGTAGGAAAAATACTGATAGTTCCGATACATTGGAAAGAGAATATAATTTAAGCGAAGATGATTGTGGATATGCTAATATTAATTTGTCTGGAAATGCTGGCAACTGCGATGTTAATGATAATGATGTAAGTAAAATCTCTTTATTAAATGTAGATATATTAAGAAATATTAGAATATGTTAATTGAGTGATGATTTTTTGTAGCCAAACAATGCCAGAGCAAACCATGAGAAAAGCCTATTCAACATGCTGTACAGCGACAATTTGTCTTGGAAATGGAGCTGGAACACAGAAGGAAATGAATTAAAGACATATTTACATCTATGTCTAGTGCTTGAACCATTTTTTGCAATCAATTGGGTTATGGGAGTTGTGGCAATCGAAAATGCTGCGCATTGGTCTACTCCAACGATTTACCTCATCCTTGTTCTCGCAATGGTAAGATGCTATTAATATCTTATAGGTACCTAGGAAAAATGAGGCAATTCATGAACTAAATCATACTCGTAAATCGACATAAATACTTCCTGCGGTTATTATTAATACCTACTAATGTTTCGAAAAAAATCTACGAAGAAAAATACTAAAAATGCAAGAAAGACACTAATTGTCTTCAGATTTTTTTTCGACATTAATCTTTGTTTTTCGGTACATTTAACAAATTTAGCCACCATTCGCAAAAATACACTGTTCGCAAGATTGTTCCTTTCCAAATTCCTTTCAGAGCTGAAATGAGATGTTGCCATTTTTCAAATACTTATATTTTGGTAGGATTTTTCTAATAAAGTTTTAAAAAGTAGAAGTACGAGATCGGAGTACTTTCGTGTAGAAAAGTTCAAAGATAAAAAATATTTTCTATTTGCAGTATACATACTTGGCGGCAACGATTTGTACTACGATGCCAATCGTACGAAATAAAAACTCGACACAGCCATGCTGCGAAGACGTTATGATCGAGCCTACAGCCCTAACTCGGACTAGGTAAGTATCTACTATCGCTAGCACATCAATCTACTTTATCTACTCACATAAAGTTGATGATGATGATGTGCTGGCTCACTACCTCAACTAAGTAGAGGAGGGTGGAGCAAGACGGGGTGGCGGGTAACACGGGGTACCGCGCAAAAAACGCTGTTTCGTCGTACAATGCGCTGTCATGACATTTATCAGTTGCCGTGTTGTTAGATTACACAATCAGTATAATATTTCCAAAGAAAATATTTTTGAGTAAGTCCTTATCATCACATTTTCTTATCTTTTAACTCGTGACTGTGACTGTGGAGTGAATAATAAATAGTGACATATATTTTAAGGTACCCCGTCTTACCTGCCGCGGTATAGGGTAAGATGGGGCAAAGTGCACTTTTTTAAATCTTAATGTCCCGTCTTGCCCCGATTTCCCCTCGTAGATTTATACGTGGGTTTTAGGCGGACCTGATGCTGATAGGTACGATGCTGGTAGATCGAAAACGGGAGTAAAAACGTTAAAAGTAGGTAAACAGCTCAAATTTCTTACGATACCCACGATATATATGGGGTGATGCCATTCTAAGCCGGTAGAATATTCTTGCTAGGTAGGCACCTACTTAATTTGACAACCTGTTATTTTATTTCAGAACTACGGACAGCATTCCTCTCTTGGACCCGGCGATGCAGCAACCCAACGTGACGCCCGCCCCGGCAGACACCATCAGCACGATCAGCATTTAAAATGAAAACCGTTGCAAAGCGCGGTTTGATCTATAATTTTTTTCGCCATATGTGCGAAATTCGCCAAAGATGGCGCTGGCAGTGAGAGAAATGGGTTATGTTCGAGCCCAAGAGAAAGCCTTGAAAAAGCATTTCAAGGAAGTATTTTGATATGTAGGGGAGACCGAGGGGTGTTGGCATTAAGGGGTGTTGAAACAGCTGTTTTCTCGCTGCGTTCGCCGCCGTATTACAGTTGTATGGTGCTCCCTTTCCCACTCACTGAATTTACCACCAAGTGCGAAAGGGAGCGCCATACAATTGTCATGCGGCGGCAAATCCGTGTTTTCACATGGAAAGCTGAGAAATCGTTTCCACACAAGTGGGAATTTAAAAAATCTAATGAAATATAGTATTTTACCTTGAAGTTTCAGAGAATTATGTAGTTTTAGATGATGTATGTATTTTAAATTTTTAATTAAGGTTTAATCGATGAAGTTTGAAAATCATCATCATCTTTAACACAATTTAACATATCTTCTTTCTATTTACGTGGGTAGGAAAGGAACTTACCTACGTTTTCTATTTTCAAATGATGTCCTGCCTTATGTATGACGGAATCTTAGACAAATACCTGGAGTCAGTAGGTTTCAAAATATTTAAAAGTTTTAAACATTTCTATCATGTTTGTTACAATAAAATGTAGTGTGTAGAGTCTACTCTGTAGACGTACTAGGTAGGTACTTCACTTATCCCAAGCATGGAGGAAATATAATAGAGGAATGTCGACTTAGAACTAAAAAACGTGAATTAAACATTTCAGAGAATAAGCGTCCAAAATACGTCAACTTCTAGCCTTTCGTTTCATAACACGAGGCACAGGAGTAAGAAATAATCCTAAAATAAAAAGCGTTAATCTGATTTACTAATGCCATCGTATGGTATTCATCATATAATTAATTGGAATGACGTTAGGAAATAGTCTCCAATCAACTCCAATGCAGCTTTTATTTACAGCGCCACCTGGATTTCATCGGAAATGTTTGAATAACGTTTTTTTTTTGTTCTAGATTGACTCTCCTAGTGCATTTCTTCCATGTCCAAAAGATCAACGAAACAAGCTAAAGAATAATAGCAAACTAGAACCTTAATTTATGGCAGTGAGATCGTTCACATTTTTTATCTCGTTTCGTTGGTCCTTAACATGTCCAAGTACGGCCACCTGAATATGTCCTGTTTGACAGAAGCCAAAATCATGTTAATTGCTATGACATAGTCCATTTCTCATTGATGACATGCTTATGACATGTGAAAGAGGTTGACCGCTGTCAAATAGGACTTATTCGAGCGGCTACACTTTAAAGCAAAACGGCCTCTGATTCTGGGTCGGGATTCCGACTCGGGAGACCGTGTTGCTCGAAGCGTTGAATTTAGGTGTAACTTGCGCAGATAAAGAATGGATCCCGAATTGGCAATATTAATGTTGACACCCTGCTCATGTAGTATAATATGATAGAGAGACAAACAATAATGTTGCTAATTTAGGGATCCATTATCCGCGCAAGTTGTACGTGGTACCTACTTTACCAAAGTTAAGTGTTTCAAAATTTTAATCTACATTTAAAATTCGTTGTAAATTCAAAGCAATGTAGGATTACTAAGACCCATAGTTTTTTAAGCCATCGCACAACTAGAATAAAGCTATCCCCCTACCTGCTTGAAAATAAATTGATGAGAGATAATTGTTTTTGGGAGTTTCACTGTTTCCTTCCACACATTTTAGATCAGTAGGTAACAGGCGCGTAGAAAACACGCATTCAGAATGAGGCTTTTACGACTTTTTGAGTTAACGACGTACGTTAACTTAGCTAACGAACAAACGATGGATGGCGCTGATTGGCGCTAGCATCATACGCACGCAAGTTTAAAAGAAAATTATCGTTCTAGCTAGTCATAGTCCATGTTCTTTTTTCAATGCATTTCCTATCTAATAAAGTAATAAAACCTTGGACAAATAATAAAACTGATTTGACTAACATGATTGTCATCCATGAATATGAAATAAATAATTGTTGCCAAAAAAGGCCAGTAAATGTCAGTCAGCGCCATCTATCCATGACTTTACTAACTACTAGTTTTTATTTTTAGTAGCTATCAGAAAAGGCCTCGTCGTGGTCGTGAGAGCGGTTTCACACGACGTCCGATCCGAACCCGTAAAATATGCCCGTCCGATATCCGTTGACGAAGACGGGACATATTTCACAGGTTCGGATCGAACGTAGTGCGAAACCGATCCTAAACTGCAATAAGCTCCGAGTTTGAAGAACCAAACTGAATATGGCGGCAGGATATGTCATTCTTTCCCGCTCTAACATCTGTCTACCCGCACGCCGCGGTAACGCAAGCAAAAAAACTCAGCTTGTTGTGGTTTTGTTGGAAAGGCAGTGTTCATGTTTTTAATTAAAAAAAAAAACTGTTGCTAAATGTTGCTACAAGAAAAGAAAAACATGAATTTTCGTAAGCGGTGCAACATTCCGCAACGTGATACCCGAATCTTTTTTGCTGCCACTGCCACCGAGGCCGCCATTTACAGTTTGATTCTTTATACGCTGGACTTGTGCATGTGTATTTTAGGTTGTACAATGTTTTGAAGCCCCATTTGTGTAAAGGGAAAATAAATAATTAAGTGTCTAGCTAGACACACTACAACCGAAATTACGCGATGGAATTCGGCGCAATTACGCCAGGAATATTATTTTATGGGTAGCAATAAAACGAGTGACTGTAAATTACAGTTCTAAGTGTCAAAATTAATTAATTTGGGTTATAGAATTACTAAGTGAGCGACTGACTGCGAGTGACGAGAAATCAACAGAACAGCAACTTACAAACATTAATTTGAGTTACTTAAAATACATAATGAGCAGCTTCATAATATTTGAGCGACCTAATATTTGTTTGCGGGTCAACGTTACGTCCTGCATTTTTTTTAATATTTGGCAAATGTATTTTTTATACTGAGCGGCATTTTATCTTAAATGAAGTGTTTCGAATACAAAAACCACTTTGAAAAATACAGTGATGAGCAGAGTATAATGAGCTCACATTTAAAAAACAAAAATAATATGAAATAACTATTTGAAGAAACACTATTCTATTAGTTGAGAAATTTTATTATCGAAATATAAGGGTAATTAAATAAAACAATGTACTCCGTAAAAATAAAGTAATATGCATGCATTTATTTCAATCAAATGAACAAAAAATAAAATAATTTTCGTTGCAAATCAAATATACTTTTTTGGTAGGATCCGATGCTACTATCTTTATATTTATGCTTTTCTTCGCCCAGACGTAAGCTTCCGTCCATTGTCGAAGCTCAATAGTAGGTGCCTCAGGTAACGAAGAGTTTGCTAATGACCACTGGGCTACCATATCGGTAGCAAAACAGGCAGAAATCGCGACAGAGGAAATCGTTCTCGGAATGTATTATGGTCTTGTATGTTTCTATTAAACGACTCGAGGGCATTATTTGTCGATGGCGACATAGGTGCTGCACCTAAGAACCAATTGCGATTCTTTCTGAACCATTCCTCTTCCATGTACTTTACAAAGGTGGATTGTGTTTTCCATTTCTCAAGGAAAGCTTGCGAAGTGGCATTAAACACTTCGAGTGAAGCTGCGTTATGCAAAGCATCTACCATCAAAACGCTTTTTTGTTCCTTTTTTGGCACAATTTTTTCAACTTTCTTTTGTATATTTATTTAAGCATGTGCCCAGCACATACGAATAGTCGGTTCTTCACCAAAAACTGAACTGCTCAAAGTGAACTTTTTAGTAGTTCGCTAAGTATAAACTCACTTAGAAAAATCGAATCTATCTTAATATTGAAGTTGCCCTCTCTGTATTTCCAGTCGCTCACTTAGTAATGAAGTCGCTCGGATAAAATTTTAATATCTGAAATTGATTTATCACAATCTACTTTTTGTAAGCTCGTTCTGGATTTTATTATAAATCAATATTCGTCGTCAGTTTAGTTAATTTTTTGCTTACTCAAATTCATACCGCTCAAGTTATTAAAACAGTATGTCATCATCAGTCGCAAAGTTTTTTTTTGGTCGCTCGTTTTATAATTCCCCTTATTTTATTTGCATAACGGATGACACTTCAGCCGAAATTCCGATGCGTCATTTCGGTAGTAGTGTGTCCAGACACTAATAAATAATAATTACAAATAAAACTACCAATATTCACTTATATCGAGTGTATTCTGAATAATTATTGGTTACAAAATACTCTTCCGACAGCCCGTCAGCGGCCGAGCCGAGCAAGCGTGTTACAAACCAAACCTGCGGCGACCGTGTCAACCGTACCGTACGTTACATATTTATATTACAATCTAAATAGTATAAAAGCCGACGCGGGCCGCACGCTCGACAAAAACGTCTTTGGCATTGACTTCCTGAAGGGCTGACACAATTTGTTCAGATGACGTTTTGTCAATTCGTGCGCTTTACATCCTGTATCCAAAACGAAAACGCTCTCGCGAAGAATTTGAGCTTAACTTACTCTTTATAGGAAAAATAGTATTAGTATAATTTAAATTACATAATCCCTTATAAGCTATTTAAGGGAGACGGTCGATATACAGTTAGCTAAATCTGTACACGAGTAGACTACAGATACGGACCGCTCCGTTTCAACTGCATAAGAAAGCTTAAGGACTGACGAAATTATTATAAAAGAGCCGTCGCTTGCGCTAACCGCAACACCCAACTATAGGCAGGAGCGCGGCCGCCGGACAAGCCGCCATGATGAATCACTTACGTAGATAAAGAACATATCCCGAAAATGCAACATTATTGTTGACATCCTGCTGAAATGTCATAGAATATGATAGAGAGGCACACAATAATGTTGCCAATTCGGGGTATGTTCTTTAACTGCGCCAGTTATAGTAACTTAGCCGGCGGTCACAGTTCCACTGAAATGCAAATGGCCGAATATCATCGGACGCCATCTTGTATTGGTAACATTGGCGCAAAATGGCGGGCCGTTTCGGCGCCAAGTTTGACGTTTGGCTGGTGATAAAACAACACCGCGCGAGTCGACTTTTAACAACTTTACAACAGAGCTATAAAATCGTCTAGCGCACCGTATGGTGAATAATTAAAATGCAACTTTGTTTCAATATAGTACGGGATCCTTACCGACAATTTTTAAATCATCCGATAGTTCGACCCAGTCACCATAAGTCATGACATGACCCCGGAATTACAGCCACTGGGTCGAAATATCGGGAGTATTCAAAAATGGTCTATCCATCCGGTACAGTCTCTCCCGCTCACTCATGAACAATCCAGAATAAGGTTTAGATATTTTTCAGCAATAATTGTTACTTTTCTAGACGCAGCAACATTTACTGAATCGTACAACACAGTTTTTATCCGGCTTGTCGGTTTCAATAACACGAAAATCAAAACCTTAAAAAGGGAATGGTTCATGAGCTAGCTCAAGAGACAGTATCTGAAGGTTTGAGGGTTATAGCAGGGCGTGCGGTGAGTGGTAGCGTCGGCGCGGCTGGTTGTGGGTTGGTGTGTGTGAGGGGATGCTACTGGCGGTCGGTGGCGCGCAGCTTCTCCTCGACAGCCTCCTGCGAGGCCTCGGACAGGTCGGTGGCCTGGATGTACTTCTGCACGCCCACCAGAGACTTCTTCAGCGCGTCGAACGAGCTGCAACACAGAAACCACGGATTTAGAGATTGAATACCAAATATGTATAGATAGTAGATACCAAATTTTAACATTCAATAACTCTAGAACTATATTATTAAATTATGGTCAAGTAATAAAACGTTATGCAATAATTACACTCTACTGGGTGTTACAAAAAAAACCAATAAAGCTGAAAGGAGGTCAAGGTACTCGTAAAACTGAACAACTTTTCCTATGGAACTTGGGTTTAAAAGTGAAATAAAAAAATTTACCTCCCATACAGAATGAACTCCATTTGTATGGGAGTGTTTATGGGATGTTTGTAACACATTGTATAATTATTTAACTCTTACTTTGATGCGAGGTCTGCAAGTGGTAAGGCAAGCAAACTTTCGTAGGCATGATATTCTATTTGTTCGCTCGTTAAAAATGCCTTTTACTTTTATTATCTCTAAACCCAATTTAGGAAACCTTGCGAAATTTTCACTGCAGGCTGGATTTAAACCAGCGACTTGGTTGTAAATCTATCCTGATGGAGAGATGGAGCCCTACACAGATACACTTGCCGCGGGCTTCGAGTGATTTGATTTGGGAAAAGGGCAGAAAGATCATTGATATGTATGTATGTATGTGGACTCACCTGGAGTACAACATCTTCTTCTTGACCTTGGCAGTGTCGGGGCACCACGACATCAGGAACAGCTTTTGCTTCTTGCTGGCTTCGGACGTGCCCTGGCACTGGTGCGTGTATTCGAAGTCGAAGAGGCCGTATCTGGAACGCACAAATAAACAATGTTTAGACTTAGACCTTTCAAAACTTAAGTGACACATTTTTACTATCGGTCACTAGTAAAATTTCACACTATATTATGTCATGGCACACCGCCTGCGTATGCTTAACGTGCATGTCATCACGCGCGTAGCTACGAAGTTGTATTGTATGGGAGTGTATGAGTGAGACACGGTGAATACTCGCACTCATACGCAGGCCGTGTGCGGAGGGCACACGGCCCCTCATACAATCCCAGACAATATTTTGCTCTAACAAAACATGTTGCGCTGACCCCCAAAGATTTGGTTGTGGTAAGGGCAGACAAATCTTCAATGCACAATGTTTTCGGTGCACCGTGTCGCTTACAGCTGGTATGTACTGAGCTGAGACAAACAGATTTTTTGACCATGGCTACAATATCTACCGACTGTGCTCAACCGTCATCATTGGCCTCATACGTCTGTGACAGACGATTTATTCAGTGTCTGAGGCAAGATTTTTCATGGCTGTATAAGCCGATACGGGAGCGGCATGACTTTCCGCACGCTCTACAAACGAAGGTGGAATTAGAGACTGGCACATGACATGGTGGCGGTAATACCACCTACCTACGATAGCATTCCCAAAGAGGGTTGACGTCAGGCAGGCGGCCGGTCGTAAAATTATGTCAAATCCTTTTGCAACATGATTTTGTTTTCAAACAGAACGTGTTGTTGGGATAAGGGCAGGCAGATTTTTACTGGTGAAATACCTGCACTCGCCAGTCCCGCCCTTCTGCAGGTCCTCGAGGAACGCGTCGTACTCTGCATTGCGCTCGCCGACCGTCTCCACGTCGATCTGCTTCTCGTCGCGGATGTAGAACAGACAACTAAAGTATTACTGGTGTAATACCTGCACTCGCCGGTGCCGCCCTTCTGCAGGTCCTCGAGGAACGCGTCGTACTCTGCATTGCGCTCGCCGACCGTCTCCACGTCGATCTGCTTCTCGTCGCGGATGTAGAACAGACAACTAAAGTATTACTGGTGTAATACCTGCATTCTCCGGTCCCGCCCTTCTGCAGGTCCTCGAGGAACGCGTCGTACTCTGCATTGCGCTCGCCGACCGTCTCCACGTCGATCTGCTTCTCGTCGCGGATGTAGAACAGACAACTAAAGTATTACTGGTGTAATACCTGCACTCGCCGGTCCCGCCCTTCTGCAGGTCCTCGAGGAACGCGTCGTACTCTGCATTGCGCTCGCCGACCGTCTCCACGTCGATCTGCTTCTCGTCGCGGATGTAGAACAGACAACTAAAGTATTACTGGTGTAATACCTGCACTCTCCGGTCCCGCCCTTCTGCAGGTCCTCGAGGAACGCGTCGTACTCTGCATTGCGCTCGCCGACCGTCTCCACGTCGATCTGCTTCTCGTCGCGGATGTAGAACAGACAACTAAAGTATTACTGGTGTAATACCTGCACTCGCCGGTCCCGCCCTTCTGCAGGTCCTCGAGGAACGCGTCGTACTCTGCATTGCGCTCGCCGACCGTCTCCACGTCGATCTGCTTCTCGTCGCGGATGTAGAACAGACAACTAAAGTATTACTGGTGTAATACCTGCACTCGCCGGTCCCGCCCTTCTGCAGGTCCTCGAGGAACGCGTCGTACTCTGCATTGCGCTCGCCGACCGTCTCCACGTCGATCTGCTTCTCGTCGCGGATGTAGAACACCACGTATCGGTGCTTCTTGTCCTTCTTTATCTCCTCGTACGTCGTTTTGCACGCATCCGATACGGTCACGCCTGACGCCTGGAAATGGGTAAAGAAATGCGTTTAGTTGAGTCAGAATTCAAATGCATTTTATTTTAACTAGGATATAAAAATATCGCTTATTGATTGATGAGTCATTACACAGAAATAGATTGGTCATTGCAAAAAAGAGTTTGTAAAGTAAAGCACAATTTTCTCTTTTTATAACCATTTTTTATTTCTAGTATATATGCGGCTCGGCTCGGATTTTCGCGGAGTTTTCGACAACCAGGAAATAATTTGTAGTGGTACCACAAATTAGGGAGACGGCGCGCGGGGCGCCTTAACAGATGGCTCACTCAGTACTTGCGACGATTTTGACGTTTACTGACTATAACTGGAACCTCAGAGGAACTCAAGGTAACTAAGAGATTTATTTTACTTTAAAAACAAAAATTAAAATAACTAAGAGAATGGTTTTCACGAACTCCATATTTCTTGGATTATAATTGTCTCAGAATCATATGACGCTCTTGTATCAGATTTTGCTGATTTAATAATCTTATTGAGATTTTTGACAGTAGCAATGCTGGTAATGTAAGAAGTGACAATCCCGAATCCTAAATAGGGTCGAGTGATCTTTGTGTAAACTATTTTGTTAATTAGTTCCGTTTTTTCGACAACCGAGTATAAGGTGGTAGTGAAGCATTCTACGATAACAGATACCAAATAGTATCCGACATTTTAGTATGGAGCCTGGCATTTTTGTTTCAAGGTTACTTGCTATGTGAATAAACCAGGCGAACGAGTCAGCCGATATTCCTTGCGGGGTACGCAGAGCGTAAACGGTTGCATACAATGGCCATTTACACCAAAGTTTGAAACGTATCACTATAGAGACAAGTTGTCAGCTTGTCGTCGTCTAAAATTGCAGTACACGTCGCTTCCTACGATACGACACCCACTGAAAAGATAT
The DNA here is from genome assembly GCA_024500475.1 of Phthorimaea operculella. NCBI lineage: Eukaryota > Metazoa > Arthropoda > Insecta > Lepidoptera > Gelechiidae > Phthorimaea > Phthorimaea operculella. The sequence goes on along the minus strand of JANFCV010000170.1, from coordinate 1,007,063 downwards.
AAGGTGACGATATTCTAATCCGCGACCACACGGCATAATTAAATCTGAATTAAACAAGTCGGTCTCGAAGACGAAACCATACTTTTCCGAGTGAGTTGTTTACTCGTGAAGTAGGTCATCTCCAGCCAACCAAGCTGCCAAACTCCCGAGTTTTGTATACCGGGTGTAAGGAACGAAAACTTTGCAGACATATCCCTTCCGGGGTAGGTAGAGCGTAAACGGCTGTAAAAAAGTTCGAGAGTAATTCAGAAGACTGTGTGTCACCATAGTGACAGGTTGTCAGCCTGTCATCGTCTAAAATTGCAATACACATCAACTCTCAAATCCCTTAGTCGCTTCTTACGACATTTACGGGAAAGATATAGGGTGATGATATTCTAACGGATGCACGGCATAATTAAATCTGAATTAAAACAAGTCGTTCTCAAAGACGAAACCATAGTTTTCAGAGTGAGTTGTTTACTCGGGAACTAGGTCGTCTCCAGCAAATCGAGCTGCCAAGCTCCCAAGTTTTGTATACCGGGTGTACAGAACAGTGTACTGAAAACTGATTATGCATGATTATGATGCTAATGATATCTCCGACCGATTTCATCCATGGCGACCGCTTCTACTCCTAATCAAGTCTAGCGTACCCGTAGCTTAGGTGGCTATTATAGCCGATTTTGGCAGTAAATTCCCGTGCAGGCACAGAGTGGGCACCAATGACGTTGACCGAAAAAGTTGTCAGTTTCGTGTTCTGATCAATGATCATGCCTGCAAAGTTTTGTCGTCGGCGTCCCTTACACCTTGTATATAGTTCTAAAATTGTGAGTTCATACGTTCAGCTGCCTGCGCGTCTCAACTATTTTAGCTGCGACGCCGCGCCGCCGTGACGCTGCAGAGAATATATCGTCGGACTAGCGGCCCGCTAGCGGCTTCATTCACTGCAATTAATTTTCCCGCGCGAAAAGGTCATTTTCCCGGCATGTGTTTTACATATAAAGCTTTCTCTTGAATCACCCCATCTATTGCAAAAAATCGCACCATTATCCGTTGATGGTTTAGGAGGTGTTAGCGAAATCCACGAAAGAAGAAAAACGCAAAGAGCTAGGTACTTCATTTTATACTATGTACTGTGACTAGAGCCAAATTCAGTGGTTTCACCTGCTTCTAATCATTTTCCCTTGGCAGTAAAATACTATCCGGTGGTAAGAAGTACGCTAAGTTACTCATGGATGTAGTGGCTTCCTAATGGTGTTATTTTTGAAATCGTTCCATTTGTTCCGAAGTTCATTCGAGCCGATACAAACACGCAAATCTTTCCTAAACTTGTTATAGTGACCCACCGAGAATTGAACTTGGAAGCTTCTGCGTCGCAGGCAGTTGCACTACCACTACCTTACCAGAAGAGTTATACAGCGTGTTAGGAAAAACACTGCATTATTTTAAACAACGACTTCTGTAGGTATAAAGTGTGTTATGGTTACGGATGAAAAACTAATTTTATTTAATTGTTTAGCGACATAGCGCGTCGCCATAGTCAGTTTTAGCGCATGTTGGGTAAATTACTTCTAATACCTAGTATGAATTAAAATGTAATGTACAGACCAAAGTACAGATTCATTCTTAAAATGTAAACGTTACAATACTTATCATACCTAGTATAAAATGAAGTCGCATTTTGCGTTTCTCGGTCTGTCATATGTCTGTTGTGAAACTCGCTAATTTCTCCTAAACCATGCAACGGATTTTGTTGAGATTTTTCTAAGATTGGGTGATTCAAGTAGAAGAAGGTTTATATGTGCACATGCCGCGAAAACGCCTTTTTCCTGCGGGAAAATGAGTTGCAGTCGGTGGAACCGCTAACGGGCTGCTAGTTAGAAATAACATTCACTTTCTTCTTTCTGCGTTCACTCAGGCTGCGCATAGTTCCCTAGTGCCAACACATGTTTTTAACTTAAAATTGTTTTAGGTATGTTCACTATCTCCCCGCATGGAGCTAAAAATAGTTGAAGTTATCGACCGGCAAAGGGCGGTAATCTTTAATACCGTACAGATACAGGTTGCCGTGTGGTGCCGGATTAGCATCACCCTATATCTATCCTGCGGTTGTCGTAAGGAGCAACAAAGTTTTTTTGTGAGTTGATGTGTATTGCAATTTTAGGCGACAGGCTGAAAAACTTTTACTATGGATGGTGATAGTCTTCTGGGGTCTTCTGAACTGAATGAATCTCAAAATTTTGTCAGACTTTGCCGAAACGGCTGTGTGGATCTTGGCATGTGAGGTGTCGTTAGATATGTCTCAGCAGCGCGAGTGACACTGCACTGGCAATATAAAAAAAATCATAATTTAAGATGGCGGGTTTTCCAGTCGGTAATAGTACACAAGCGGATGTATTTGTATTTAATACATCTGCTTGTGTACTATGTATTGAACATCTACATCGTAGGATGCACTAAAACTAGAGTCTGACTAATAACATCTTTACGAATACCATAGTTCGCTCTCACACAGGAACGGCTTTTAGTTAGGCAGGAACGCTATCTCCCGCATGCGTCCAAAAATAGCCGTGGGACATTGGCCGTCGCTAAGATTAGCCAAAACAAAACGCACGTGCGTCGTCTATTGATCTCTGATTGGTATGAGAATTTTTGGTGAGTACTCTACTAGCGGTTGCATCCGCTAATATTTTAACATACAGAATTACATCAAGCCTTGCAGATAAGGCAGAGCGTAAACGGCTGAGAAAAAACGGCCATTTACACCACGTCTGATAAAAGTTTGACGAGTCACTGTGTATCACTACAGTGACAGGTTGTCAGCCTGTCACCTAACATTGCAAAACACATCAAATCTGAAATCCCTCAGTCGCTTCTTACAACTCACGGGAAAGAATGAGGTGATGCTATTCTAAACAGGCATCACACGGCTCTTATAGGTACGAGAAAGTTTGGTGAGTCCACTACTAGCGCTTCCCGCCTAGCGGTGGCATCCGTAAAAACACGGCTATCGCCACATTTGTCAAATATTTGAGGACCGGTTCAGAAAAAATATGTATTATTCATTATTTATTACATATTTATAGTATAAAAAGGAAATTGCTTTTTGCGTTTCACTGTTCGACAGTCTGTCTGTCGTAGAAAACGGGTAGCTGCAGTGGGAGACCCTAATTGTGTAGGTAGACACACTACGACCGAAATTCGGCGGCCGAATTCCGTTCCGTCAGTTTTCGGCGTTTTCAGTTGGGATAACAAACTATTTTATGAGCCGAAATTACGTACAAATCAAGCCAAATTACTGACAATCGGCGACGGAATTTCGGCTGAAGTGTGTTTAACCGTAATGCTGTTATCGAATTGCGCCGAATTCCGTCGCGTAATTTCGGCCGTAGTGTGGCTAAACATTAAGACTCATCATCTTCCTGCCCTTATCCCAAATACCTACTTGGGGTCGGCGCAACACATTTCGTTGAACACAAAATCGTGTTGCAAAAGGATTTGGCTGAATTTTATGATTGGCCGCCTACCAGACGTCAACCCTCCTTGGGAATGCTTTTGTGGTGGATTAACCGCCACCATACGGTTTGGGTCGGGTTTATCCCTCGGTCGCCTCTTACGACCCCCACGGGAAGAGAGGGGGTGGTGCTATTCTACTCTGCCGGCACCACACGGCTAAACATTAAGACTAACTACACAATATTTAGTTGGAAAACTGAATTCTTACTACTACCAAACATTCGCGTCTCGTGACGTGATAACGCCCACTCTCGCCTAAAATAATTGTTACCCGCTTCTCTGCGTTGCCGTTTTGATAAACGATGTTACCAGTCACAAGAGCTTGTATGAGATAGCTTTTGTCGCTGTTGGCAAGAGGGTACAGACACAAAATAGAGAGTTTACAGATGGATGACTCGACCACGTTTAGGGTATTCGCGATTTTTACTTGTTTAGTATTAAGCGTGCCAGGGTTGCTAGATTCAATACGCGGACGAAATACAGCTCTAAATCTGAAACAAGAATGTAATATGATTCTGAGACGATTTCATTGCAAGAAATATGATGTTCGTGGCAAACATCTTCCTAGTTACCTTGAGTTCATCTGAGTTTCCAGTTAATTCTAGTAAACGTTAGTAAGGGTCAAAATCGTCGCTAGAACTGAGTACCTAAGTCATATGTAAAGACCCCGCGCGCTCTCTTCCTATTTTGTGGTACAGATAATGTCACGCCTTTATCCTTTGTGGGGTAGACAAATCGTTAAGAGCCGTAAACACGAGTTCGTTATCACCACGTCTGACAAAAAATATTTGAGGGCCGTTTTAGAAAAATCGTGTATCACAATAGTAAAACCCCCGAATCCCTTAGTCGCTTTCTACGACATCCGTGGGGAAGAGTGATGCATAGAGTACTTAAGCAAGCTTTAGATTACGCCTAAAAAGTTAGAACGGTTAGCAGTAGTCAGAACACAACCCCTCTGTCCATCATTAGCAAAACGCCAGTGACAACACTATTGAACCTCTATTTCTTCTAATACATTTAATGTATGTATCTATCTATCTATGGAGCAACTGCTTACTTTTTGACAGTACGGCGCGGGGCGAGATGCGCGCGCACAATTTAGCTTGCTTATACAGGGTGATTGGAAATTCGATGCATTCCCTGAAGGTGGTTAGAGGGGGGGCCATTTCCAACATATTCTTCCATGGAACCAGGGGTCGGAAATGATTGGTTACAAAATTATTCGGATTTTTGATTTTTTAAAGAAAATTTCCCGATTTCAACTTTAAAAGCAAAGCTAAACCGTTTTATGCATAGTTTTTGACATGATCTCATAGTGAATGAATAGGACAATCATTTTAGTTACAAGTTTAGTTAGAAATACTCTTCTTTTAAAATACAGCGCCAAAACAAGAAAATATTTTGGTGGAAATTTTTCAACATTCATAGTAATCTACTGTAAAAATCACTATGGAATAATCCGTAAAACTTCATAACAGAGTTCTCTGTTGCATTAGCTAACCAAAAGGTACAATAATCTACAATCAAACATGTTTTCATAAAATAATTAGCATAATAAAGCGGCGTGCGAAACAAGGCAATTGACTATGGTCGGTCGACTACGCCAAAGTCAGCAAATGCTGTTTAGACAACTTTTCAAGTATTTTCGTGGTCTAATGGATGGAGCATTCCCTCAGGAGTCTGTGGTTCCAGGTTCGATTCCGTGAGTTGACCTACAAGGTTGATATTCAACACTTTGTGAATTTTTCCCAGTTTGGTTTAAAATCACGTTGAACCACCTGATTGTCCGTAAGAAAATATCGTGCTCCGGAGGGCATATTAAACCATCGGCCTCGATTGATGTCTAATAAACGCAGACGGTGGTTGTAACACGACCATAGCAGAGGTCTAATACTTGTAGTAGGTGGTTTAAAACTCCGACAAAGATTTATCATTTCAGTTTTTAGGCTGTTTAAAGCTCAGGAGCTCCATTTCTGAATTGTCGTAATCCAAATCCGTGCACGGAAATCTAAAACGAGTGGTCTAACCATTCGTATTACACGTTCTACTACTCGACACTTTAAATGTTAAGGGTTTGTGTGAATTTATTAGGTGTGCATAAATTAATAAGTTTAGTAGAACATGTGATACGAGCACAATTAGTAGCAGATTTTCGCACGATTAGGATTACGACAATTCAGAAATGGAGCTCCTGAGCTTTAAACAGCCTAAAAAACTGAAATGATAAATCTTTGTCGGAGTTTTTAAACCACCTACTACAAGTATTAGACCTCTGCTATGGTAGTGTTACGACCACCGTCTGCGTTTATTAGACATCAATCGAGGCCGATGGTTTAATATGCCTCCGGAGCACGATATTTTCTTGCGGACAATCAGGTGGTTCAACGTGATTTTTAAACCAAACTGGGAAAATTCACAAAGTGTTGAATATCAACCTTGTAGGTCAACTCACGGAATCGAACCTGGAACCACAGACTCCTGAGGGGAATGCTCCACCCATTAGACCACGAAAATACTTGAAAAAGTTGTCTAAACAGCATTTGCTGACTTTGGCGTAGTCGACCGACCATAGTCAATTGCCTTGTTTCGCACGCCGCTTTTTGCATTAATGCTAATTATTTTATGAAAACATGTTTGATTGTAGATTATTGTACCTTTCGGTTAGCTAATGAAACAGAGAACTCTGTTATGAAGTTTTACGGATTATTCCATAGTGATTTTTACAGTAGATTACCATGAATGTTGAAAAATCCTTTCCACCAAAATATTTTCTTGTTTTGGCGCTGTATTTTAAAAAAGAAGAGTATTTCTAACTAAACTTGTAACTAAAATGATTGTCCTATTCATTCACTATGAGATCATGTCAAAAAACTATGCATAAAACGGTTTGGCTAGCTTTCGCATGACTTTTAAAGTTGAAATCGGGAAATTTTCTTTAAAAAATCAAAAGTCCTAATAATTTTGTAACCAATCATTTCCGACCCCTGGTTCCATGGAAGAATATGTTGGAAATGGCCCCCCCTCTAACCACCTTCAGGGAATGCATCGAATTTCCAATCACCCTGTATATACCTACTATAAGGGGTGATGCTATTTTAAACTGGCCCCAAACGGCAAAACTAAACGAACCTTTTTTTGTCCACGTAACGACTGTTCAAACGGTTTGAATCGAGTCATGTTTATGAATAAGGTTGCTTTTCCGGTTTGATGACTCATGGAAGTAACTGGTTGATAATTTATATCCGAGAAACTTTAGCCGTGTGGTACTGGTAGCGGCTAAGAATACTGCCAACCCTAGTCTACTCAGGGTGTTTCGTTAAAGGCGACATAGTTTTTCCACCTCGGCTGAATATCTGTCGACTATGGTCAACCGCATGGTGGCGGTACCACCTACAATAGCATTCTCAAAGAGGGTTGACGTCAGGCGGCCGGTCATAAAACATAGCCAAATCATTTCGCTGAATCCATAATTTTCACATGAATTTGTGATCTAACAAATCATGTTGGGTCGACCCCAATTGATTTAGGATAAGGGCAGGAAGATGATGAAATCGAGTCGAGGGAAGTCCCGATGAACTCTTGGAGTCCTAAGTTTTTAAACCGCCTACTAATACTAGAAGGTCTTTGGGTGAAGTGGTTCCAACAAGTGGAGCTGATTACCCGTCTGCAAGCACTGCAAGCCTCTAGGAAGTAGGCTCTGACATGTTTGTGTAAGGACACACGTCTATGTATATCGTAAATTACGTCGCTTTTTAAATTTCTCTGTCAGTCGTGGAAATCGGAATTCGCTAACTCCTTATCTGCGCAACACATGCCGGTTAAATTTCCCATTCCTACGGAATAATTAGGGTGAAACCGGTAACAGGCTGCTAGTTGACGTATAAAATAAAATCGCTTTTGCGTTTTCAAAAGGTAGCATAGCGGGACTGGTAACATACCGGTCCTAAGGGTTCCTATCATGGACATTGCTAGCTTCTACACTACGCAACGGATGGTTTTTTAACAGATGGAATAGTGAGTAAAGAGGAAAGTTTATATGTGGGTGTAATACATGCCGGGAAAACATCTTATTACCAGGGGAAAACGATAAACAGTGCAGTAGGGTACAACTGCGGCCTGCTAGTAGGGTTAGCAACATATAATAAAGTATTCAACTATATATCAGCTGTAACTACTTACTGTTGGACAAATATATAGGGTGTATTTTTATTAGTGGCGGATCCGTTAAGGGTGTGTTCTGTCAATGAAACTGAACAACTTTCCCCAAGGGACATAGGTCGAAATACGAAAAAAAAATTTGGTCTTCCCATACTAAGTGTGTTGGCCGGCCGGGTCAATTTGTATGGGAGGGCCAAATTTTTTTTTCATATTTCGACCTATGTTCCTTGGGGAAAGTTGTTCAGTTTCATTGACAGAACACACCCTTAACGGATCCGCCACTAATAAAAATACACCCTATATAGTAGCTAAATCTACTATATTTTGGCCAATTTTAAAATCAAAGCCTCGTCGCCTGTTTACAGCGTGAAAAGTCGAGCTCGCTTCGCTTCGGTCGCAATACGTTTACCTACAGTTCTGCCTGCTTTAAACTCGCGACTATTGTTTAGATTCGTCGCCCGTTTGCAGCGTGAAAAGTCGAGCTCGCTTTGCTCGCGATATATGAGTACCGTTCTACCTGCTACCTACACATTCGCTGCTTGTGTTTAGACTCGTCGCGTCGCTAGTTTGCGGTGTGAAAAACTGAACTCGAGACGTGCGGGTCATTTTCAGCTTATTTTCCAAAAGCGGCTATTTTAGCTTCTACGCCCGTTTGTAGCGTGAAAAGTCGACTTGGTTAAATACTATATTTGGAACAAAAATTGTTGGCAACCCTACCTGCTAGTAATATTAAGTCAAGAACAACATCACCCCTTCCTAACACTACATAGTTGCTTCATCACACCATATATGGTAAATGCTGCCACCAGGTAGACGCTATTACATGACTATCATGCACGAATGACTCACGCTCATTAGAGTGTATATGAGCAAGCTATAGAGTGCGCCTAAAAAGTTAGAACGGTTGGCAGTAGTCAGAACACAACCTCTCTGTCCATCAGTAGCAAAACGCTAGTGGCAACTATTGAACCTGTATTCATCATTGGCCTCATATACGTCTGTGACAGACGATTTATTCAGTGTCTGAGGAAAGAATTTTATGGCTGTATAAGCCGATATGGGAGCGGCATGACTTTCCGCAGTATTACTTCTCTTCTTATACAGCAAAACGTCAGTGACAGCACTATTGAACCTCTATTACTTCACATACATTTGACGTCTGTATCTATGGAGCAACTGCTTACGTTTTGACAGTACGGCGCGGGGCGAATGCGCACTCTATAGCTTGCTATATTTTTATCATTCTCGGTGTCCAAAATTGAACTTTCGATGCCAAATTTCAACTAAGTGTGTTTTCATAAATTTCTGTAACTTTAAAATTCAAAAAAAATTACTTAAAGACAAAAAATCCGTAGTACCTTTCTTGAGGTTAGAGATGAGGATATTACACATTATATAACGTATATTTCATAAGTAATGATTCAACCGTATCATACCTGGAGAAGCCCAAACGTGGCATGTTTCGAGAATTATTTCCTATTTAATTTTATACAAGTGACTTAAATATAATAATGTGATATATTTTTAGAATCGGCTTAGCAACGCCTTTCATCTGATACCACACACGATAGGTTTTGGAACAAAAAATTTTTTTACTCATACAAAAAAAAGATGACGTCATTACTCCTCATAGGATTTTTTTAAAATTGTGTACTACGGGTCAAATCGATTCATTTACCCTAAAGATTAAGTGTACCAAATTTCAGAACTCTTCTCTCAGGTGCAGCATGTTTTGAACTACCGCTAGGACTATCTAAGCTCACGCTCATTACGAGACAAGACAATCGTGAATTCGTCACCTCTGACAGGGTCAATGACCTTGCCGCCGGTTACAGTTCAATGTCGTATTTAGAGTGCCGTCATCCGAATAGGCCATATTTGACGTCTGTCAAACCCATACTAGGAAACATGTCAACAAAGAAAAATAGACCTTATGTCATAGCATTAATATGATTTTGACAGCTGTCAAATATGGCCTATTCGAATGACGGTACTCTAGCCTATCACACTAGCGGTTTGGTAACTTACCTCTACTTCTAAAATGAAGGAGGTTATCATTTCGACAAGTGTTACGTTACGCCGTTAGTAAATTATGAAATGACTTGCGAAACTATTTTTACATTTAAAAGGGTAACCTTCTGAGCTTGAATCCTTCCTGTTGAATTACTCTATCTTATAAAGAAAACCGAACCAATATGAATTAGCGATTTCCTCGTCAGACAGACAGAGAAACAAAAATAGCGACTTTACTTTTCATACATACATACATAGTCATGGTCCTTAGCAAAAAAATACTGTTTTGCCGGCACAGTTGATGCCGCTTTGCTCAGTGATACTAGGGACCATTTTGAATGATTCCATCCGAGGAAATGAAAAATCCGTCCACTGGATTTCAAGATGGCGGACCTTCGTTTTTTTGTATGGCACTAAAAAAATAATTCTTGGGTCGAGTTCTTGGTCTCGGGGTAGCCTCATTCCCTAGAGACCGCGTCCCCGGGTGGCGGATAGGGGAATGCTCGGCAGATATGCCGGGTAGGAGGGAAATAAAATACCTCCCGCGGACCACAAGGCCGGAGAATGGAACTACTCCGTTAACAAACCCCCGCCAGTTGGGCCTCTCTGACGTACTCGGAGTAGGGGCCACTGGTGTGCTGCGTGCTTAGGCCGGAGTACGCAGTAGGGATGGCGGCGGATGAGCCTCAGAGGAAGGAGATGAGGCCAACGGCAGCTCCTGCTACGGTCTTGGCGTCAGGTGGCAACCGGCCGTAAAACCCTATTGCCAAACAAATTTCTCCCACTATGAAGCAAGTCAAAACGAGAATGGGTAATAAAACTAGGGCGTACCCCGCAAGCGACGCAAATGCGATGAATGCGATACATACGACAGACTATACTAGGGCGTCCCCCCGAAGCGACGACAGACCTGACAATAAGAATAAGTATTTGCAGAACCATTTGACCCAAACAAGAATACGACTTGCAACTTGGAACTTGGGGTCTCTAACCGGAAGGAGCGAAGAACTGAGTAAGATCCTTAGAAACAGAAACATAAACATCTGTTGTATACAAGAAACCAAATGGAAAGGAGCAAAGTCTAAAGATATAGGCAACGACTACCAGGTCATATACTTTGGCACAAATAACAAAAGAAATGGCGTGGCGATTGTACTAGACAGTAAATTTAAAACCCGAATAATTAACATCACCAGAAAGAGTGACCGTATCATTGCTGTTAAATTAGCTCTAGATGACCAGCAGATCATGAATGTCATATCGGTTTACGCGCCGCAGACTGGATGCACTGAATCGGAGAAGGGTGAATTCTGGGAGGATTTCGACGACCTTATCGCAAACATACCTGCTAATGAATATAAATTTATTGGTGGAGACCTGAATGGGCACGTAGGAAGCGTGAACGCAGCCTATTGTCCGGCACATGGCGGCTACGGCTACGGTACCCAAAATAAACAAGGCCAAGAAATCATTGACTTTGCGGCAAGACATTCTCTCACAATAATTAATACGAATTTCCAGAAAAAGCCTGAACACCTCATCACGTACAAATGTGCTGGCAAAGCTTCGCAAATAGACTATATCATAGCAGATAACGCTGTTAAACAAAAGTTTAAGGATTGTAAGGTAATTCCAGGCGAAGCATTAACATCTCAGCACCGTATACTGGTGGCCGTATATGATCTCCTAAACCTATCAAAACTACAGTCGACAGAACACCGCGTATTAAATGGAAGGAGCTAGATAATTCCAAAGGAGAACACCTGCTAGGCGAATTAAAAACTTACCTGGAGACAGATTTAAACGAAGAGTATAACTCCGCTGAAGAAATCTGGACCAAATTTGAACATACCTGCAAAAACAAAGCCAAAAGCATCCTTGGAGTTTCCAAAGGCGGCCTTAGCACTGGAAAGGATCCATCCTGGTGGAGCAATGACATAAAAGACACTTTAGCCAACAAGAAAACATTATTCAAAAAATGGCAGAGCTCACAACGGGTTGAAGATGAAGATGACTATAAAGAGGCAAAGAAACACGCCAAGCGCTGCGTGGCACAAGAAAGGGAAAAGCTAGTGAGTCATTCTATGAGAAGCTGGAGAACGCGAAAACCGAAAACGAAGTACTTAAGGTCGCAAAACAGAGACATAGAGCAACTATTGATATAAAACTGAACAAATATATCAAAGATAAAGATCAGAACTTGTTAACTGACAGCACCAAAATCAAGAACCGTTGGTCCGAATATTATGGCGAACTTTTAAATGAAGAATTTCCCCACGAAGAGCCAACACCAATAGAGCCTACACAAGGCCCTGCGTATGAAGTCACCGCAGACGAAGTTAAACGAGCTCTGTCGAAAATGAAAACCCGTAAAGCTGTGGGTCCCGATGAGATTCCGGCAGATCTATGGAAACTTCTGGGCCCAGTAGCTGTAGCCTGGCTGACTAAGTTATTCAACATCATTCTCAAAACCGCATGTATACCTGTGTCATGGCGCGAGAGCTATCTTGTGCCATTTTATAAGAACAAAGGTGATGTGGCACAGTGTGAAAACTATAGAGGCATAAAACTTACGTCGCACACTTTAAAGATCTGGGAACGAATAATCAATGAACGTCTAGCAGCTCTCACAGAAATCTCACCTAACCAGTTCGGCTTTGCACCATCAAAATCAACTACCGACGCAATACAGGCTGTCAGGATTCTGATGGAAAAATATAGAATTAACAGAAAAGACCTACACCTCGCATTTATAGACCTGGAGAAAGCGTTTGATAGGGTACCCCGAAAACTGGTATGGCAAGCCCTGCGGGCTCAAAATGTTCCCGAGTATTACGTTGAACTAGTCCAGGACATGTACATCAACGCAAATACTAAAGTACGCAGTGCAGCAGGTTTAAGTAATGCCTTCGCGGTTAAAGTAGGCGTCCACCAGGGTTCTGCCCTAAGCCCTTTATTATTTAATCTGGTCATGGACTACCTAACACGTAGCATTCAAGCGCCACTACCTTGGTCAATTCTATATGCTGACGATATCGTTCTCGTCGCCGACACTGCAAACGACCTGCAAGAAACACTTAATAGGTGGACTGATGCTTTGGAACGATACGGTCTACGCGTCAGCAGAAAGAAAACAGAGTACCTGAAATGTCCATTTAGCGGAAATACTGTACCTGAATCCATTAGTATAGGTTCTACGCCAATACCCACGGTGGAACATTTCAAATACCTGGGGTCCATGCTCACCATGGACGCAAACATGGATGCCGACGTAAAACACAGAACAAACGTTGGTTGGCTAAAGTGGAGATCGCTTACAGGGGTACTGTGTGATGCGCGAATGCCTGTGAAGACAAAGGGCAAAGTCTATAAGACAGCGGTACGACCGGCACTAATGTATGGTTCAGAGTGTTGGACAATGAAAAAGACGCATGAACAGAAAATGCACGTCAACGAGATGAAGATGTTGAGATGGGCAGCCGGTGTGACTCGACTAGATAAAGTTCGGAACGAGTACATACGAGGGAGCTTTAAAGTCGCACCAATCACAGAAAAGCTCACAGAAAGTCGACTTCGTTGGTACGGGCATGTACAAAGACGTCCTCAAGACCATGTTGTCCACACAGCGCTCAATATACCTGAGGGGAAGAAAGGAAGGGGCCGCCCGCCAGCCACCTGGTGGTCTAACATAAAAAGAGACCTTGAGCAAGCCAAGTTGCCAGAAACGACAAGCCAAGACAGACTGACTTGGCGCAGAAGAGTGAGGAGACCCGACCCCAAATAACAGGGATAAGGGAAAGACAAAGAAGACTAAAAAAATAATTCTTCTGTAGCCCATCGTGTGGGGTATCAAATGAAAGGGCTTGACGAGATGATTTCAAAAATATATCGTTTTATTACATTTCAGTTGCCCTCTTAGAAAAAAATCAAGTTAAATTTTTAAAAGTAGTCAAAACATGCCAAGTTTGAGGTCCAGTAGGTACAAAATGGCTGACATATAGTTTCTTAAAAGTATGCCAACTGATCCACCATATCCTGAACTCTAACGTGACGAAAGGAATTTTGAAAATAATAAGATTTTATGTATATTTTGCAATGGAAAGTAGATCATTGGGAACTGCAGTAGGTTAGTAAGAACTGCTTGTGCGCCTCCATAAATGTTTAAAATGCAATTCTTCTCATGATTGCTTTTACACTTTAAGCTAGATTATGATGTGCCGGATCATTTTGAATGTGCGGGCACGGTTGTGCCTCCGCCAAGTCCAGTAAAAAGCGGCTTTGCCGTACCATATTTCTCTTAAAGCAGTTTCGGCCAAAGATGAGACCCCTTTATCGATATCTCCTTATCTTAATAAGCCTATAAACGATTATGTTGGATAAAAATTGAAATATTTCATTTAGCAGATATAGAAGCTCTAAATGGAGTAAAATACTTAAGTGTTAAGTTTAAGAATAAAAAAAAACAATTAACTATGTGATTCTATGTAGGTAAATACACACGATTACCATTTTAAATTAACAACGAAACAGCATTCGTTGCAGTTTTAGTTGTAGAATCTTGTTAGTGTTTAGTGTATAAGTATGAAATACAATGATGTTACAGTTATTTCTTACCGACGACGTCGTGTATTGCACAGCTTTTCTGGTAGAGTGACGAACTTGGCTGTCTTTAACAAAATATATCTTGCAAGTAGTAAGAATATCGACGGGTTCCGGGCTATTTGTATTAACCGCCATTTTTGAAACTTTACACCAGAGCAATTTAAAGTTTCGATTTTCAGAAAAAAAAATCATAACTTTGGCAAATTGCATTATTTTTTCAAAGCAAACGAAATTTCTGTTTTGTTACAAATTATTTATAATCTGATTAATTTTGTTCTCTGATATTTCTATTTTTAACGAAATTAAATGTCGTTTAATACAAAATGGCCCATTTTTCACATTTTTTTGTTCCAGGCTAAATGACTTAACCGCCTAGGTTTATAAATACATGTTCCAAGCTACTTGACTGAAGTGCCTAGGATTGCAAATAAAAGCTCTAAGCTAAGTGCTTTAACCAATGAGTTGGTCATATTTCACACCTAAGCTAATTGATTTAAATACCATATCTTAAACTTATTAGATTTTTTAAATTGTTTGTAATCATACTAAAATAATGAAATATGAAGAAATTGACGGTTAAAACATTAATAAATTTCAAGGCACATTGATATGATAGGCGGTTAGGTCAACTTTTAATTATGCAAACTTCTTAATTATAATAATTATAAATTCGGAAGTTACTTTGTCTGTCTTTATGTCTGTCTGTTACGCTTTCACTCCTTAACCACTGAACCGAAATTTGGCACAGAGATTGCTCGCACACCCAGAACGGACATAGGCTACTTTTGGTTCCACTCGAGGGTCTAGAGTACCTGATGTAGTCCACCAGATGCAATAACAGGAGCCTGGCTAAACTAAAGGAGGTAGAGATATGACTCCAAGGCAAAAGTTGTTTAGCTTGATAGGATGCTTCTGCTGGCGAATAGACATCAAAGGTTTGGAGTACCAGGTGCACCGGCAGGAGCCCAGCTTAACTATAGTGGTATGCTTAACTATAGGAAATACAGCTATAAATTCAAATTCAAAATTTGTTCAGATTGACAGGGCACCTAACAGAAGCCGAGCTAAACTATAGGACAGCTATAAGTCCAAAGCAAAAGTTTTTTAACTTAATGGGACGCTTCTGCCAACGAATAGACTTCGGAGGTTTTGAGTACCTGATGTAAACCACTAGGTGCATCAACAGGAGCCCAGGTAAACTAGAAATACAGTTATGACTCCAAGGCAAAATATGCTCAGATTGACGGGACGCTTCTGCTAGTCAATAGATATCGAAGGTTTGGAGTACCTGATGTAGATCACCAGGAGCACCAACAGGAGCCCTGCTAAACTATAGGAGATACAGCTATAAGTCGAAAGCAAAAGTTGTTCAGATTGACCGGGCACTTCTGCTCGCTAAAAGACATCGAAAGTTCTGAGTAGGTACCTGACGTAGATCACCAGGTGCACCAACAAGAGCCCACTTAACTATAACAGATACTGCTATGACTCCAAAACAAAATCTGTTCTGATTGGCGGGGCGCTTCTGCTGGTCAATAGATATTAAAGGTTTGGAGTACCTGATGTAGATCACCAAGAGCACCAACAGGAGCCCTGCTAAACTATTAGGAGATACAGCTATAAGTCCAAAGCAAAAGTTGTTCAGATTGGCGGGGCAATTCTGCTGGCTAAAAGACACCGAAAGTTCTGAGTAGGTACCTGATGTAGACCACCAGGTGCACCAACAGGAGCCCACTTAACTATAGCAGATACTGCTATGACTCCAAAGCAAAATCTGTTCTGATTGGCAGGGCGCTTCTGCTGGTCAATAGATATTAAAGGTTTGGAGTACCTGATGTAGATCACCAGGAGCACCAATATGAACCCACCTGAAGCAAAAGCTGTTCATCTTGATGAGACGCTTCCGCTGCCGAATAGGTATCGAAGGTTAAGAGCACCTGATTTAGACCACCAGGAGCACCACCAAACGCTTAACTAAACTAAAACATATACTGAAATGGCTTCAAAAGTTGTTGAGTTTGATGGAATGGAAGGCTTCTGGCAATGCAACTACTGTTATAGGAATGTGGTTCCAATAATAAACAACAGAACATTAACAGGATTTGAGAAATGTGGTTCCAGCCATAAATACATAATTAGCGTAATGGATTTAAATTCAAGAAACTGGTGTGGAATTAAGAATTTTTCAAAGGTATAAAGAACAAAACGAAGCTAAGTTCGAGGGTACCAGCTATTTATGAAATAAAAAAACAATTAAAATAACAAAAGTTTTAAGATATGATAAGACAGGCTCAAAATTTTAATTTTAAAAATATTATGTATCGCTAAACGGCGGAAACTGCAAACGTGTGTCAGTCATTCATCTCATTTACAGAACAAACAAGTATTCGAACTCACGCGTTTGATCGCGTTGGCGCCAAAATCAGTGTTTTAACCGACATCTTAATAGTCAAACCATACAAAATTTTGATTGTATTAACGTGGATAATATACTAAAATATGTTTTTGTTATAGCTGAAACGACAGCGCAAATCAACTGCAGACGAAGAAAAATAGGTTTAACCATCAGCTGTACATGTTTACTGTAGACATCATAAATAGTTCAAGCGACCGGTATACCATTAGCTACTACGAGCTAAATGGCTGAAGTGACAACATCTAGCATTTTAAGTACCAAAATTAATGTATGAACCAACACTGGACATAAATTTGACTATGAGGCTAATTGCATTAAGCGACAATGGATAAAAATTTAGCTAAGAGGCTAATTGTGTGAAGTGACATTTCTTTATATTTATAAGGTCAGGCTAAATGCTTCAACGTAAGCTGCATGTAAATATTCGCTCCAGGAAAAAAGGTTTAAACGACTATCTGTTATTTAATAGTGAGCTTAAGTACACAAGTCTTGAATTTGACAATATTTTGTGTCGGTCCATACATTGCAGTACAAAATAGGCCCCAAAAATGCGGTTGTATTAAGCGACATTTTTATGCTCCGATTGTCACCTAACTGAGCTAAAACGACGCAGAAAAATTCGCTGATTCCAAATATGTATAAAAGTCTATATCGCAAAAAATGGCGGTTAATACAAATAGCCCGGAACCCGTCGATATGATTATTTGCTTTTGCAATTCCTTAAATACGGTCGCTCAAATTCGCCATATTTGTCAATTTTGAGATATAAGGTTATTTTTCTTTGATGCTGTGTCTTTTAGTATGGGCCGTTAAATATGGCCTATTGGAAGGACCATACTCTAAGTCAGTATTTTATATACGAAAACTCTCATTTTTTTGCGGTAGATGTAGATGTAGTGTTGAGATGAGTAGTGGTGAGACTTGCTTTTTTTCAGTTGTGTTGTAATGGTATCTCATATCTTTACATAAGGCTATTTTGATCTCTCTTCATTCATACCTATAGGTACATTTCATCTAAAAGTGCTTTAGAAGTTTTATGGTCGGTCGAATTAGTAACAAATTTAAGGGAATTGAATGTTTTTTTTTAATATTTATTTTATGACTGTTTGGGTCCATAAAACACAGGTTTGAAATGTTATCCAAAATATCGTTGTTCAGGTGTTCGAAATTGGCCTGAACTGTTTCGAGAGAAACATTTATATTTAATTTAATCATTTATTGTATACAAAAACAAATACAGGACAAATACAAAAATAAAAACGACACAGCAGGCAATATTTATTTCTAACAAGAATTGTTCTTACAGTGCAGGCCTACTAAAGCATTCATGAGTAGAGCAATATGGTACCTAAGGCAAATCCCCTTTTTACTCGACTTGGCGGGGGCACAACCGTGCCTGCAAATTCAAAATGATCCGGCACATGCTTTAAGTGTAAAAGCAATCATGAGAAGAATTGCATCTCAAACATTTATGGAGGCGCACAAGCAGTTCTTACTGACCTATTGCAGTTCCCTATGATCTACTTTCCATTGCAAAATTTACATTAAATCTTATTATTTTCGAAATTCCTTTCGTCACGTTAGAGTTCAGGATATGGTGGATCATTTGGCATACTTTTAAGAAACTATATGTCAGCCATTTTTTACCTACTGGACCTCAAACTTGGCATGTTTTGACTACTTTTAAAAATTTGACTAGATTTTTTTCTAAGAGGGAAACTGAAATGTATTAAAACGATATATTTTTGAAATCATCTCGTTAAGCCCTTTCATTTGATACCCTACACGATGGGCTCCAGAAGAATTATTTTTTTAGTGCCATACAAAAAAACGAAGGTCCGCCATCTTGAAATCCAGTGGACGGATTTTTCATTTCCTCGGATGGAATCATTCACAATGGTCCCTAGTATCACTGAGCAAAGTGGCATCAACTGTGCCGGCGAAACAGCTTTCGGGTGATATTTGACCGTACCCGCTTAGACTAACATAAATCACTAACTTTATCTCTTGCAGGGTAAGCAGGCGTCAACATCGGTAGAAATACGATCGTTATCGCCACGTCTGACAAATATTTGAGGGTCGTTTTAGCTATAGTCGTGTATCACTATAGTGACAGGTTGTCTGTCGCCTAAAATTGCAATACACTATAACTCTAGAGTCCCTCAGTCGCTTCTTACGACACACCCACAGGAAAGAAATGGGGTGACGCTATTCTACGCCAGCATCACTTTTGCTACTATGTATTGATAGTCATAATTACAATTTTTATAAAGAAATTATTGATAGACTGGTATTTAATAGATGATTATATCATTGCTGAAACCATAATCAATTACTTACATTAATTTACATTTGAAATACCAATGATTAGATAAGATTTCATTGTTATCAAGGGGTTAACTGCAAGTTCAGTTACAGTCAATAAATTGAAATGGCTAATTGCAAATAAATTGATAAAGTATAGGTATTTATGATATCTGATCCAATTGTTTATGTATGAGTGCCAGCCACAAAATGTTTATGTCGGTTCTTCTTCTTCTTCTTCATGTCAATGACTCAGTACTAGTAATTAAACAACTGTACCGTCCTATAATCATACTTAACATGAGAGAAGCAACTCATCTACACCTACAGCTACGGTCGCACCTATCTGTCCTTGCTCGTGATTGGCTGCTCCCACCTCCCCGCTCCTCACTCCGACAGGCAGGGCGGGGCGAGTCGGCCCGCTTGGCTTCATTGGCGATTTATCAACGCCGGCGCGCGGTCGCCTCAGAAGATAATTTTTTGAATTTCGCCAAAGTTTTATAATTCAAAAATTATAAACTTTAATAAATTATTTTAATTTAACTATTTCATTTTTGTGTTATATGGCGTTTTCAAAAAATTATTTTCTTTTAAATTTTTTAATAAATAACGGTTTTACACCGTTCGTTTTTTTAAATATTATATTTGTGTAATGTCTGTCCTTTTTAAATTGTAAATTCAGTGAGTTTGCAAGATGGGTAAGTCCTTTCTATTTTATTGAGCATGCTTGGAAAATCAAATTTCTGAAGGCGGTTTTCCGTCGAACACTACTTTGCAATTTCATACCACTGTTCATAATTTAGACCAAGCTCAGTCTAAAGTCCGTTTACGAGTAAATAAATTGTTCAGGAAGGGTGCCGAGCCCGTGATCTAAATAGATAACTATTTCAGTGAATTATTTATCAAGAGTAAGATCCCAATTAAATAAGCAAAGTGTGTTAAAGAAATTTGGTTGTTATCGAAGTAATAAATTCGTTCTCTTCTTTTGAGGACGATCAAATGAAAATCCAGTAATCATAGTGCCTTTCATAAGCCTTGAGTGACATGATTTAAATATTTTCAACACAAAATGTTGATCCGTTGTAGGCTGCAGTTATCTGTAAGTGATGATACATTTTGCCTCAGGGTAATATATTTTTAGTTATAAGTATTATTCGGTCGAAATATTTGAAGATGTCGTCCGTGTACGCCACGGAGTGAAGTAAGGTCACTGATTGATTTATGGATTTTCATCAACAAATTTATTATTAAATTAAAACTGCTGTCTGTAATCAGACACGTGGTTTTTAAGTTTGTGTTTTGTTTGACACGTCGCAACGTGTTCAACGCTATAAACACGTGGTCCTCACTTTAAAAAATGTTGACTTGTATATTTAATTTCTACCTCCAAAGTTCTTTTTCTTTGAGGTGTTTCTTTAAAATTAAAGAATTTCATTAAAAAGGGTGTCGCTGTGACCCCGAATAATGCAGTGAGAGTTTACGGCACACCTAGTCCGTAGAACGTCTTACAAAAAAGAACAATCAAATCTCAGCAAGGATATTTTGTAAGGTATATTATACCTAATTTTTTTCTATTGCAATGACAATTGATATTATATGGCTTCTCGAACTAGGACATGTTCCATTGTTTTTATATGTTAACTATGCGCAATGAAAGGAATACCCTATTTAAAAACCTCATTAGGAGTACGTTGGCCGCCAGCGCATGGTGAGCCCTATGACTCCTACATCCCCGCGAAGGGGTTGTGCTTTGATGTCATGCAGATTGCTCTCGCCTGCACTTGCAGGAGGGCCTTAATTTTCGTTCTAGTGCCTTTCGTATACGTGACGAACTGATATTTTGTAATGCGAGACAAATATCGCAAAATATAGTGATAAGTATTATTGTTGCGTTTCGGTACTACATACTCCTCAAAGGACGGGGTCATCATGGACCCAAAAGTTTCGAAACGTACCTACATATTATTTTAATACCTCGCGCAGAGAGAGTCGGCCAGCGAATTTCATAAAACTGTGTGGCTTAAGATATAAACTGTACTGTATTAGGTATTATTCTTATACCTATCCCATATCAAACAGCCGAAAGTTCAGTGACATTCGGCGCAGGCACGATATGTCTTACCTACAAAATAAAGGGTTCTCCTTTACTAATTTCAAAGTATTCTATAAAAACAAATAGTACACCGTCAGGCCTTGCCTCAGACGAAATTAACGAGTGTAACGAAGGGTAGTGTGTGTGCTTGTGAATTTCGCAGGTTCGAATCCTGCATGTGACATTTTATTTAGATAAGAATTCTAATTGAATACCTACACCTACCCGACACGTTTTTGTTTACAAAGTCCATAATCCGATGGACGCATCTGAGATAATTATTTTCAATGAAATTTGCTTTGAGATGGCTATTACAATTTCTAGTAAAAGAAGTTTACATCTTAGCTTATGTAGAGGCATTCCAAGAAAATGTTTTGAGGCTTCTAATATTTCCGTGTAAAAGATTTGATATCAACATAAAAGCTTTAAAAAGATTTTCACATACAGTAGCTTTGTATCATTCATAAGCATAACATAAGCGTAAAGTAGATGCTAAACGTCACGTAAGCGACTAGAAGTTGATGTTTTCATGGAATGCCCCTGCGTAGCTTTGAGCTAGTTAGAAACACCTACGCAAGGAGATTGTCAATAAAGACATTACCATAACCTCAGGGCTGAAGTTCTTGCAGGTTAATGTCTTAAACAGTTTCACTTTGTGATCATTACAGTGGCTCACTGGGCCATGCAATAAAAAATAAGTTACAACATTGTTCTTGTAATGGAACGACCATTTATGCATTTCCCTTGCTCACTGTCATAAGTAGCAAGAAATCACTTCTATTAAATAGTTATCTCTTACTACAGTGTCAACTGTGTCCCCTAAAAATATAATACGATAGTACTAATGTCATGCTAAGGTATATCCCTTACGCTTGTCATTCGTTTACTTCTTTGAACTATGGTCAAAGAGTGCCATGAAAGTACCTACTTCAAATAGGTACGTGCTGTATTTTCGCAGCAAATAACCCCGGAGGAAATACCTATGTACAATCTAAAGAGCTCTCTGAAGAGTTAAGTTAAAGTTTTCTTGTGTTAGCGAGATTTTAAGCAACATGAAAACAAACAAAAGTGGGGAGAGAAAGAGGCCGTATTGTAATGGCCTCATCTCAAAACGGATAAGTAAATAACTACCTACCTATTCAATAAATGTCACACCTAAACTATGAAAAGTTTTTTGCTTTTTCAATTCATTGAGAGAAAAGTGTGTGTTTGGGATACAGATTTATGTAATGTACCTAGGTGATTTACTTAATCCATCATGTTGCAAATTTATAACTACATTCTGTTGTAGATTCACAAGCTATGAAACATCAAAACTGGGGGTAAATTGTCTTAACTAGTCTAACTACTGAAAACTAGTACCTAATGTCTACATGTCATATCATAACATAAAGTAGGTATACTTGAAGTACCTACCTCCTCGGTTGCCATGACCTTGGACATGATATACGTAATGTTACTTTAGAAAGTTTGCCTACCCCGTAAAGGTTTAGGCGTGATATATACGTATATGTATGTATCTAGGATGTTTTTATACTTACTACCATAGGTACCTACTCAAAGTGTTATGATATGAATGACAGGTTTATTACGTAATGTGTCTAACCATCTGCACTAGAGATAAAAAGTTGTAAAACGATATCAAAATAATCATTTTTCTTAATACCGTCTCGATCGGTATGAGTTTTTATTTTCCTCATGTGTGGTCATCTTGCTACCTACTCTATTTATTATGAATGAAAGCTTATGCGAAAATAAACAAAAAACTACCTACAGTCTATGCGGGTACTTTTATGGAATAAACAACACTACAACACGTTTCAAAACTAATGATTTCAAATAGAGGGTACTTTCGCAAATTGACATGTTTTATGTCACGAGTGAAAGACTCTGACTGCCATGCATAAGGTGTTTTGAAACGTAAAGTGGTGAATAAATCTGTCTATTTTTAGACGTACGTAACTCAAAAGATGATACCGTTTGTTCCAATATACTTATTTGCTCTGAATGTCAGACATTCGTGAAAGTACCTACCTATTAGGTTATATGTCTATCAATTATATTTTTTTTGCAAAACAGATAGCGGAAATGCTATTTCGAAGAAACGATGACGAAACGAAGGTACGATGGTAGTTTATAATCGTACAGATACATCGTGAACTAACGGTGACTGTTGCACTATGCGTACACAGGTGCACTTTGAGATGGATATCAATCTATTACCAATTAAGAGATTTACAATGAGAGGTTTATGCTGACTACCTAAAAGACGTTAATGTCGTTCTACAGGCAGATAGTTTTTGTTTTCCTCGGTAGGTGGGCTATCTTATATGTACGTTATACAGACAAGTTTATGCGCTTTTAATAAATTTTAACGGTTACTTGGGCTTTTCAAGGGACGGTCAGAGGTAGATAGTCTGTTATTAGAGGTAATAATAATTGTATTCACCTCTTTATTTGTACTTACAAGATTATACCAATAGATTCATACAATGAAGTTTCTGTGACAGCCAGAGTGATTGTGTTTTTATGAAGCTTGACCGTTACTCCGACAGACTAAACAAGGTTAGTTTTGATAATTATTTGCTAATCACATAAATATTATGGCAAGCCCATACGTATTAGGAAGTCCTACGTAGATATGATTTTACAATTGTTATTATATTAAGAAAGTTTATTTCATTTGAATTAAGGTATTTGATGGCCAGGTTTTCTATCTGCCATTGCCTAGTTAGAACAATGCATACCTTAAGATTTACCGTTGACCTTTTAGTAAGGGATTCAGGCTACCCTTTTACATTACCTACAGCTTGAGCAATCAAGCATAGTTGAAATGTATCAGCTTTGTTTTTCTGTGTGCAACAGTTGCTGACTTTCTATCTTAGTAGATAGGTAGTTAGAATGGAAGATTATATAAATATTACCTATTTTGCGTATCCTACCGCTAGCTAACGGTGGTTACCTTCCTTTTCTTTATTATTGGGTTTTAAGAAAATGGTACCTATTATGTTTTGTTGATTGGTTCGAAAACTGCAATTGTGTTTCCGTGTATTCACTATTTATTCACAACGGATTAGGTAATGTAAGTCTGTAATTTGTGCATTTGATTTCAGAACGAGGAAAATTTTGGAAAGGCATTATGTCATGTGCTAAATACTCTAGTATTTATCATTATTTAATATGCTTGACTAGATTGCCATAATACAGTAAATGAGATTTGTAATAACATTTATATTTTAATAATTTACGCTTATTAATCGTCATTTAAGAGTGAGCTTCTGGTATGACGAAATTTGGCATTTTATATATCCTTTGATGATTGTTTAATTCATTGTCCACTATATTAGTGGTTCAATATCATTGAATTCAACAGATTCTATATTATAAATTATTTAACAATATTTGAATTTTTTATAGTTAATCACATTGGCGATAGCTCCCACTCCTCCAGGCGATAGGAAACATGTCTCATGTTAAGTATGATTATAGGACGGTACAGTTGTTTAATGACAGCATTTTACCTACCAATAAAATGCTTATTAAACTACTTACCTCCTATAATCATACATTTTTAATTCTGCCTGGGATATTTTGTAAAAAAATTGAAAAATTTTCTACAAAATAATTATAATATTCTAATTAGAATATTATTGTGAGACGCAATGAAGCCAAGCGGGCCGACTCGCCCCGCCCTGCCTGTCGGAGTGAGGAGCGGGGAGGTGGGAGCAGCCAATCACGAGCAAGGACAGATAGGTGCGACCGTAGCTGTAGGTGTAGATGAGTTGCTTCTCTCATGTTAAGTATGATTATAGGAGGTAAGTAGTTTAATAAGCATTTTATTGGTAGGTAAAATGCTGTCATTAAAGTAGGTTAGTGCAAATAGATACATAGTTACATACCATGTGGTTAGGCTGGCCAGGCCAGTCTGGAGGCATCGCCCTTTCATATATTTTTTTTATTGAGATGCGACATCAGACAAACTTATTGGAACATTTAGATTTACCAGAGAAATTATGAAAAATTCAAGTAAAATTTATAATTATGTTTATTGTTATCCTACAAAAAATAGCAAGCAACTAGCTACAATTTCGGTAAGTAGCTTAGTTGGATTTTTTATCTGAACTTGTAATGGTGATATTAACCCTCCACAAATCATGTGAAAAATGTGAACATGGCATTCAAGGAGGGGTTTAGAAGACACCAAATTCCAACAAATTTTGTAGAATTTTGAAGTTGCACACATGTTCTTACAATGTTTTAATAACATTGATTATATTTTTATAAAACAGATGTGATTCAATTGAAAATAAATCAGTTATTTATCAGTTATTACATGTCAGACAGAGGGTTAGAGAAAAGCAACAAATTTGCATAAATAAATAAAGAGCATTTATGAGTTTTGTGTTATGTTGTAATTGTAAAAATAATACTTAGTTTTAGCATAAGTCTCGCTTTATACAGCTGTTTACGCTCTGGTTACTCTGCGAGGGATATGCATGTCATGTTTAAATGTATGTGTGGCTATGATTTCATTTAAAATTGCTAGCAGCATTACCTACATTAACCATGATTTAAGCTCTGTGCAGTCGTATGATACTTTAACTGCATTTTCTGAGATAAATTGTTTTTAACCTTTTAACCGCCGCGCATAATCTAAAAAAAATGTGCCCCTACCGCCGTGGTCAGTTTTTGTTCAAATTCGCTAGTGATGTCAACGACATCCACGATAATGCTAAAATACACGCTTCTGAGTAGAATATTTGAATTTCCTTGCTAAAATAAATATTTGATTAGAATACTATATAATTTTTAATACCTATATAGGAAGTTTGATGATATAAAAAATCTAAATGTACCAGAAAATAATTTTGACGATATCATCAACTCATATTAAAACATCGACTGTTTGGAATCCCTATTGACGGATATACACGACTCCGGCGGTGGAACTCCGAACATGTTTTTAACAACTAGTGATGGACAGCACAGAATTCAAGAGGCTGCCCACACAAAAATCGACGTCCATTGGAAGCATCTGAAGATCGTCTGAAGCTAATTTGAACGTTCGTTCGATGCGAATTCGTGCGTCAATAATGATCGCAGGAATAAGGAGGCATATATTTTGACATAATGAAAAACACACATAACACACAAGCACGCACGCCCGGACGTAGGTACATATAAAATGGGAACCTACATTTAAAAAAACAATTCTCAACCATGATTTTTATTACAACAAAAACTTTTCTCAAAATATAAAACCATCGACAACTTTTTATCAATATACCCACCCTAGTCCGGCGCTTTTCGCGCTTATGACGTCACAAGCGGTCGGATATATACGACTCCGGCGCTGACGCTTCAAGCAATTTTCAAATGATTAGTGCTGTGCAATATATGGAAATACTGACCTTTATAAATATTATGAATAGTATTTATAAATTCAGTTTAGCTGAGTTTAAAATATAGAAACATATGTTATACAATAGTTAGTTTTACTATGTTTCACCAACTTTGTGTTTAAGTATATATTTTCTTAAATCTAACAATTAGAATGAATAATATAAGTATTAGCCTTTGGGTATCAACAAAGTATTGTCACAACACTACTGTCGGATTTTCACGACTGTGGCGGTGCGAGTATAAACAAAATCCGGATTTTTTTCCTTTATTTTAGATTAATTGCTATTATCGCTAATTATGTCTGTCTAACTAAATAGAATCAAAAATAAATATAGTCGGATTTTTCCGACTCCGGCGGCAGGGGCACGTACCCGCACAGTCGGATATATACGACTCCGGCGGTTAAAAGGTTAAACATGAGGTTGGCACAATTATTACAGTTATATACTAATAAAATCACTGTATACTATGAGAATGCTTGCTAAGAATCTTAACAAAAGGTTACGAGGGAATAAGTGTAGTGTTCCTTGTGAATACGCACTGCAGTAACCAAATCTCCTGCGAAGCTTAGTATGGCTAATACCCTTAAAATGGGTCCTAGGCTAGGCCCATGTCCAGCAGTGGACTGTTGTGGCAGTTGATGTGGATGTCCAGCAGTGGACTGTTGTGGCAGTTGTTCTGGTGAAGGCTACAAATAACTAATTTATTCATCTGGTAACTAATTTATTCATGATGATACACAGTTTCCTGAATGACTCTTACAACCGTCAGACATGGTGTAAATTATTTAGAGCTGTTTTTGCTCTGCCTACCCTGCAAGCGCGTGATATATGTATGCATGTGACAGGATAATTTATTAAGAACTTAAGTGGTTTTATTTCAATATGATATGAAATTGTTATCTCTATCTTATCTTTTGTGTTTTACAAAACATCTCAGTTTTGTACAGTAACATGTTTTCATTTCAATTTGTTTATGTTGTTTCACAATACAATTTGAACTCATGATTTATACCAGTACAATGATTCATTTATGTGGGTGAATCAACTTTTCTTTGTCAAAACGTGTCCTCAAAAAATTTCTATGTAAAAATTACATTTGTGTTCGGAAAAATTCTATTTCACACTTTATTCTGAAGTTATAGAATCCTCAGGAATATTTACATTAGACCGGAGGGTAATTTGCGTAAACTTATAATAATAAAAAAACATGTGACCCAGGGGACCAAATTCCGCTTTCATACATAAAAGACCTGTCCCATTGATGCATCTGTCAACTTTATTATCAATTTCTGAAAAAATGCTCCTAGAAGAGCTTTAATTTAAAAGAATCATCTCATACTAGGAGATAATATCCTTCATAAAACTATATGTTAAGCGAAATAAAGCATTTTTTTATATTTTTCATTTATTTTAATACCTCTGTCCCACAAACTACAATATAACGGACGTCCACTGGGTCACGTAATTCAAAATATTTAAAGAGTGATAGAGACAGACTGTGAAATGGCGCGCAGCTAATAGAAATTGTCCTACGAATCACCTGATCATCTTCAAGCGATTTCAAAAGCTCTGATTGCTCGCCATATCGTCCCGCTCTCGCAAGGTAGCGTGGGTTTATTGATGTTCTGCTGGCTGACGACGATTTTTTCAGTAAACACTGTTTTATTTATAGCAATTGTTTTGTTTTTATATCGTGATAGTCTCTAAAATACTTTGGCTGTAGGCAAATTTACGTTTTTTTTTATATTTTGGTAGTAAATAACATTTAACCATTAATTGTCTCCTGGGTCACAGTTCCGCTGAGTCACAATTATCGTGACCCAAGAGATAATTTTCGTGAGCTAGGAGACTTTTTATAGTTGTTAAATTAAATTAAAAGGATATTTGGCATGGTTTGCAAATACTTACTTAGAAGAGATCACAAGAAATAACAATCAGGCATTTTTTCTTTACGCTGCAATGGCTATTGATGGTTTAATATAGAAAACTGGGCTTACTAACATGTTTTTGTTTCCCTTCACTTTGCTGAAGCTTTTTTGTTTGTGTGCTTCAATAGATATCATGCCTTTAACTGCCGCAAAAAGGCAGAAGCGATACAAAGAAAAAATTAAACAAAACTCCGAAAAATATTACATTTGTCTCTTGAGTCACAAAAAATGTCTCTTGGCTCACAGTTTTGTCCCCAAAGTTTATGGTCAATTTTATTGTTTAGATGTGATTACAGCTATTTTTTTTATACATATTTGTAAACAAGTGTTTATTGTATGTTTGGAGAAGTTAGTGAAAACTATTAGTTTTGATTTTTGTTGGCCAGAACCTTAAATATGAAGAAAAAATGCTGTGTAACTTATCACTCGTGACCCAAGAGACACAATAAGATTTAAAAAAATGTTAATGTTACGCTTTCTTGCTTTTTAAACCTGCATTCATGATTCGTTACGATTTTTGCTTTAAATAAACATATTGATTTTTTCTATAACTTGATATTTTCTTAACTTTTTATCCAAATTTAAAACGTTACCCAGGGGACTCATACTTACCTGAGTTTTCTTATAAGTATGTAAAATATACTGAAAAATTTAAAATTTTTCGGTGCCGATACTGCTATAGCAAAATTTAATATATGTTTTATTAATACCATTAAGAAACTTTATAAAATAATATTATTTTATTTTCGAAAAAAACAAAACTCAGAGTACAAAGAATAGTTGATTCACCCATGTACATAAGTAGGCAGTAATATGATTCATGCCCATACAAGGATGTAATGCAAATTTTAATGATCAATAAATACCCAACAAATAAGGACAACTATCTTGGTGGTTGTAATACTGGTGGCTGAGTCATGTTGAGCAGTGCTACGTACGTGTACGTCTGATAAGAAAACCGCTCGAACGCGCTATCAAATAGGAATTTCGCCCAAGTGTCAATGCGACGACCTTGACTGAGCGGCCAACGGGAGCATTACCCCCGCGGCGACATAGGGACGCGCCCGAACTCTACTTTAGCCCCTATTCACCCCGAAATAGACTCGAAACTGTTGACAGGCGGTAGCGCGACTACTACACCATATATGGTCAAACTCAAATGCGATTGCGCGGCGGTGCAATCACTTGCAGTTCGATGGCCTCGGCCGCTCTCAACGAACCGACAACCTCCGTCTTTTCGCTCTGATAATGCTTCAAGAAAATAGATGACTATGCAACCACCACATTACATGGGCCACCAGTTTTGGATAGCGACGTCAAAATAGGCGTTGCAAGTCGGTAACCTTCCCAACATACGTGAAATTCAACACCGACATACAGACCGTGGTTTCACCGCATGAACTCGTTACATCCCAACATTAGGATCTGGTGCATGGCAAACGTTTGAAACACCACACGTGGCATAAAATCACTGAACGGTAACAATTATTTTTACGAAAAGGCGTGCAAACTCTCGGCAGAGACGTGCGAAATATGGCGGCACCGGTAACAGAACTGTATTTTTCTTTGTAATTGCGACGTTTTACTCCAGTCTTCGACACTCACAATACAGATACACAGAACACGGTCAAAATACACTGTAACTTATTTTCTCCACTTACCATTTTTTGATGTTATACACGTAAAAATTCCACCACACTCACTTCACAGACTCCACGACAGGCGGGCGACCGGAACGACACTGCCGGAATGTTGGCTACACGTATTTTACAAGAGCCAATCAGGGTCTATCAGCGCATGTGTCAAAATGGTAATCGTGATTCAATGTTCTGTCTTTTATGGTGTTTTTATGAGAATTGAGCTTTTATCTTATGTTGCAATCACATAATCACAGTAATTAATTATGAAAAGAATATTGAAACTGAAATAGTTTAGTTATCAGGAAAACAAAATATTCATATAAATTGATGTCAATTTTCAGAAATGACTGGTTTTGGTAGAGTACTGTGTTTCTTTACACTTTATATTCAATTTAAATACAAAATATTTTACAGCGATAAATATACACAGGCCATGAAGTGAGATAAGATTGCGCAAACTAAAATTACAAGTGCAAAGATAAAACTTTGCTTTGAATATCGCACACTCGAAAGTGACTCACGATGACGACGATAAGATTTAAACCAATCACAAAACTGGATTCAGGTATTGCCTTATATGGGCAGACGGAAGCAGCTTCAATATTGCCAATATAAATTTGAATTTACGCGGGATGTTCGACGAAGTTCAGTTTGTTCAAAATATATGAATGTTACAATGTTACGA
The DNA here is from genome assembly GCA_024500475.1 of Phthorimaea operculella. Taxonomy (NCBI): domain Eukaryota; kingdom Metazoa; phylum Arthropoda; class Insecta; order Lepidoptera; family Gelechiidae; genus Phthorimaea; species Phthorimaea operculella. Next base: position 976,322 of record JANFCV010000170.1, on the reverse strand, counting down.
TAAGCTAAGTTGATTGTATAACTTGTTGTATATTGATGATATGATGATAATGACAAATAAAAGTTTCTATTTTAATAGAACTGAATTCAGGTATTGCCATATATGGGCAGACGGCAGCAGAATATTACTACATGATTACTATATCACAAAGTAAATATTGGCGGGCGCTCAATACAGAGAGACGGCTACAACTACAAGGAAACGTCACTACACTCATAGTTCGGTAGCGGAAAGTAATTGTGTTTTAATATTATTAAAGTTCGCGATTTTTTAAAACCCTATAACTAACATGTTTATAAGACTATTCTTTGAAAAATTAGAAATTATATATACTTGCTTTAGGTACTGTTTAGGTATTTACATATTTAGCAAAAATAAACAGTTATTATAAAATTCGAGTGGAAGAAAAAGTTACATCTAGAATGAAATATCGATGTCTTAAAGTTATGAAATTTTTAGAAGTTTAATGTACTTGCTACATACCTAAACGGAAAAATGCTTATAATTTCGCCAATATTAAATTAGAGTTAGTCTCATAATGGTAAAATTTTCTTTTAGCTTTTACTAAATTCGTTCATAAAAGTTTAGAAGTCTAGGATTAAAGCTTTTATAACGTCAAACTTATTTTTTCATATTAGGGCTTATATTGAATTCGAGTGTATAAAGTTAATATTACTCTACCAGAATCATGTAATTAACAACCATACAAAATATTAGAAGTTTATCTCCATGGCAACATAGGGATTTAACTATATGGCCGACCGAAGCACGGCGCGGCGTGAATTTATACCTATTTGTCGCGGACGATCCGTAAGCGCGCGCCGCGCCGCGCCGGCGCACACTGGTCGCGGTCAAACGGGGTAGGTAGCATTAAATCGGATCGCGGATGTAATACCTATGTAATATTGTAATTGTTGAATAACTATTAAAGTTATACCTATTTAATTAACGTTTTACAACACATTCTACGTAGGTATCGCGAACTTTTGTTCAATTATTTTTAGTAGCGCTATTTGATTATCTATACCTCTAAATCGACATTAATGTAAATAAATAGGAACGTACGCGTACTGCTTCCCATCGTTTCTTTCTTGACTGGCAGATAACAACCGATCAATTCCTCGTCTTTTCACAGTTACTATATCACTATTTGGCTTATTCTCCTCGGAACGCGTTCTCCTGACAATTCCGTCATCATTTTTCAAATTGATTTTATTGTTATTTTGAAGGCATGGAGTCATTCTTTGTAGGAATGTAAATAAAATGATGTGAGAGGCCCACTTTTCTATCGAGTAAATGCGAAGTTATAACAAGGCCACTATTTGCTGTGACGGAATCTAGAGAACGGAATTGGGTTGTATGATGGATCTAACAAAAATGATTCATGTGGCTTTGTTTACAAGTATTGACAAGATGTTCATATACATGTGCATACATTATCGTGTTATAAGGAAAATTTACAAATCTGTTTTGAATTTAAATAAGATATTTATAAAGAAAATTGAAGCCCACTATTTTATGTGACAGATCTGATAACTGAATTTCGCATTACGATCTTTGCCGTGTGCTGTCGGCAGAATAGAATTTCATCACCCCAATTCTGCCCGTGGGTATAAGGGTAAGAGGCGATAAAGAGCTTCCGGGGGGTGGGCAGCAGCGCCTCCCGTGTTAACAACATAGTCCACAAACACACACTGCGGTCACCAATTCGCGTGCTCAGCGTGGTGACTATGGGCAAACCCCCATGAATAGGTCGAGATCTGTATGAACACCTTTATCAGAAAAGGCTCAAAACGGAAGTGGACCTGGAATAGCCCTGACGGCAGGACGAAGAACGAAATCAACTTCATCATGACGGATAAACGGCATATAATAAGGGATTTTAGTGATTGTGATCAGTAAATTCAATACCAAAAGCGATCAACGACTAGTAAGAGGCACCCTAAATATCAACTTCAAGCTATAAAGAAACCGCATGGTGAAGCCAGTTCTCCGCCCCAAGCTGCCCCAAGCCGGACATGAGGAGTTCTTACTTGAACTGAAAAATCGATTCGCTACCCTGGAGACCCCGATAAACGTTGACGAGGACCTAGAGGGCATAGTCGGGGTTGTTCGCGAAGTGGGGACGAAGCACTTTCGTAAAAGGCGAACAGATTAGAAGTCCAAACTTTCGAGCGAGGCCCTGGTCTGGCAATGACGTAAATTAGTCTGGATACGCCAGATGATGCATTGCCAGATCCCTTAACAAAAAGATCCGAAGTAATATAAAGAGATAAGACGAAGGTCATGTTCAATCATAATCACTCATTATCCCCGAGCCGGTCTCCGTCGAAGGTGTAGCCCTTAAAGTTGTTCAGAAATATGTGTACCCTGGGCAAACTTTGCAGATTGGTAGAGACAAGTTTGAAGCTGAAATCACCAGAAGAGTGCAGCTTGGCTGGGTAGCATTTGGGAAGCTGCGTCACATCCTCGAATCATCTTTGCCATAATGCCTCAAGACCAAGGTGTTTGGTCAATGCGTCCTACCAGTCATGACTTACGGAGCCGAGACGTGGAACTTGATAGTAAAACTGGCCCACAGGGTACATGTCAGTCAAAGAGGAATGGAAAGGCTTATGCTCGGTATCTCTGGATAAAATCCGGAATGAGGCTATCCACAAATGATCAAAGTGACGGACATAAGTGTAGCAAGCTGTAGTGGCAGTGAGCGATGAACGGTAGAGTAAGCGGGTTCTCGGCAAGCGTAGCGTTGCCGCCCTCCGGCCAGATGGACTGAAGACTTAAAAAAGGCGGCTGGTAACGTCTGGATAGCAAAACGGAGATCGTGCTTTATGGCGTTCCCTGTGGGAGGCCTACGTCCAGCAGTGGACTACAATAAACTGATATAGATTACGATCTTTAATTTGTATGTACCAACCAGCAGCACCAGCCTATCATATAAATTAGCCAAGTTCCTGGTGGTCTATCTCCATGTGCCAGCAAAAGCTACCCGCCACGCTGAACAAATTATGTTATGGAACCATTCACGTATCTGTTATAGTCAAGATGGCCTCCTGGTGGTCTATATCAGACACTTTGGATTGGACTCTCCAGTGCTAACAAGAATGATAAAATAAATAAGTTATGTTCGTCTTTGATGTGCTAGCAATATCAAAATATTTACTTTCACTTTTATGATTTGTATGTATAAGGATAAAAGTGGCCAACTGTGGACACCAAATTTTGTCCACTTTTATCAATTCTCTTTATTCCGTCATCACATTATTAGATCCGTCACCGCAAGGATGACGGAATATGACGGACCAAAGTGACGGACATAAGTGTAGCAAGATGAAGTGGCAGTGGGCTGGTCAAATTTGTGTCTGGATGGCCAAAACGGGAGATCGTGCTTTATGGCGTTCCTGTTGAGGCCTACGGCCAGCAGTGGACTGCAATAGGCTGATATAGATTACGATCTTTGATTTGCATGTACCAGCAGAACCAGCCTATCATACCAAACAATTTTCGCTTTTAAGCCATTTTGTTATATCTTATAAATTAGCCAAGTTCCTGGTGGTCTACATCACTTACGCCAGACCCTCGATCTCCATGTGCCAGCAAAAGCTACCTGCCACGCTGAACAAATTATGCTATGGAGCCATTCACGTATCTGTTATAGTTTAGATGGCCTCCTGGTGGTCTATACCACTTTGGATTGGACCCTCCAGTGCTAACAAGAATGATAAAAGAAATAAGTTATGTTCGTCTTTGATGTGCTAGCAATATCAAAATATTTATTTTCATTTTTATGATTAGGGGTCGTCCACAAATTACGTAACGCACCTAGGGGGTAGGGGGGGGGTTCTGACCGGGCGTTACGGTCCCGTTACTATGGGGAAGGGGGGGGGGGTCAGAGTCAAGCGTTACGTAACGCTTTTTTAAAGATTTTTTCAAGTATTTTTTATACCTCATTCAGATATTACCAAATTAATTGTATAACAAACATTTAAAACACTTCTAGTGTCAGTGTCAGGAATTCAAATTATTCAAAAAAAAACTGCTAAAGGCAGGATCTGAACGTACGATTTTCGAAAGTAGTACTGACAATGCCTCTTCCATCTGGGCTACTGTGGCTGAATCGTGCGTGAGTAAATTTTATATCCTATTTATAGCAGGTTTCATCGTTTTGGCTACATAACACAAACTGGAACCAAAAAATAATTGCTGGGAACTAGTTGCAAAACTCTCCTTGTAAATAGATCCATTGCCACGTGTTATTAGCCTACAAACATACATACATTTTATATAATTTCGCAGACAATGGTTGAGCCGCAGTAGCTCAGAAGGAAGAGGCGTCGCCAGTACAGCTAGTGCCGAAATTCGCAGCTTCAAATTCAGTCTAATTGTAGAAAAATTGCAAGTTTTATAAAAAATGATTTATTGCTGTATTACAAAAAATAAACTGAAAGATATTACAAAATAAGCGTTACGTAACGGAAAGGGGAGGGGTCATGACCAAGCGTTACGGTCCCGTTACGTGGGGGGAGGGGGGGTCAAAATTTTGTGATTTTTGCGTTACGTAATTTGTGGACGACCCCTTAGTAGGTATGTTTAGTAGGTATGTTTTTATGATTAGTAGGTATGGTTTGGATAAAAAGTGGTCAACTGTGAACACCAAATTTTGTCCACTTTTATCGATTCTCTTATTTCCGTCATCACCTTATCAGATCCATCACCGCAAGGATGACGGAATATGACGGATCTGTGGTGATGGATCTGATGACCAAGACATATTTTTTCAATTTGCAAGAAACTTACTACGCGTAAGGCAGATTGCTACATACGATTAATTTCAGTAAAAAGTGGTACATGACATTAGCAGTGTTAAAAAAATTTAAATGTGTTGCTAATAGGAGAAAATTGCCTTAATAGGTATGATGAAATCGGGAAACAAAAATACGGATCTGAAATGTCTACGCTTATTTTGCCTATTTCTGTAAATATTATGCAGATCTGACCAATAAATCTTCTTTAATAAGTATGAGGTTACGTCCTGGCAGGATAAAATTATATCCAGCTTTAATAGTTGAATAGATTTATGCTCTTAAAGGGGTGCTTACGGAACTGATATGGACAATGGACACCATTGTTTAAGTTAGCTTGTTTTTTAAACTATGGCTTTAATAAAATATACGATGGCATAATATGATACTTTGGTTCAGTTTTCATAAATATTTATCAAAATGAAAGCCAACTTTACTGAAACAGTAGCAATTTTAAGGCGTTTAACAGCCAAAGGTGGAGTGGACACCGCCTACGGAATTTAGAGAATGAAGGTTTGAAAAATATTTTTGAAATATCTATAATATTAATGCTAATTTTGAAACTTTGCCTACATAAGCAATGGTTTAAAAAATCGACATATTTTTACCATGATCACATCTGTGTGTTTTCTTGTGCCACTCATCAGATCCATTACCGAGGAGAATAAGCCACACTGATCACTCATTATGAAGTAATAAGTAGTAATAATTGCAGCGCAGCACGTAAACAAACAATCAAGTCAAATTTGTTTTTGCGGTGGGCGGCGGGGTAGGGTAGTGCGCGCGCAGGGGGCGAGGCGCGGCTCGCTCGCACGGCGCGCCGCCGGCGCTCCCAGCGCGCGAAATATAAAATTACGCGCCTTTTTAAATATTGCTTATTATTTCGTAAGGCTTTTGGCGAAAAATTCTAAAATTTTGTATTATAGTTTTGTTTATTGGTATTATGAAATGGTTACGGACTTATTCACTTAAATTCAATATTAATCTTACTGCGACAAAAAACTTAAATAATTAAGTCAAGCTGAGTTCTCATATTTCTAATCTTTTATTGGTAGCTTTATATGATGCCTAAAAGTTTATTTTATGAATTTTAGAAACTCGAATTCAATATCAATGAAATCAGAAGTAAAGTTTTAATTTCCATATTCGCAAGTACCTAAATATTCTAAAATTTATACAAAATAAAATATAAACGTGTCTGTGACAGTTTCAATCAAAAAATTTAACTTAAATATTATATTTCATTGTATAATTAGAGATATTAAAAATACCTAAATTATACCTAACGCTCGTGCAGCAAAGTTCTAAAAAGTTATAGAAGTGTGTAAAAACCTTGTCCCTAACGAAATATTCTTAAATAACTTAGTCGAATAATATCAAAACTTTTCTAGCTAAAATCAAGTCCCACTATCGGACTAGTTCGGTAGCGGAAAGTAATTGTGTTTTAATATTATTAAAGTTCGCGATTTTTTAAAACCCTATAACTAACATGTTTATAAGACTATTCTTTGAAAAATTAGAAATTATATATACTTGCTTTAGGTACTGTTTAGGTATTTACATATTTAGCAAAAATAAACAGTTATTATAAAATTCGAGTGGAAGAAAAAGTTACATCTAGAATGAAATATCGATGTCTTAAAGTTATGAAATTTTTAGAAGTTTAATGTACTTGCTACATACCTAAACGGAAAAATGCTTATAATTTCGCCAATATTAAATTAGAGTTAGTCTCATAATGGTAAAATTTTCTTTTAGCTTTTACTAAATTCGTTCATAAAAGTTTAGAAGTCTAGGATTAAAGCTTTTATAACGTCAAACTTATTTTTTCATATTAGGGCTTATATTGAATTCGAGTGTATAAAGTTAATATTACTCTACCAGAATCATGTAATTAACAACCATACAAAATATTAGAAGTTTATCTCCATGGCAACATAGGGATTTAACTATATGGCCGACCGAAGCACGGCGCGGCGTGAATTTATACCTATTTGTCGCGGACGATCCGTAAGCGCGCGCCGCGCCGCGCCGGCGCACACTGGTCGCGGTCAAACGGGGTAGGTAGCATTAAATCGGATCGCGAGTAGTGTATTATTGTATCTTCTGCGTCAAGGTCCTCGCTGCGCTCGGACCTCAACGCAGAAGATACAATAATACACAACTTTTTTTGTGTTACAATCAAACTGTAGGATCGTATTGAGTGTCAGCTCCTTCAAAATACCTACAACATGTTCCAGTCAGTTAAATAGCAATCAGACAGCCCTCTGACCTGGTGAAGAAGTTTTCAATATTATGATGATTTATCTTTTCATATGATTTGAGTAAAACGTTATGGCGCTGCATTATAATTCTTTTTTTTTCATTCAGCTGCATATTAAATAGATGTTTTATTAGTGGGAGGTGTCTGTGAGCAAAGGTAAGAAAAAGAAGAATCAAAGTAATTGTTTAAATAATATTTATTTGGTATTTTTACAAAAGTTCATGCGGGATACAAGCATGTTACTTATCAATTAACAATTATAAATAGAGTATAAATACACGTATAATATCACGTATTATTCTAGCATAAGAGAAGTTAGGTATATCTTATCTAAAAACTGTTTTATAATGCCCCAAGGATATGTAAAGATTTTATCTTCCTGAACTTGTCTCTTATCATCTTTAGTTGTAAAATTGACTTGTTGATTTTCTGAGTAAAAATTTTATGATTTTTGATCTAATAATACACATATTATCTCGAAGCATTAAATCATGTAGTAAAGCATCTTTGTATTTTTGAATGTCAAGTTTTTTAGTTACACACTTTTTTACACCTTTAGCTTTCTTTATAGAAGATTTCATAGATTCAATACAATAAAGTTTTGCTCCTAAACCAACATATTCTGAAATAATTTCTCCACCTAACTCATCTTTGAAATAGCCGGGTACCTTATCATTTACCTTCGGCATGTTATAGATGTTATTGGATTCAAAATTACTTGTGTCAAAATATTGCAGATTATTTTTCATATCCGTGTAAAAATCTTCTGTATATATCAAATACAAGAGACTATCAGTATCCGTGTAACAAAGTTTAATATTATCTTCATACATTCGTGTCATGACAGAGTAGTGAAAATTATACAAATGACTTTTAGATAGTTCCAAAATACTGAGTCCAATGTAAATAGGACGATCAAGAATCAGTTTTGTTTTGTGCATATGTATAGATACTAATGAATCTGATATGATTGACAAGTCTTTAAAATTGGGAGCGTTAACATATTTTTCAGCACCACAAATCTTATTGGTCTTGTTGAAGTTATCTTTCCATATATTCACTAACTTAACATCAACTTGCTTTCGCTTATTTTCAATAGTTTTACCAAAAACAGAGTTGTTCTGTTTCTTAAAAGCTGCGCTCGAATTCGGTCTTTGCTTTTGTCTGAGCGCAGTATTTAATGATATATATGGCTCCAAAATCGTGATTGTGTAAATGATAATATTCTATGAATTTTCAAAAGTTTTAACCCATTTTTTAAGCATGTTCTTAAATGAATATAGTGGATAACATATTTGTATTTATCATAAACACTAGCTATTAGTTTATGCTGTCTGCTGCCAACTGGCGCAAACTTTTCAGCAGCAAAGGGTAAATCAGAATGTTTATCATGCAAATTTGAAGGATAATGTATATCTACTTCTAGAATAAAACCAGTATCCGAATCCAGCGGTATAGACATAATATCAAAACTCGACATTTCATCATTATTTAGGAATCTAAAATCTCCAGTTGGTAGCTTTTGCATCATAGCATATCCGTACAAGTTCACACAATCCAAATAAACCAAAAGCTGCTAGGCTCGGCATTCGTGTGATCAGGTAAATACTTATTATTGGCTTTTGCATATCGATGTGAGCATTGCGCCAGACCACCCCTTATACCTTTCTCTAACATCTGGTATACTTCTATATCTGATACAAGATCTAGTTCAACTTTAGTATGAAACAACATAGCATCCCAGCTTAAAGATGGAGATGAAACATAGTAACATGGATCAAGATCATAGTTTTTTAAGCTCATAGATCGAAACTTTTCTACTGTGTCACACAACAAAATACAGTCACATTTCAAATACAGGTCCGTGAACTCGCCTAAATTTTTGATATTAAAAGCGTTCCAAACATTCAAAGCATGATTATAGTCTTCTTGACTGATAGGTTCATTTGTAAGCTTGTTGAAAAACTTTGAACGATCTGGTAATTCAGTCTCCTCATAGCGCTCCCAACAATCAATATAATCATAACAATAGATTCCTTTTCTTTGCACCAATTGAAATAAATAAGGATCTTCATAAAACGATCTTAAATGTTTCAAATCGCTTTTTTCCATTGTTTTGACTAAGTTGTCGAGACTTGAATTTAAAAAATTGAAAGAATCAATAAACTTCATTTGTACAACATTTTCATCGTTAACAGGTATCAATTTTGTAAAAGAAATATATTTCTCCTTGTTTCTTGGTATTAGCTTAATTCTACCAGCTATGTGAGAAAGTTCATTAATAAACAGGTGGCTATCATAACCTGCAAGGTTGTGAAATACAATAGGAATAAAAGGACAAGTTTTCGCTTTTAGGTTGCAAGTATTATGAGCTGGACCTCGATATTTGCCTGTAAAATGATCATGATCTTTAACAACAACATCATCACTATTAAATTTATTTTTGCATATGTGGCACTCGGTACTCATATTAAATGAATTCAATTCATCATCTGTCAGCGGAATCATATTTTTGTTAACAGAAAGTATTTCATGTAATCGAACTACATCATTACTCAAACTTTCTACAAATTTTTTGAACAATTTTACCTCTATAGGAGACAAGAGTATTAAGCTCTGGGTTGGAATGACAGCAAATATAGTAAGCGAAACAAGTAGCTTCATGAACTTGTATGTTTTCCACAAATGAAGACTTGTTTTTATCAGAATATTCTCGTAATAAACATTCAAAGTCACCATATATTACTATTGGTATTCTTTGAGTTCTTTCAAAATTTGAAAATCTTAGCTTCGTTCCGCTCTCAGGCAAAATAGTTTGAACTCTTGCACATTCATGATTAGTTAATTTTTCGTTACTGTCAAAATACAGAAAGCACTCGTCACATAAATGTATCTTAGATGTGTGTTTTGTAAGTTGTTTATGAACAAGTTTCTCAAAATCTTTTATCAAACAAAATGGCTTTTATCCCCATCACTAATGTATAATAAGTTAACATGATATAACTTTCTTGCTGCTGTTTTGTACAATGGGCCTGTAACAGTATTTTTGTAATCGACTCCATAAATGTTTACACTTATATTATCATTATTCATTTCGAAATTCCGAATATCTTCAAAACTAGGAGGAAAGGACATGTTGGAAGTATTGAGCAGTTTTGAATAGTGAGGATATGAAGTTACTCAGTTAGGATTTTGTTGTGTAGGATACATGTGTGCTACAATACACCAAAGAAAACAATGTGAATCTGTATTACGAATATTTAGACATGACTTGGTATTAACAATACTCTTAGGTAGAGGCAAGTATGTGCCAGCTCGCAATGGATTGTATTTAACTATATTCAATTCTAAATGACTTGTTGTCTGAATTGCCCATCCTGATTCAGCCATTTCAAAGTCTATTGATTTGCAAACTAGCTTATCGGAAAACTCTTTATACAAAAGAGATATGTCTGTGCTTTGTAGTATTACTTCATATTTCGTATTAAAAGATTTTAGAGATTTTTCATTATTTTTCGGCAGCAAGTAGTTAACAAATAGTTCAACATTAGCTTTAATAGAAGTGTGTTTTTTAAAGAACTTTTTATAAGACGGCATACGGTGTGAGATACTTGTTTCATGAAAGTTTCGGGTAAAATAATAGTTTTCTTGGGTTTAATTTTGTAGCTAACTATTCGATTTCTAAAAGCAGTCGCTATGATATATACATCATCGAATTGAGTGCGTAATAAACAATTCGATTTATGCAAGTTTGACTTTTTATGTGCAGAATATTTCGAGACTGGTATATTGCAAGAGTTACAGAAAAACATTATTACAGGCTTTGATCATTCAGAATTTGAAAACCGAGAATACTGATAGTACCAAAAATCAAGACATTTGTTTGACCTGTTTAGAGCAAAACAAAATTATTTAACAGTGTTAGAGTGCTGAAAATAAATTGCAATTTATATGCAAGTATTTATTATTTCAACTTTAGGTATAGGTAGGTACTTATTTATAAAATGTCGTATAACAAGGATAAATAGGTATGTAAATTGATTATAATGTATCTTAAGGTTATACACAAATTATTTAAGTTGATTATGACCTTCTGAAAATGTGACCTAAATTACTTGATTCGGGTACAAAATAGGCTGAACGCTCTGAAATTCTCGTTTAGCTGCCTTCACCAACTCCGTTGTAGCTTTCCAAGTGGGTGAATCCGGATAAAGAGCACCCTTGTATGATATCAAAGCAGTTTTCCATCTATCAGCGCCTAGCCGTTCCGCCTCTCGAGCGCTGTACACGCGCAGCTCTACATAATATTCTCCTTGGCGCGTGTAGTCACGTTGAAACGATACTCCCGAGCCAGTCCGGCGAGACAAAAAGCTTCGCAGCGCTGACGCACGCACTGGCTCCTGTTCTCGCAGCTCTTCCTCCTGAAACAATTGAAAAGCAAACATGTTAATGACATTTTTTTTTTAACTTAACTGGGTTCTTAAGCTGACACAGGTGATTGTGTAAGGAACGATCAACGAAATTTAGACAGTATGGAAATAATCATACAAACTAGTAAACATCACTACTATGTTTTCTTATCCTTCACCGAATCGAACCCGAGCCTCCGGGTCGCAAGCCTAAGGCTTAAACCACTCGACCACGGAGACGATGGACACAAACGATAAAAATAGCATTAGATTGTAATAAACTAAAGTTGTGTTACACTCATCACTTTACATTCACATCATATAACTCGATGAATAAAACAAACTTACCTCTATGTATTGTTTTGATTTGCGCTTCTTAGCGGGAGCAGGGGCACTGATGCTTTCAGGTTCGGAGTCGCTGTCCGATATATCTCCAAACAAATCTTGAACCGATGGCAGCGAGCGTGCTGGTTGTGAAGCAGGCGGCGCACTCGGTTTCTTAGCATTCGACTTGGGCTTGCTCGAATGTTTACCGCTCGAAGTCGATGCAGATGCCGCGGGTTTGCTGCCAGCGCTTTTCTTTTAGGTTGGACGGCACCTGCTTGACGCTCTTCTGCGTCCGAGTCAAACGGGTTGAAAGGGCAGATGACCTGAAATCAAACATAACTATTTAGAAACAAATATGAAACCGAAATAAGAAATGAGGTGTGAGAAATAGTCACGTCTATATCACGCCTGCATCCTGATAGGTTACAATAGAAAATGTGCATTTAAAAACATGTAAAAATAAATACTTACATACTTGTGGAGCTATATATTTTCTTCTGAGACTGGAGATGGCACTGAGGAAGACTCGACCCGACTGTTTGATCACTCCAGAGCACTTCACGCATTTATAGAAAAATAGTTTACATGTGTTGAACTTAATGCAACAAGGAGCCAGAAATAATTATAAGTTATTCAAAATCTTATGCTCGGTAGAAGTAAATAGAGTTTATTATTGTATTAACATCTTTGCTATGTGTGCACTCACAACCCTTAAAAGATTGGCGACGATACGCCTCTGATATTCGAGACGAAAATCTAAAAGGTAAGTCTATGTACTCTATCAAACTTTAGAAATGTGTCATGTATCATATTATATTGGTTTACCAATATTAATTCGTAAAACTAACGATACATGAGCTATGTAGTTATTAGGTAAATAGGTACTATTGACAGCAGTTCGAGATAACTATTTTACTTAACCTGCACATATTATCTTGATAACTGTATATAGTGCCAATTAATTTTGATCTCTTGAATGGATAAATCAAGGTGCTGCTGATAGTACATAAAATTCTAATTTAAATTGAAAATTTGTTTACTCTTTTCCTTAGTACTAGTATAACTTGATCCAATTTTTCTCAGAGCGGATTGTATAAAGAAAAATGAAAACAACATATGTAATTCATTACTAAGTCGTTTAATAATTTCAATAATATTATAGTTACACATAAAACTAGATCACACCTACTCTCAAAATTAAATTAAATTTATTAAGAACTAAAGCGAAGGCGTAAATAACTCGCCTCACCAAATCGTACACACACCAGTCGCTCATACCAATTTCACAATGAAAAATAGAAATACAAGCAAACATAAAAGTTATTACAATTCATCAGACCGACTTATCTTCCTAGCAATTCGCTCTACAATATTTTCAGCTGAATCTAAAATTTCATCATATTGCTCATTAACTATGTATTGCACCATAACTTCATCATTATCAGCACTATCTTCAAGATTTGATATACTGATTTTAATTATACGTCTTCCTTTTCTCACCTTCTTTATTATATGAGATGTGAGCTCAGATGATTTTTTCTTTCTGCGTTTTCTTTCGATCTGTTTGATTTGTTTCTTGCTCTCCTGCGATCGCAGTTGGAAGCAGAATTGAGCTATAAGTATCTTGATATTTGAGGTAAGCATCCAAATCTTGGGAATATGGAAGCGCATCAACATCTAAACCTTGCGAATAAAAGAATGGCTTGTCTAAGTGTTCTTTTCATTGGGCTGTGAGCCTGCCATAATCTGAAAAAAAGGCATAGACATTACACATTGTTAAACTTAGTTATGAAAGACTATCACATTGATTTAAAATTATAGAAGTAGCTGTACTTACCAATTTCAAATCCGAAAAATTATTTAATAAGTAAACACGTAACTGTTGAAGAAGTTTGAGATACACTTGTGCTCCTTTGAAGTCTGTAAAGAAACTAAACGTTTCTGATTATTTTTATACCTTTTCATCACAAGTTTTTTTTATTATTATTAAAAAATAGATATCATTCCCAAACTGTTGCATTCAGAAGTTAACTTGACATTAAATGAACCATCCGTATGATTCTATTTGGTAGAAGGGTTCAAGTAGGTTGCGACCCCACAACTCAAGTTTTAGAACCACTGGCCTGAAATATGCTGATGCATTACAATGATTGGCCTAGAATATTGTTTTGCTGACTGGCTACTTGTGGGTTAAGGTCATGTAGATTAACATTACATAAACACTTTATTTCATATCCGTAGGTAGGTACAGTCACTCCCGCTCACTTATAAACAATTCAAAATGCGAGGATTGTTTTTTTCAGGCTGTAATATTTTCCAGCAATAATTGTTACTTTTCTAGATGCAACAACATTTATTGAATCGCTTAACATAATTTTTGTCTGGCTTGCCGGTATTAATCACAAGAAAATCGAAACATTAAAAATGGAATTGTTCATGAGTTAACGCGAGAGACTGTACTTATATTAGTAATAATGAATTTTGTCACAAACATGTGACGGTAAAAAAGGACATAGGTTTTTTTTCCGTGCACCTTCCAACAAGCTAGTATACCTACTATAAATAAATAAGTAAGCATGGAGTTTATTGGGATCATCATGAAGCAAAAGTCATAAAGTATTAAGATGTTACAAGATTTGATGATATTATCTACTATTGATTCAAATGCATCTACATAATAAAACATAAAACCAATTAGTTAACAGAAAGTAAAATGAAGCTAATCAAGCAACTCGTATCTTTGCCAATTGATAAAATTAATGTTGATATTATATATTCTAAAACTCCAAACATAGCACGCTTTACCCAATTCTATTCGCTGCATAATATGCGGTCCTTCAAATTGCGGCAAAACGAATACTATGTTAAGCTTGTTACTACAAGAAAATGGTCTGAAATTTCATAATATTTACATTTATTCGAAAACAACTTTTCAACCCAAATATTGCTTTTGGAAGAAGTTATTAGGAGAATTCCAGATGTTAAACTTTTCATGTTTCAATATGAAAAGGATGTCATATCACCTGATGATGCTTTGAAAAATTCAGTTTTTATTTTTGATGATGTGGCTTGTGAAAAACAAATGAATATCCGTAATTATTTTTCTATGGGGCGACATAAAGAAATAGACTGTTTTTATTTATCACAAACATATGTGAAAATACCAAAACATTTAATAAGAGATAATGTAAATTTTATTATAATATTTAAACAGGATGATATTAACTTAAAGCACATCTATGATGAGCATGTGAATTCTGATATGAGTTGGCAGAATTTTAAGTCCTTAGCTTCAAGCATATGGGCAGATCCGTATGCATGTTTAACAATCAATAAAGAGTGTGAGCTAAATAGTGGAAGATACAGGAAATCATTTGACGTGTACGTCAATTTTGAATAGTTTGATGCTACAAATAGAGACTACTAGTCTCAGTTCATATCATTAAAGATCATACTATAAAAGTTGGTAGAAGTGTTTTTTCTTAATATGGAGTCTAACATAAAAGAACAATTAATAAAATCAGTAAAAATATAAAAGCAAATTGAAACAAATGCGGAAAAAGAAGATAATTTAGAATTAAAAGACGTAAAATATTTAAACCACTAACCGACCCGCTGGAAACAATGATTACGCTGAATAAACAATGTCAGGATCATATTAAAGCTGATAACATGAATGCTGAAAAAAATGAAGATACATGTGACCGAAATATTGAACCAGAATCTCATAGTAACGACTCTTTTGATGACAATGATTTTAAAACTCCTGTCAAGGAAGATAAAGATATAAAGTTTAACACATTGCCTATCCAAAATGCCTACAAAAACATTTGCGTGCCTTATGGTATAAGAGATGATGGGGATAGATTGATGATTGGAAATGCTCCAATAACAATTAAACAAATAGAAGATTCTGGTTCTGATAATTATTCAATGCTGACTTTAAAAGATAATAGCTATGAAATGACGCCTGGTTTGTCTCAGCTTTTATTTCAAAGTAAACCTGATATACAGTTGATAACTGAAACAGATAAATTAACGTATAAAGATATTTTGGTTCACACAAACGCGCATAAAAGAGGGTTTGAAGAATCTGGCCAGATACAGGGGAATTCAGGAATGAAATATTCTCAAATCATCAAACCTTTATTCTCGGAAAATAATACAAAAGCGTAAAGCTAGGTGGAAACTTGCCAATTTTAAAAAAATACAAATCCAAAACAGATTTAGTTTATTGGGATGATCCTAATGAACTAGTTGACAGATTAAAACTATTGATTGCCTCCAAGGACGCCGGAAACACAAACCATGACAATGAAATTATTTCAATTATAGAAGAATTGACTGAAGCTGGCGTCATTAAGGAATAAAAAGGGTGCAAAATAACAAATAATTGTATTTGATCATAGTTAGCTGACCATGAATGTTGACAAGTTTGGACATAATGTTTTTAAAAAACATAAACATGATAATGATTTGCGACCAAATACTATGTTAATGGATAGCATTTGTTTCGATGCTGAAAATAGGATCATTAAACATGTTGGGTTACCAGTAGAATCGAAGGACTGTGTGAATAAGCAATATGTAGATGAAACTGTGAAGAGTTTGATTAAAAGCATTGAAGAAAATATTTCTATACATTCGATTAATTATGCAACCAAGAAATATGTTGATGAATCTGTTAATAATTGGTCTAGTAAATTAAATAATAATATCAAATCTTTACATCAATCCCTTGATCAAATGCAAATAGAATTAAATAACATTAAACAAAACATTGATACACTTTCAAACAAAATAAGAAAAAAATGAGTAAAGAAAATGTCGTCAATGAAATACACAAACAAGCAAGAAAAAATTTTCCTCGCAGGCATGTTGTTATGAAAGACATAGATGATCTGTGGCAAGCTGATCTTATTGATATGCAATCGATGTCAGGAAAAAACAAAAATTTTAAATATATTTTAGCTGTTATTGATACTTTTTCAAAATATGCATGGGTGTTTCCTTTAAAACAAAAAGGTAAAGAACATGTTACTCAAGAATTTGAAAAGCTATTTAAAACGGGTCGTTTTCCGAAAAATTTACAAACTGACTTAGGCACAGAATTCTATAATGAAAAATTGAGAAAGGTTTTAAACGCTTATAAAATAAATCATTATTCTACTTACTCATCGAAAAAAGCCTCAATAGTGGAAAGATTCATAAGAACCTTTAAAGGTATATTGTATAAACATTTCAGTATGCAAGGAAAATATGAATGGATCGGCATGCTTCCTAAACTAATAAATATGTATAACAATACAAAACATAGAACAATTGGACTTAAACCTATCGAAGTAAATTCTAAAAATAAAAGTCTAGTGTTAGAGAAATACCAAAAAATGTATCAACAAAACAACAAAAAAGAAAAAGCTAAATTCAAAGTCGGAGATTTTGTCCGAATTAGTAAGTATAAAGGAACGTTTGAAAAGGGTATACTCCAAATTGGTCTACTGAAATTTTTACTGTAAATAAAGTTAACAACACAAGTCCTATTACATATTTTCTGGAAGATGCTAAACATCGTCCAATCCAAGGATCATTTTATCCACAAGAGTTACAAAAAACTAAATTTCCAAATATCTACCTTGTTGAGCAAATACTAAAAAAGAAGGGGGATAAATTATTTGTGAAATGGTTAGGTTTACCATCAGAAGAAAACAGTTGGATAAATAAATCAAATGTTTTATAAATAAGACAGTAATAATAATATTATCATTTCTAATTAGTAACTGTAGCGAGAAAGAGTGTTGTAATTACCTACCTATTATTAATTTTATTTTAATAAATACAAAACAATTTATTATCATGAAAAATTTAAGAAAATCAATGATCAAAAGAATAATTTGAATAATAATTCAAAAGAAGAAACAATGTTAAAAGTGGTGCTGGAATAAAAATCATTTCATAATATTGTCTCTCTTACCAAGAACCATATTAAAAATTTAAGCCGAAATGTAAGAAAGCAGCTATTGATCTAGCCATTGCTGTTGTGAAAGAACTAACATCAGATTTAAATTCATCCGTGAACATACCACGAGTTATACCTGTACCAAAAGTTGGTGGATTTCTACCTTTAGTGCCTATATTTGCAGGATTATCTGCCGCAGGAGGTTTAGCCGGTGGAGCGGCTGGGATTGCTAGAGCAGTAAATGCTATAAAAGCAGCTAAAGAACGTTTACAAGAACTAAAGAGACATAATCAGAAAATGGAAACGATGTATATAGGAAGAGGGCTTCAACTTAAGGAATTAGGAAATGGTTTGGGGCTCTATGTAACAAACAAAAAAAACTAATTAGTAGGCTACCTAAAAGAGCACTTACAAACATAGATTTGCTTAAATTTTGTAAGGATATTCCTATTTTAGAGGAGTATTCATGAGAGATGAATTACCAAAACAATCTTTTGACAAAGAATGTGGTATTATTAATCTTGATAGCTCTCAAAATTCTGGTACTCATTGGGTAGCCTATGCAAGAAAAAATATATATGTTGAATATTTCGATAGTTATGGGAATTTAAAACCACCTCAAGAATTGATCAAGTATATGGGATCCAATATTTCTTATAATTACGTTAATGAACAACAACATAATCCATACATATGCGGTCATTTATGTATAAAATTTCTACAGTCATTTTGGGCTCGTCATAAATAGTGAATACGTGATAAATAAAGTTTAGTTACATCACCATGTCTATAACGTTAACAGTCACAGGCAGTCAATCTACACTTCAATCAGAATTTATACCTCCGCTTATGTTGGATGGTAGCTTTGAGTGCGGATTATTATATTTTTCAACCTTTAATTCAATATCCAATATCAATGAAAATAACAATATATTTGCTTATGGTGAAAATCATAAACTGATAATCCCTTGTGGCGCATATGACTTATTTGATTTATATGAATATCTCAAAACTCATGCTAAAAACTGTGATATAATAATCAAGCCCAATAATAATACTTTCACATGTTCTTTGTTTTCTTCCCAACCAATTGATTTCACTGTAGATAATAGCATAGGTTCATTATTGGGATTCCCATCGAAAACTTTAGAATCAAATAAATGGCATGAATCAGCCCACCCTGTTAACATTATTCCAGTATCAGTGATACGGATCGAATGTGATCTAGTCCAAAGTTCTTACACAAACGGTTTACCTACTCACATAATTCATGAATTTGTGCTTGACGTTCCTCCAGGACAACAACTTATTGAAGTGCCAAAAAATATTATTTATTTACCTGTAAGAAAGAAAGAGATTTCCTCAATTTCAATTAAAATTACAGATTTGCAAGGGAACTTAATTAATTTTAGGAAGGAAAATATAAATCTGTGTCTTCATATACGAAAATCAAAATGATTGTTTTCAATGTCAATCCAACAATTAACAAAAATAATTGCAAAAATAAAAACACAACCATTACTAAAACAAGCGTCAAACGTTCCAGACGTAAAACAAAACAAAAATTACTAAAGAAAATCAAGAGTTTCTTCGCGCTCTTGGTTTAAAAATATGAGTATCCTTCAGATATCTGATTACCCGCAATTTGATAATACTATCGAAAGTTATGAAATCCATACATATAACCCATACAATAACAGTTTTAAAGAAAATGATGAAATACGGATACCTATTCATCAGCAGGATATTTATGTATTGCCTTCAGCTAGTGCAATATACATTGAAGGAAGATTTCTCGTAAAATTCAAAGAAGCTACAACAGGTGTATTAAAAGTTAAAAAGTTAATTTAGTTAATAATGCTGTATCTTTTCTTTTCAAGATATTAGATATGAAATGAATGGAGTTGAAATTGATCGTATAAGAAATTCAGGTATAACTACAACAATGAAATCATTAGTTTCTATGAACGCTGGAGAAAGCAAGGCTTCTGAAATGTGGGGCTGGAATGTAGATGGATTTAAAGATAATGATGGTGAATTTAGTATTCTTTTACCACTGAATAAGTTGTTGGGATTTGCGGAAGACTATAGGAAGATTATTATCAACTGCAAACACGAATTAATACTGAACAGGAGCAGCACAAATTGCAACAGTGTTATGTGTGATAAAGATGATTTTATAGAACTCAGTTTAAATAAAATTCAATGGCGTATGCCTCATGTCAAAGTATCTGATCATCAAAGGTTAACTTTATTAAAACATTTAGAAAAGGATAAACCTATCCAAATTGCATTCAGAAACTGGGATTTATATGAATATCCTATTTTACCAAAGACTACTAAACATTCATGGTCTATTAAAACTACTTCTCAATTAGAAAAGCCTCGTTATGTTATATTTGGTTTACAAACGAACAAAAGAAATAATAAAGTAAATGATAGTGCATCATTTGATCATTGCAATATTACGAACATAACACTTTTTCTTAATTCTTACTATTATCCGTATGACGCTCTTAACTTGAAATTTGATGCTAACAAATACAGTATATTATATGACATGTATGCTAGATTTCGCCAGTCGTTCTATAATCTTCCTATAGATCCGCTGCTTGATTTTAATAGTTTTAAGGCAAAAGCTCCATTATTCGTAATCGATTGTTCAAGACAGAACGAAAATTTAAAAACTGGTCCAGTTGATGTTCGCTTAGAAATAGAAAGCTCTTCCCAGTTCCCAGATAACACAAGTGCTTATTGTTTGATTATAAACGATCATTTGGTGGAGTATAGACCTTTGAGTAATATAGTGCGAAAATTAACATGAAATCAATTGTCATCGTAGACGTTCAAGGGTTTAAAACAGCAGATAACCAGTTTATTTTAAAAGAAATTGCGATCTTGGAAAGTGATAAAGTTCAAGTTCTTTTAATTCAGCCTCCTTTCCCATTCCACAACCTTACAGCCACAGAAAGGAAGCAAGTGAAGTGGATAGAAAGGAACAGAAAAACAAATTGGAATGATGGTTTTATACCCTATAATCAATACATATTGTACGTTGACGAATTTCTAATCGGAAAAACTATTTATTGCAAAGGAACCGAAAAAGCTATGTGGATTAAAAATATATTAGGTCATTCTGATGTTATTAATGTAGAAGATATACGTTGTCCTAATTTGTTATCTTTGTATGAAGAATATAGAAATTGTAATGATGTGTATAGCTGTATTTATCACCCAACAATATGTGCTCTTAGAAATGTAACATGTTTAAAAATGGTGTGTGAAAAATAAATTTTTTGAGTAATTACTTACTTATTTTTATTTGCATCCTATTACATACAAACATTTATCTTTAGTCTTGAGAAAATGGTCCTTTGAGTTTCTAATTTTTTTAGTGTCACAGGACCCTAAAAACTCATAGCCGGATCGTATGTGGCTAAGTGTACTTGTGTATAATCCAGCGAGGTACGTACGAGTAGTGAGTAATGATAATGAAATAATAAGCCAATCTGGCCGCATCGTATTTCGCACATCAATGAAAGATCCACAGTAGCCAAGCGCATGCACGTGTGAGTCATATGATCAAGCATGGCAATGTTTGTATAAATGCGAATTCGTAACATACAAATGGACAGTCACTTGCAGCCTTAAAGTAAGGAGGTGTAATTTGTTAGTTGATTAAAAGTAGGATAAGTTTCTTCGTCAAGATTTGAGTGCTGCCTGCTTGCTATTCAACTGACTGGTGTTAAAGAGCTGTTGCTCAATACAGTTCGGCTAGGAAAATACTGAAAAAAGTTGTGTATTATTGTATCTTCTGCGTTGAGGTCCGAGCGCAGCGAGGACCTTGACGCAGAAGATACAATAATACACTACTTCGCGGATGTAATACCTATGTAATATTGTAATTGTTGAATAACTATTAAAGTTATACCTATTTAATTAACGTTTTACAACACATTCTACGTAGGTATCGCGAACTTTTGTTCAATTATTTTTAGTAGCGCTATTTGATTATCTATACCTCTAAATCGACATTAATGTAAATAAATAGGAACGTACGCGTACTGCTTCCCATCGTTTCTTTCTTGACTGGCAGATAACAACCGATCAATTCCTCGTCTTTTCACAGTTACTATATCACTATTTGGCTTATTCTCCTCGGAACGCGTTCTCCTGACAATTCCGTCATCATTTTTCAAATTGATTTTATTGTTATTTTGAAGGCATGGAGTCATTCTTTGTAGGAATGTAAATAAAATGATGTGAGAGGCCCACTTTTCTATCGAGTAAATGCGAAGTTATAACAAGGCCACTATTTGCTGTGACGGAATCTAGAGAACGGAATTGGGTTGTATGATGGATCTAACAAAATGATTCATGTGGCTTTGTTTACAAGTATTGACAAGATGTTCATATACATGTGCATACATTATCGTGTTATAAGGAAAATTTACAAATCTGTTTTGAATTTAAATAAGATATTTATAAAGAAAATTGAAGCCCACTATTTTATGTGACAGATCTGATAACTGAATTTCGCATTACGATCTTTGCCGTGTGCTGTCGGCAGAATAGAATTTCATCACCCCAATTCTGCCCGTGGGTATAAGGGTAAGAGGCGATAAAGAGCTTCCGGGGTGGCAGCAGCGCCTCCCGTGTTAACAACATAGTCCACAAACACACACTGCGGTCA
The DNA here is from genome assembly GCA_024500475.1 of Phthorimaea operculella. NCBI lineage: Eukaryota > Metazoa > Arthropoda > Insecta > Lepidoptera > Gelechiidae > Phthorimaea > Phthorimaea operculella. Next base: position 953,872 of record JANFCV010000170.1, on the reverse strand, counting down.
CCAATTCGCGTGCCCAGCGTGGTGACTATGGGCAAACCCCCATGAATAGGTCGAGATCTGTATGAACACCTTTTATCAGAAAAGGCTCAAAACGGAAGTGGACCTGGAATAGCCCTGACGGCAGGACGAAGAACGAAATCAACTTCATCATGACGGATAAACGGCATATAATAAGGGATTTTAGTGATTGTGATCAGTAAATTCAATACCAAAAGCGATCAACGACTAGTAAGAGGCACCCTAAATATCAACTTCAAGCTATAAAGAAACCGCATGGTGAAGCCAGTTCTCCGCCCCAAGCTGCCCCAAGCCGGACATGAGGAGTTCTTACTTGAACTGAAAAATCGATTCGCTACCCTGGAGACCCCGATAAACGTTGACGAGGACCTAGAGGGCATAGTCGGGGTTGTTCGCGAAGTGGGGACGAAGCACTTTCGTAAAAGGCGAACAGATTAGAAGTCCAAACTTTCGAGCGAGGCCCTGGTCTGGCAATGACGTAAATTAGTCTGGATACGCCAGATGATGCATTGCCAGATCCCTTAACAAAAAGATCCGAAGTAATATAAAGAGATAAGACGAAGGTCATGTTCAATCATAATCACTCATTATCCCCGAGCCGGTCTCCGTCGAAGGTGTAGCCCTTAAAGTTGTTCAGAAATATGTGTACCCTGGGCAAACTTTGCAGATTGGTAGAGACAAGTTTGAAGCTGAAATCACCAGAAGAGTGCAGCTTGGCTGGGTAGCATTTGGGAAGCTGCGTCACATCCTCGAATCATCTTTGCCATAATGCCTCAAGACCAAGGTGTTTGGTCAATGCGTCCTACCAGTCATGACTTACGGAGCCGAGACGTGGAACTTGATAGTAAAACTGGCCCACAGGGTACATGTCAGTCAAAGAGGAATGGAAAGGCTTATGCTCGGTATCTCTGGATAAAATCCGGAATGAGGCTATCCACAAATGATCAAAGTGACGGACATAAGTGTAGCAAGCTGTAGTGGCAGTGAGCGATGAACGGTAGAGTAAGCGGGTTCTCGGCAAGCGTAGCGTTGCCGCCCTCCGGCCAGATGGACTGAAGACTTAAAAAGGCGGCTGGTAACGTCTGGATAGCAAAACGGGAGATCGTGCTTTATGGCGTTCCCTGTGGGAGGCCTACGTCCAGCAGTGGACTACAATAAACTGATATAGATTACGATCTTTAATTTGTATGTACCAACCAGCAGCACCAGCCTATCATATAAATTAGCCAAGTTCCTGGTGGTCTATCTCCATGTGCCAGCAAAGCTACCCGCCACGCTGAACAAATTATGTTATGGAACCATTCACGTATCTGTTATAGTCAAGATGGCCTCCTGGTGGTCTATATCAGACACTTTGGATTGGACTCTCCAGTGCTAACAAGAATGATAAAATAAATAAGTTATGTTCGTCTTTGATGTGCTAGCAATATCAAAATATTTACTTTCACTTTTATGATTTGTATGTATAAGGATAAAAGTGGCCAACTGTGGACACCAAATTTTGTCCACTTTTATCAATTCTCTTTATTCCGTCATCACATTATTAGATCCGTCACCGCAAGGATGACGGAATATGACGGACCAAAGTGACGGACATAAGTGTAGCAAGATGAAGTGGCAGTGGGCTGGTCAAATTTGTGTCTGGATGGCCAAAACGGGAGATCGTGCTTTATGGCGTTCCTGTTGAGGCCTACGGCCAGCAGTGGACTGCAATAGGCTGATATAGATTACGATCTTTGATTTGCATGTACCAGCAGAACCAGCCTATCATACCAAACAATTTTCGCTTTTAAGCCATTTTGTTATATCTTATAAATTAGCCAAGTTCCTGGTGGTCTACATCACTTACGCCAGACCCTCGATCTCCATGTGCCAGCAAAAGCTACCTGCCACGCTGAACAAATTATGCTATGGAGCCATTCACGTATCTGTTATAGTTTAGATGGCCTCCTGGTGGTCTATACCACTTTGGATTGGACCCTCCAGTGCTAACAAGAATGATAAAAGAAATAAGTTATGTTCGTCTTTGATGTGCTAGCAATATCAAAATATTTATTTTCATTTTTATGATTAGGGGTCGTCCACAAATTACGTAACGCACCTAGGGGGTAGGGGGGGGGTTCTGACCGGGCGTTACGGTCCCGTTACTATGGGGGAGGGGGGGGGGGGTCAGAGTCAAGCGTTACGTAACGCTTTTTTAAAGATTTTTTCAAGTATTTTTTATACCTCATTCAGATATTACCAAATTAATTGTATAACAAACATTTAAAACACTTCTAGTGTCAGTGTCAGGAATTCAAATTATTCAAAAAAAAACTGCTAAAGGCAGGATCTGAACGTACGATTTTCGAAAGTAGTACTGACAATGCCTCTTCCATCTGGGCTACTGTGGCTGAATCGTGCGTGAGTAAATTTTATATCCTATTTATAGCAGGTTTCATCGTTTTGGCTACATAACACAAACTGGAACCAAAAAATAATTGCTGGGAACTAGTTGCAAAACTCTCCTTGTAAATAGATCCATTGCCACGTGTTATTAGCCTACAAACATACATACATTTTATATAATTTCGCAGACAATGGTTGAGCCGCAGTAGCTCAGAAGGAAGAGGCGTCGCCAGTACAGCTAGTGCCGAAATTCGCAGCTTCAAATTCAGTCTAATTGTAGAAAAATTGCAAGTTTTATAAAAAATGATTTATTGCTGTATTACAAAAATAAACTGAAAGATATTACAAAATAAGCGTTACGTAACGGAAAGGAGGGTCATGACCAAGCGTTACGGTCCCGTTACGTGGGGAGGGGGTCAAAATTTGGTGATTTTTGCGTTACGTAATTTGTGGACGACCCTTAGTAGGTATGTTTAGTAGGTATGTTTTTATGATTAGTAGGTATGGTTTGGATAAAAGTGGTCAACTGTGAACACCAAATTTTGTCCACTTTTATCGATTCTCTTATTTCCGTCATCACCTTATCAGATCCATCACCGCAAGGATGACGGAATATGACGGATCTGTGGTGATGGATCTGATGACCAAGACATATTTTTCAATTTGCAAGAAACTTACTACGCGTAAGGCAGATTGCTACATACGATTAATTTCAGTAAAAGTGGTACATGACATTAGCAGTGTTAAAAATTTAAATGTGTTGCTAATAGGAGAAAATTGCCTTAATAGGTATGATGAAATCGGGAAACAAAAATACGGATCTGAAATGTCTACGCTTATTTTGCCTATTTCTGTAAATATTATGCAGATCTGACCAATAAATCTTCTTTAATAAGTATGAGGTTACGTCCTGGCAGGATAAAATTATATCCAGCTTTAATAGTTGAATAGATTTATGCTCTTAAAGGGTGCTTACGGAACTGATATGGACAATGGACACCATTGTTTAAGTTAGCTTGTTTTTAAACTATGGCTTTAATAAAATATACGATGGCATAATATGATACTTTGGTTCAGTTTTCATAAATATTTATCAAAATGAAAGCCAACTTTACTGAAACAGTAGCAATTTTAAGGCGTTTAACAGCCAAAGGTGGAGTGGACACCGCCTACGGAATTTAGAGAATGAAGGTTTGAAAAATATTTTTGAAATATCTATAATATTAATGCTAATTTTGAAACTTTGCCTACATAAGCAATGGTTTATACTACTCAAGAAAAAATCGACATATTTTTACCATGATCACATCTGTGTGTTTTCTTGTGCCACTCATCAGATCCATTACCGAGGAGAATAAGCCACACTGATCACTCATTATGAAGTAATAAGTAGTAATAATTGCAGCGCAGCACGTAAATAAACAATCAAGTCAAATTTGTTTTTGCGGTGGGCGGCGGGGTAGGGTAGTGCGCGCGCAGGGGGCGAGGCGCGGCTCGCTCGCACGGCGCGCCGCCGGCGCTCCCAGCGCGCGAAATATAAAATTACGCGCCTTTTTAAATATTGCTTATTATTTCGTAAGGCTTTTGGCGAAAAATTCTAAAATTTTGTATTATAGTTTTGTTTATTGGTATTATGAAATGGTTACGGACTTATTCACTTAAATTCAATATTAATCTTACTGCGACAAAAAACTTAAATAATTAAGTCAAGCTGAGTTCTCATATTTCTAATCTTTTATTGGTAGCTTTATATGATGCCTAAAAGTTTATTTTATGAATTTTAGAAACTCGAATTCAATATCAATGAAATCAGAAGTAAAGTTTTAATTTCCATATTCGCAAGTACCTAAATATTCTAAAATTTATACAAAATAAAATATAAACGTGTCTGTGACAGTTTCAATCAAAAAATTTAACTTAAATATTATATTTCATTGTATAATTAGAGATATTAAAAATACCTAAATTATACCTAACGCTCGTGCAGCAAAGTTCTAAAAAGTTATAGAAGTGTGTAAAAACCTTGTCCCTAACGAAATATTCTTAAATAACTTAGTCGAATAATATCAAAACTTTTCTAGCTAAAATCAAGTCCCACTATCGGACTACAAGTACCACTCACACACACTTGTAGGTACACGCTGTCGTTTACGTGCGATCTCGAACCGTTTCGAACCGGCTAGTAGCGAGTGTTAACAGCGTTCGGTGCGAGTGGACGGCCAAGTGACGACTAGCAAGTGGAGTTTATTTATTAATTACAACTATATTGTAAATCAGTGTTCCAACTAGTACATAAGTCAAAATATTATTTAGATACATAATTTATCAGCACAAGCCTCGTCAAAGTGTAATTTTACTAGCTAGTGTTAATGTTTTTGTATAGCATGTCATAGTGTAAAGATTTAATGCATGTAGTGTTACCTAAGTAAGTACATTTGGTCCAGGTACAGCATTTCATAAAATCAGAAAGAAAAACTAGCAACGCTAGAGTGTAGGTAATGTAGGTATAAGTATAAATGATCGAGAAAAGATGCGAGCTGTCCTTCTGTAAATTCTCTATTTTGTGACCGTATCGTCAGTCGTCATCGCCAGAAACGATTTCATTTTAGAAACAATTTGTTACACAACCAGCAATTCGGTTTTACAAAGGTGCGTTGTACCACAGATGCATGTGTTGCTCTGATGAAACATGTATTTAATGCCTGGAAAAAATCAAAGGATGCCATTTGTGTTTTTGTGATCTTTCCAAAGCGTTTGATTGCGTGAACATGAAACTTTATTGCTGAAGTTAGACTATTACGGTGATTACGGTATTCGAAACACAGCTCTAAAATTGATGAATTCATATTTAGATTACAGATCTCAAAAGGTCCAAATAAATGGCGCCAAATCACAGGGGTATCGTGTTAAAATTGGTGTACCTCAAGGCTCTATATTAGGACCATTTTTATTTCTAATTTACATAAATGATTTGCCTTACATAATACAGAACTTGTCCAAGATTGTATTATTTGCTGATGAAACATCCCTTATCTTTAAGGTTCATAGACATGCACAGAATTATGACGAAGTAAATCACACTCTTGGACAAATTCATAGTTGGTTTACTGTTTACTGCAAATAATTTAGCATCAGAGCGGCACTATCGTAGAGAATGGACGAATGGTTTCCTACGAGTTTCCACGTAATTGTGGCACCGTTTGTACCTATAAGTACGAAATAAAATAAAAATAATACAAGTTTAAAGTTTATTTATTAAATTGGTCACAATGATCGATCACCTACAACCTTTTTTCACTGATAGTGTCTATGAGTTTCCCACGTATTTGTGGTACCGTTTGTACACTGCGTACAAGTTTGCGAGCGTAGCATGGCCGGCCACTTGTCCAGCAGTGGACTGTAGCGACTATAGTAGTGTCTAAGAGTTCCCCACATATTTGTGGTACCGTTTGTACACTGCGTACAGGTTTGCGAGCGTGGCGTGTCCGGGCGCGCCGGCGAGCGCGCGACGCAACGACGCGGCGCAGTAGCTCGACTCCGCAGCCTGTACAAAACAAAAAGGAAAACAATTAATCAGTGCTGTGTGGTGCCGGCAGAGTAGAATAGCACCACCCCCTCTTTTCCCGTGGGGGTCATAAGAAGCGAGGGATAAACCCGACCCAAACAGCCAAGTTCAACCGTATGGTGGCGGTTAATCCAACACAAAAGCATTTCCAAGAAGGTTTGACGTCTGGTAGGCGGCCGGTCGTAAAATTCAGCCAAATCCTTTTGCAACACGATTTTGTGTTGTGAACATTCCCCAATCAAATATTTATGTATCACTGAAAATCGAATCAAAATCAGACCAGTGGCTTTGGAAACAATTGGTAACATTTTATTGTTTTGTTTTAATCGGGTAAACATGCGAACATTTACCTTTTTCCTCTACGTTTCGAACTGGTTGCACAATCCGTGGTCGCGAGGGGGCATAATAACACAGTTAACAAAATAACCAAGCATACATATTTACCTATATATTTACATACATATCATCATCATCTTCCTGCCCTTATCCCAATTACTTGAGGTCGGCGAAACACGTGTTGTTTGAACACAAAATCATGTAGCAAAGGATTTCGCAATGTTTTATAATATAACCGGCCGTCTGCCTGACGTCAACCCTCTTGGGGAATACTATATGCCATCATACGTTGACCGTAGTCATCAAACATTTAGCCGAGATCAAAAACTTTACGTTGCCTTTTACGAAACACCCTGATTGGACTAGGTATGGCAGTATAAAAAGAAAATACACAGGGTGTTAATTTAAATGCGTGACGTTGCTGGTGGTACCTGTAGCAGCGTGGCGGCCACGTTGTCGAGGTGCGTGCGCACGCGCGTGGCGGGGCCCGCGCGCTCCACCGCAGCGCACACGTCGCCGACCGTGTACGCGGCGATCCGGGACACGTACCGAGTGCGCTTGCAGATCGATTGCGTCAGCCTGGAAATTTAAGAAAACGAATAATATTAGCACGGAGCTGGCTTAGAATAGCATCTAAATATTTTATCACTCTATTAGTATTTGGAGAGCTGTCCCTTGCACCCCCGTGGCGTAAATGACCATTTTTTTACAGCCATTTACGCTCCGCCTCCGTAAGGTATAGTATAGTATATGCGTGATATAAATGTATGTATATATGAGACAAACAAGACTACTTGAGTCAACCCGCCCCCTGAAGTGGCCCGCCCTCAAATTAAAATATTTTTTTTGGTACCGTACCCACAGGGATTAAACAAGGTATGAACCATATTACTGAGACTATGCTGTGTATCTGTCCTTTCTGTTAACTCTGCAACAAAAATATTAAAAATTGCATGGGGCGCACTTACTTTTCGAGGGAATGTGCTATTTCGGCCAGTTTATCTTGCTGGTGCCGCTGCAGCTCGGCTTGCGCACTCGCGCACGCGCACACGCGGCTCACAAGCGCGCGGTGACACTGCATCATTTTGTTTTCACTTACTTTTCGAGGGAATGTGCTATTTCTGCCAGTTTATCTTGCTGGTGCCGCTGCAGCTCGGCTTGCGCACTCGCGCACGCGCACAGGCGGCTCACGAGCGCGCGGTGACACTGCATCACGTTGTATTTACTTACTTTTCAAGGGAATGCGCTATTTCGGCCAGTTTATCTTGCTTACAATCGAAGAAATGCGGTATTTCGGGTATCTTATTACTTACTTTTCGAGGGAATGTGCTATTTCGGCTAGTTTATCTTGCTGGTGCCGCTGCAGCTCGGTTTGCGCACTCGCGCACGCGCACAGGCGGCTCACGAGCGCGCGGTGACACTGCATCACGTTGGAATACGAGAGAATGCGCTATTTCAGCTTGTTTACTTACTTTTCGAGGGAATGCGCTATTTCGGCCAGTTTATCTTGCTGGTGCCGCTGCAGTTCAGTTTGCGCACTCGCGCACGCGCACACGCGGGTCACGAGCGCGCGGTGACATTGCATCACGTTGGGCCATCTGGAAAACATAGAAAATTCGATTACCTATACTATAAGTGATTATAAGGTACTGCCTGAGATACAGGGTAATCCTAGTTCAGGCTAGATTGTAATATTTAAGTACTTTTAAGTAATCTAACCTTTTATGTAAAAACTGAAATTAAGCTTTTTAATAAATTATTCTTCTTATTATAAGGTGCCACACCAGCCTAGGCTGCTGGCTGCCTCACTGCCTCGCGCGGCATACGCACGTGCGCGGGCGAGGCAAGTAAGTACGGCCCAATTTGGACGCCTATGTATGACATTTTTTCTATTTCTTATTTTCACTTGTAAAAGGCAAACTGAGGCGCGTTGATTTTGACTCGGCCCGCACGCGTTCGCCCAAGCATGAGCATGCGCTGCCTCGGGTGAGCCACGTACCTAATTTTTTGGTCGTTTGCCGCCCGAGGCAATGAGCACGCGAGCAGCCTCACTTCGTGTGGACGCGCCTATCAAAATACAATTTTCAAATATTTTTAGTAGGTATGTAAGAAATTACGTTTGTTTATTTCAGTTACAATGCGTTTTATGGGTTCCTTAGTCGATACCGATACTGCCCTTAAGATATGGCACACATTTAAATTAACACCCTGTATAGCTTTCTTATGCATACCAAGTTAATATATGTTTACGAACCTATCTTCCAAAAGTTCTTCCCTGGACATAACCAAGCTGTTCAGAACAGCCACGCAACCCTCGAACAGCTGGAACAAGCCGCTGGAGCTCGGGGTTGAGCTGATGATGGAGAGGATCTGGTGTAGCAGCGAGCATATCGAGTCGAGTAGCTTGTAGTCTAGGTTAATCTGGAAATTGAGAAATAACAGGGAACTTATTATCTACGCCAGTTATACCTAATATGTTTTATGTTATAATTCTCTCAAATGTTACCGTAGGTATATTTTGTGTATTTAGCTACATCTTTCGGCACCTTAAGATAAATATCATATCGATTATGGTCATTTTACGTGGCATCTACTACAATCTGATAATTTTGATTTTGTAACTGCTGACTGTAATTAATAAAAAACACACCATCCGCATTTCGGAGATGACAACCCGTGGTTCACAACCATTACAAAACCATGTCAGAGGTCTGTAACTTGTAGAAATAACAGATTACTTGTGAAAGGCGGTTAAAAACTGTGACACCAAGGTTCATCTGGTTGTTGGACGACTCGGCGTCCCACTCGAAGAAGAAGATTGGAGTAAACAAACTTACCTTTTTCGCCGCTAAAACGGCTTCAGCGATAACATCTAAATCAATCTTCAGAAGCTCACAGACTTCATCCCCAACCGTCGCCAGCTTCAAATCGTCATCATCGCCATAATGCGTTTGTATCCAAAATCTTAATTCCTTGCACATTTTTGACAACAGTTTGGACAGTGCGACGCATTTCGGCCCAAGCAGGTTCGCTTTGAGGATTTGGCACCAAAGGTATTTGGAGACTTTGTGCGATGTTGCAACTGATTGGTCTTTTTGGAGATCTGATGGTTTCTGTAAAAATTAATATACACATAAAATGAGGTAGATATGTTTACCTATGGCCGCAATCCAGTGTATAACCTGATTCATTAAAGAAAGGAATAATAAATAATCTTTATTAAATCAGGCAGGTTGGTTATGCTTGAAGCCAGGTATTCATTAGGGACAAAATCCCTGATACTTTGTATCATAGAGAATGTTTATGGACAATGTCCCGAATGTGTACGCTTTTTTTCGGGGATTTTGTTCGGGGACATTGTTCAAAACACGTCCACATTGGGAACATTCTCCTGATACTTTGTGTCATATACAAAGTTCCTGGGGTTTTGTCCCTAATGAATACCCGCTTTGAAGTATTGGGAACTTATAAAAAAACAATAAAGTCACGAAGCCGTATTACTACTACAACTGAGTAGTCAATACAACACACACACATACAGGGTGTAAGGGACAGCCCTCCGAATACTAAAAGGGTGCATTCAGACCATGAAACTGAACAACTTCCCATAGAAATAAATTTCAGGAAACGTAAAAACATTTTTGACTTCCCATAGTAAATGCAATCAGTTGATCACGATTTTGTATGGGAAGTTGAAATTTTTTTTTCGTTTCCTGTAATTTATTTTTATGGAAAGTTGTTCAATTTCATGGTCTCAATGCACCCTATCAGTATTCGGAGACCTGTCCCTTACACCCCGTATAACGCCTTTATTCTTTGCGGGGTTGGCAGAGCGTAACAGTCGTAAACATCTGTCGTTATCGAAGTAAAAATAACATGAGTTAAGCTTACCATATCACTAGATATAACTCCTAGACTGATCAAATCTCCAATTACTTTCGTAGTAAATGTCTCCACAGATATCAGTTCACATAGGAACTTCAATGTCACAGCAAATTCGTCTAAAACTACCCTCCTTTCTTGACCAAAAACGATTTTCAGCCTCTCTACAATACTCTCCCAAATCTCAGCATAAACGGTGTCCTTATTTTGGAAAATTGAATGGTTTTCCAGTTTTTTGATATACCGTAGCGTTATATTCAAAAGTTGTATGGAAGATTCAACGTGTTGCATCTTTGTAGTTGGGGTTTTTATTGAAGATAACTGAAATAACATAAATAAAATTTTACATAAAAACATATATCACGCATATTTCCCTTTAAGGGATAGGCAGAGCGTAAACAGTTGTAAAAACGGCCATTTACACCACGTGTAACAAAGGTTTGAAGCATTCAGAAGACTGTGTATCACCATAGTGACAGGCTCCCTTCCCATCCCGATCCTAAAATTGCAATACACATCAACTCTCAAATCCCTTAGTCGCTTCTTACGACACTCACGGGAAAGATATGGGGTGATGCTATTCTAAGCCGGCATCACACGGCAAATAAAAAATTACTATTGTTTATGTCTAAGTAAGTAATAAATAAAATTTTACCGAATCATACTTACCGCTTTTTGAATGAAGAACCCAAAACCAGACCAAAGATACTCCAAATTCTTCATTTCTTCTCCATCATTCGTCTCACAATATTTAGAAAGAGTGAGCGAGAACGCTGCCATCGCATTGAGAGTTGCCAAAGTATTTTCAGAAGCTACCATACTATCATCGATATTGCCATTCGATTCGTTTAGAATACTGGTATTAGAGTCAAAAGAAATGGTTTTGAAGCATTTAAGCAACGACTTATGCAGTTTTTCTTGTAAATTCGCCAGAATTGACCTAAAATTGCTAGTTGTTATAGCTCTTTTCTCTTTGGCTATTATTGGCAGAATAAAACAGGTGATCTGAAAGACGGGATCGCTGAAGTATTCAATACTGGAATTGTCCTCTTTTTTCCCTTTCTGTTGTGACAATAATAAGTCTACAATCCGTTTGACAATATCGCTGTTAGTTTTAACTTTCTTCACAGCAGACTCAAGTATACTTTTGATAATAAACATACTGTTCGATGTTTTTATTTTCAATGTCAAAAGATTCAATACAGTTTTGTCTTCAAAAGAAAAAATTGTATCCGCTGTGAATATTTTGTAAACGTCGGGATATTTTGGACTCAATTCGAATATATTTAACAGAATGTGATCAACATTCTTTCTTATTTTCTTTTGGCAACTTTTCTTTGCACACAGCAACAAGAAAATTGCTACCAATTGGTAGGATTCCTCTAGATATGGTAACTGGAGTTGCCTGTACAGCGCAATGCAACTCGAAACTTCATTTTCTTGTTCTTCTTTGAGCGATATTTGCTCGAAAAACGTGGCAATATTTATATCTTTTCCACAAGCACTAAAGTCAAAATCACTTTTGTTCAACGCTTTGAAGAAATCGTCAACATTTTCAAAGCATTTCGCCATATTCTTTGCGTTTTCTATCACTAATGCATTTAGCAAATTTCTGTTATTCATAACTGCATTCGATTTCATTATATCCATTTCTGGATCGCTTGCAAAAGTCTTGATCAGATTTTTGGCCAATAGTTTTAATTGTGCCTTTTCTAAACCATTGAAGACTACTTCCGGAAAACAAGTGTTTAAAATTTCTGGGGTTGTGTTCACTTGTTTAATGAGATGAGTCTTTGTAGATATTATGGTTTCATTTTGGTAATCATGAGCTGATTTTAACAATTGCATTGCTAAAGTTTTTGCTTGTATCAGATTGTCCTGGAATAAAATGTGGCATTAGGTAGATAAGATGGACGAGGCGTCGTCAGTACTAAAGGCAGGTTTAAATCCTACCTGCGGTAGATAAGTGGTTGTCATACTAATTAAAGTCATCTTACCAATAACACCATGTTTTGATCATCTGTAACTTTAGAAGCGAGGTTAATCCATTGCTTGCTGTTCAAACAAGGCATCAGACCACTCAAGTCGAACACCTCCGATGTATCTGTCGTAGCTAGGTCGAGTTTGGTGTTGCTGTACTTCAGATTCAGCAGTTTTAGGTTGGCAACACTGACGCTGAGGTTGAGAAATGCATGAGCAAGGCGGGAGTCCTGAAAAGAGGATATTATGTTTCCAATATTAATACAGGATGTCAAAAAATGCAAATGTTTAAAGGAGGCAAATATTTTAACACAAAACTTGAAGACCTTACCAAAAAACAGGTAGTTAAATTTTATACATAAAATGCTAGAAACGCAATCAACGTGTGCCTAACTTTTTTTTGGTAAGGCCCCCCTGAGTTTTCAACCAATATGACGTGTTGCCTACGCTCACATATGGTACCGTAACATGGACACTCACAAGGGAGAGCTTGCACAAAATCAAGGTTGCAGCTTGCAGAAAGTCCATGCTAGGTATCAAGCTTCAGGATCGTTTCGTAACCAGGAGATAATACGCCAAACAACGGAAAACGAATCACGAAACTGAAGTGGGGGTGGGCAAGACACTTGGCTCGTCGAAACCAAAGCGCTAAAGTGCGGCCGTTTAAATAGGCCATTTCTGAAAGCTGTCAAATTTACGTTAATGCTATGACATAAGGTCTATTTTTCCGTATCTTCCAGTATGAGTTTGAATGCTGTCAAATATGGCCTATTCAAACGACCGTACTTTAACATAATGGCGGCCGAGAACAGCAAAGCGTCTGGTAGGCAGACCACCCGCCATATGGACGGACGATATAGTGGCCATTGCAGGAAGACAGTGGATGCGGGAGGCACAGCACAGGCGTAGATAGCGAGAATAAGAAGAGACCTATACTCAGCAGTGGGTAGATGTGGACTGATATACATACATACATATATCACGACTATATTTCTTGTGGGGTAGGCAGAGCGTAAACGGCTGTACAAAAGGCTAATAATTATTGACTGACTACAGTGGACTAGTATGATGATGATTAATGCAAGACAATACTCACATAGTTTAATTTCAAGGTGCACTTCCCAAACTTTCCTAAACATTCGTTTTCAAATTGCTGGAAATGACTCCAAAAGTCTTCCGAGATTGGTTTGGGTACTGTATGGTCGGCTATTTTGCTGTGACGTAAAAAACTGGACGAAATTGCGGATAGTAACTCAGCCAGGGTTATTATCGATGGACCTGTAATGGAATAAAACAATGTTATTATAAAACAGAGCTGATTCTCAGATTTGTCACCTCAAATAAAGAAGAAGAAGAGGTTAAAAATAAGACAGTACTACTTACTGACAAATCCTTCTTCCAGCATCATCAAGCAATGTTCTTCAAAATCTTTTTGTAAACTGACAAGTAACTCCTTATTCTGTCTAAACATCAGCTCTGAGGTCCATTTCCCAAACATCTCCACACATTCCGGCGGGAACACGTCATTCCCTGTGATCACTTTACCTTTTAAACTATCTACATTACTACCATTGTCCTCACATTCTTTTATCTTCTGTTTTAGTTCAAACTGATCTGTGTTGCTAGCTTCCAAGCAAAGTTTTATTTGTGGTAAGATTTGGCTGATAAAAACTGTGCCTCGACTCAATTTGAAAAGAATTTCTAAAAGGTAGTTCAGCATCTCAACATATGATTTGTTTGTCAAATTGCTTTTCTTAGAAGACATGATTGGTGGTAAAATTTGATCAATTTTTTGCTCAATTAATACAGGATCCAATTTTAGAGCAACATGTATTATGTGTAGAGTAGTTTTGTCAACTTTCCCTTCAAGTTTCAGCTGACCCATCATTACAGCTTGCAGAAAAGATGGGAAGTTCTTTTTAATCTCAACTTTAGAGATCTTTTCTCCAAAAGTATCGGTCAGTCTAACACTTATATCAACTTCATACTTAAGTAACACTTCAATCATTTTCAAAAATAAGTTTCTTTTGACTTTATCATCATTTTGTTCAAATATTATTGGAGGCATTTTCATTGCTGGACTGAGGTAACTTTGGTCCATGTTTAAACAATTTACAACCATTATGTAGAAGGCAAAAACTAGTTGACTTTCTTTCTTAAAGCAGCTAACAAAAGTTTCAATAAAATTGGACAAAAACTCTTGATTCTTTTCAGTCCTCCCTTTAGGAAACATGAAAAATGTGCTCATGATCTTTATAACAGATTGTATACTGTCTCCTTTCTCTTCTATCAATTCACTAATATTATCTTTCCTTATCAAAGTTTGCAGAAAACTTACAAAGAAAGATTTCTTATTGAATGGAAACAGAACATTCTGGGCAACTTGTAACACTGTTTCATGACAATCTGTTTCCAAGAAACTAAAGATAGTTTCTAAGTTTTCACCATCAAGAAGTTTTATAATAAACTCTAACTTCTTCTTGCATTGTTTGTAATACTTTACAATATTAGTCATAACTTTCTGACTTAGACAAACATTAACATTGTCTTGCTCTCTTAGATATTGTAGAAGTGTAACAATGATTTTGAGGTACTCATCAATTTGTTGAGTGATCTGTTGTGAGATTGTGTCATTATCGAGGAATGTTAGAATGTGTTGGATATTTTCTTCTTGAATCTGATTCTTTTGCAGATACTGTGAAAGAACCTGAAATTGGCACAAAAAATACAATTTAATTATTAAATTACATACTCTCCACATCTGAGAACAGTATGTCTGTTTTGCATATGTTCACTTTGATTTAAGAGCCCTGGGTTACTGATAGTGGCACTCAGTAAACAGGTAAGGTTACTGAGCGCCTAAAAGAAAAAAAAGGCACAAGTAGATGTAAGTAGATGTTGGGTTTCATAAGCCTATTTTACCATTTATTTATAATTATTTTTGTTTTTAGGATTATTCTGATAAATCATACTAGGTGAGGTGCATATTCACTCAGAGAGTTTAGTCGCCTAATATTGTACATCAACCAATTTACTTGTCTCGCTGCAATTTCATGTGTGTAGTGGGAAATCATTTATGTCTCAGCAACATAGTTTGGATGGCTTAAAAAATGTCTATGAGTGAATATGTAAATATGTACCTGCAGTTTACAACATATTAACACCCCATTAGCGGTTTCACCCAAGTTTCACCCACCTTATTTTCCCAGAATGTGTTATACATTTAAAACCATCTCTTGAATCAATTTATTTAATACAAAGAACCACATTAAAATCTGTAATGTGGTTTAGAAGTAAGGGAATTCCACGACAGTTAGTAATATTACCTGTATCAACCTACTCTTCAAATCACTGGTCAAGTCTTCAACAGTAATCCACTCTAGAACTTTCCTGAGCTCATCCCCATCAAGTCTGTTATTTTGAACTAAGCCTTCAAGCCATGTTGCCACTATAGTCTCCTTAGGGGCTGTTGGGAAGTGGTGTGAGAGCACCACATTCTTTGCCAGGCATAGCCGCTTCGGGATAGGAGTGCTGTCATCTTCTAATCGCCGTTTTAGCTCTGAAATTAACAAAGACAATGATATAAGAGCTTGTGTTCTGTCATAATTCTCTCTCTCTCTTTTCGTGTGGGACATTGAGACGTCCAACAACCCGATGAAGCCTGGTGTCAGAGTTCTAAACTGCTTTTTATTGGTAGACAGTGTGTGTGCATGGATGTAAGGGTGCATTTGTCTATCTGAGACATTAAAATATGTAACTACATAGCGAAATATTGCTGAAATTGTAATAAAATAAAACGAAGAGGTTATGACTAAGAATAAGTTAGAAAATCATACTGTAGTCGTGTACTTACCATTTAAAGGGTTCAAAGTCATTTTAACTTAACAAATAGCACCTATTTATCACAAATTGTTGGTTTATAATTAAAATAAATCACTGAAATCCGAGCACGATACGCATGGTGCTTGTTTGTTTGTTTTATGCGTTTTGAGTCGAAAGGAAACTACTTATGTCATTTATATTATTCCCTTTAATATGAAAAATTACACTTATTGAAGGTGTAATTATCTTTTGTATTTCTTTTAATTCTATTTACTTTGCGCATTTAATTTCGGAATATACATTTTTTGAGTTATCTTTCTATGATAATTCAATCAAGACAGGCTACATACAATACTTTTAAGCAAGCAACAACTAAACGCTTATTCTCGATCTACATTGCTGGCTGCTACTATCTACCATTACAAGAAACATTAAGCGAACCGGCAATGTTTGTCGAACAGAAATGGGTTCGTCAGGTAGTGTCAGGGTAGTGTAGCACAGCACTGACCTCGGAGCACTGACTTAGACTAGTGATGTAATTATTTTATCGATAGATGATAATAAAAAAATATTTTTGCCTTTTAAACAAGCACATAAATGACCCCGGACCTAAAGTATAGAAAAAGTGGTTTCAGTTAAATTTGATGAAATTTTGGTATATTATAGGTTTTGATCATCTGAACAAAAGATTATATGGGATTAAACTCCTAGGTTTAATGGTTTTCGAAATAATCGCGATATTTCGTTTTAATCATGACTTACTCGGTTGCACCACTCCACCCCGCGTGGAGTGTTATACCGAAGTGCGACACACGCAAGCGCGCCGGACTGAAGTGCGACGGTACTCTAGACCGACACACTGATGTGCGACAGTACTCTAGCCCGACGGACTGAAGTGCAAAAGTACTCTAGCCCTTCTTTCTTTTTCGTGTGGGACACCGAGTCGTCCAACGACCCGATGAACCCTGGTGTCAGAGTTTTTCAACCGCCTACTACAAGTAGCAGGCCTCTGACATGGTTGTGTAACGACCGCCATCATAGACAGCAACCGGGACCGACGGCTTAACGTGCCCATCCGAAGCACGGAACCATCTTACTTGCGGACAATCAGGTGGTTCAGCCTGCAATGTCCTAACCAGACTGGGAACAAATTCACAAAGTGATAAATATCAACTTTGTGAGTGACCCCACCGGGAATTGAACCCGGAACCTTTGCGTGGCAGGCAGGCATGCTAACCACTGCGCCACATCGGCTGTCACTCTAGCCCTGCTCGACGTATACTAGTGCGATATTGCTAAAATCCGAATAATCTTGAATGTGATTTATGGGGCATTGTGGGACAGGGTGGGGCGAGGTCGGAAAGGGTGGGGCCAGGTCGGACAGGGTGGGGTAAGGTGGGACATGGTGGGGCAAGGTGGGACAAGGTGAGGTATGGTGGTGAAAGATGAGGCAGGATGGGTCAATGTGGAACAGGGTAGGACAAGATGCCGCGTTGTTGATCTTCCCTCACCCTGACCCACTTTGTCCGACCTTGCCCCACCCTGTACCATCATGACATGACAAACTCCTAGGAATAATGGTTTTCGAAATAATCACGTTTAATTATTATTGCATGAGGGCAGGGCAGACCGCCTGCGTATGCAGCTGGTACACGTAATCACGCACGTGATCACGTTCGTGCACCCCTGTAATGCCGGGCTACGCATATCAGCTGCGTACGCAACGCAAAGGACCTGTTGCGTAGTGTTGTAAATATCTCAGTTCTTCTTTTGGGCGCATTGTGTCTAATTCGCAAACTGTCCAGTGCGTCAGATAACTAATTCGTAGCAAAAAGTGGTGGCCCCAAGTAGCAAGTAATAGGTGTGGCAAGGTGGAGTAGAGTGAGGCAAGGTGGGCCATGGTGCGCCAAGGTGGGACAGGATGGGGTAAGGTGGGACAAAGCGGGGCCGGATGAAGTATAGAGGGACAATGGTAGGGTCAGGGTGAGGCAAGATCAACGCGGCACCTTACCCCACCCTACCCACATTGACCCATCCTGCCCCACGTTTCCCCACCATGCCCCACATTGTCCCACCTTGCCTCACCATGCCCCACCTTACCCTACCCTGTCCCACCTTACCGCGTCCTGTCTGACCTTGCCCCACCCTGTGCCACCTTGCCCCACCCTGTCCCACAATGCCCCACCCTGTCACAGTCAAGATTATTCGCACTTTAGCAATATCGCACCAGTGTACGTGGGCTAGAGAACTTTCGCACTAGCGTGCGTCGAGCTAGAGTACTTTCGCACTTCAATCCGTCGGGCTAGCGTACTGTCGCACATCAGTGCGTCGGTCTAGAGTACCGTCGCACTTCGTATAACACTCCGCGCGGGGTGGAGTGCTGCAACCGCGTAAGTAATGATAAAATGAAATAACGCGATTATTTCGAAAACTATTAAACCTAGGAGTTTGGTCCCATATAATCTTTTGTTCAGATGATCGAAACCTACAACATACCAAAATTTCATCAAATTTAACTGAAACCACTTTTTCCATACTTTAGGTCCGGGGTCATTTTATGTGTGAAACATTTTGGGATGTTTTAATGCTAAATTATTTTGGCGAAAACTAAGATTGATTTACAAAACAAAAAATCCAAATAAGAAAAAAGTGGATGACAAAATAATAAATGGGCGATTTAAATAGTCAGTGGGAGACTAAAAAACGAGCAAAAAACATAGTAAGTGGCTGAATAAATACCTACTGAGTGAAACCCTAACGACTAGATGAACCCGGAAGACACAATGAACCTGGACGACCCGATGAATCCGGACGACCTGATGAATATGGACGACTCGCTAAACAATGAACTATTCCGAACTATTGAACCCAGACGACCAGGCGCGGATACAAGGGAGGGGCAATGCCCCCCCCCCCTAACCCCTTGGCTCTCATATAATTAAATCGAGAATTTTTTATTTTTAACAAAATGTGTTGCAAAAATATATGATTTTCTCAAAATGCCCCCCCCCCTGAACCAAATCTTGTATCCGCGCCTGCAGACGACCCATTGAACCAGGACGACTCGATGAAACCGGACAACTCGATGAATCCGGACGACCCGATGAACCCTTACGACCAATTGAACCCGGGCAACCAGATGAATCCAGACGACCTAATGAACCCTAACGACTAGAAGAACCCGAAAGGATCGATGAACCCTTACGATTACGACCTGTTGAACCCGGACGATTCATTGTACCCGGACGACCCGAAGAACCTTTACGATCTATTGAACCCCGATGACCCATTGAACCTGAATGACTAAATGAGTCCGGACGACCCGATGAACCCGGATGGTTAATTTTTATGTTCGTTTTAAGCCAAGTCTCTTGCTGACGTGTTTTCAAAAAATAAACGGAAAAATATTGATGTACATTGCGGCGTGGTCATTCACATTTCTATAATAACGCTGCAAAGTATTTTGAAGATTGACATTTTGTTTTGTCGGATGTATTGAGATCATGTTCGAAAACACGAGGAGGAGTAGAGACGCCTTTAGAATTAATTGTGTGTCTTTGGTTTACCGCCCAAGCTGATTTCAAAGTCATAGCGATTATTTCGTTTTAAAAAATATTTTACCACTCGTATGATTAACGTTAATTACTATCATTATTTTATATTTTCTCAAATTTGCATTTCTTAGGCACCCGTTTTCGATTTTTTCAGCCACCCACGCGTCTGTCACTCACTTAACACTTTAAGGGCCAATCACGCGACATTCACGTGAAGAGATTTTTCCTCTCACTCGCCAGTCACGAGGATGTCACGTTATCTGACTTTCATATTGTTTAGTGCAAAATCACGTCGACCTACCGCGATTGGCGTTCATCGTACTTGTAGCTCGGTTCATTAGGAGCACATATGCAAAAAATTATGTGTGTGGTGCGTCAAGTGTAGGCGTGAGAGCGGGAACAGTGACGCGCCGCCAGCGCGCCCGCGGCAGACATACGGGCAGGGAGTGTTTGTGTATCGGTGTAAAGAAACGCAATATCATTGTGGTGACTGTCAGGTCCCTCTTTGCATTTATCCATGCTTCAAAAAGTATCACAATTCACGAGAAATTCACGAGATTACACCCGATGAATGACATTAGACTTTTTTTATTTTTGTAAAACCTCCTTTTTTGTGTGATCTAAATAAATATAAATAAATAAATAATATATTGTTTTATTTTAGAAATAAAAAATATAAATATCAAAAATAAAGTAAAAGAAAAAAGTAGATAGCTATCTATTTTGTTTCTTTTTTTATGTCCGTTTAAAATTACCGAAAAACGGCCGGCGCGGAGCGGATTGCCTATTAAAAAACGGCCGGCCCTGAAAGTGTTAATATTTCCGTACGCCATTAATAGTTTTATTTGTAGCTTAAAATTGCATTTATATCTTCCGGTTTAAATACTATCGTTTTTTTGGATCTCCTGTAAAACATTGTATCGACTGATTCATATTAGGACGAAACTATTCAGGACAATTATCAAAATAGTAAGACCGACCAAACCTATTATTTTACAAGTTTTTGAAACAATACAAGTAGTTTTCATATAAGTACCTACCTAACTTAATATTTTAGAAAATCGAGATAAAGATCAAGCCTTAATATTCATGTTGTGAATACCATTCAGGGTGGAACAAACAATGTAGTCAAAGGACACAAGACTTTAAAGTGCCTTACGAGTATCTAGTACTTAAGGGTATGTAAATCACCCCCAATGTATTTTCCGTAATTTTCAAATTTTAAGGCGCTAACTCCGTAGGTGAAACGTAAGACATAATATGGACGCGTGAGACGGACGTGCCACATCGCGAAACTTGAAACCGTTTCCATATAAAATGTATGAAACAGAAGAGACGCCGCCGTCGACACACGTGGGACGCGACGCGAGTCGCATCGATGACGGCCGGCTTCACTTGTTTGACAGATGTCATCCCTTGTGTTGTGAGAAGACAGCCCTTTTGTTGTATTAAAAAACGAATATCCGGCACTGACATTACCTATACTTAATATTTTATATCTTTAACCACTAATTATGGGGTTTTCAAGTACCTAGTTGTTTATGTATCACTATAATCTGAATCATTTGCGAATGTGATGCTATCTAATCTAACTAATAGACTAAAGTTAAAGTTCAACAAACATAACAGGGCAAAATCAGTTATGTATCAATCAATAGGTACATAGTATAAAATGAAGTCTTTTTACATCTCTGCCTGTCTGTCTGTCGTAGAATTCGCTAACTGCTCCTAAAACAATTAACGGACTTTGATGCGGGTTTTTGTTACGGATAGAGTAATTCAAGAGGAAGGTTTACATGTACAACACATGCCGGGAAAAATAGCCTTCTTCCCGCGGGAAAAATAGTTGCAGTGGGTGAAACTGCTAACGGCTAGGTAATGAACAGAAAGTAAATGGCTAACGATAATGCTAATTATTATGACCAACCCTGCAAATAAAATATATTCTGTTCGTGCAATAGCAGAAACGCTAACGTCACATGCTTGCTTTTTACTTAAAGAGATCCAAAAAGTGCATCTGCCTTAAAGCTTAATTTTCTCCAATTCGTTGCCTAAAAATAGTAAGCGATTGAATGGCTATTAGTATATCAGGTTCATTCATAAAAATGGCTGCCATTTTGAGAACGTTATAAAACGAAATGAATCCCGTCACGGTCACGATCTGACGCGGCGAAATAGGTGGAAATAGGCCAAGGCGAAAATTTGCGCATGCTCCAAAGAATTGATTTTACCCCACATGACGTCACAAAATGTCTGCCATTCCAACTAGTCCAGTATAAAAAGTTAAAAAATAAGACACTCTCTCAGTTGCGCCCCAAAATACTAGCAGATGTTAGAAATTTTATGCCAAATACCGCGGTGACTGGTTTCGGGAAAGCGCTTCCGGTTTTAATTGTATCAATGGTTGAATAATATAATCGTGTTCAGTGTCGTGGTAACTAGGGAGATCTCAGAATGGTTTACCGTGTCTTAGTACAAAAGAATTTTCTGTCTATGATCGACGCGACGACGATGCTGCTCGCAAAGTTGATGTGTTTACGTAAGTTTTATTTTAATTTTAATAATTTTAGATTGTATTTACATCTATTTAAATAAAATTTAGGCAGGTACCTACGGTCAATAATCTTTTGTTATGGCTGTTGCAATAGGGAAATTATATAAAAAATAGATTTAACGTATTAAACTATATTCAATTTAAATATATTCAATTAATAAGACTTATTTTATTAGGGGCTTACAACCAGTAACTTAGATATATACGATATCTATAAGTCTTTTTTGACATAGTTACAAGATTGGCTCATAAATTGGGTTATAGGTTGCTATAACTTGCCTCTCTAGATATCATATAATATGTCATATGAGCAGGATGTCAACAATAATGTTGCCAATCCGGGATATACTCTTAGTCAGCTTTTGTTATATCTATTCACAATTTTGCATCGATTAAACAGACACAACTAACATAATTTAATTACATATATTGTGTATAGGAAAGATACATAAATTATGTTTATGTAACATAATCAGTGCAAAAGCCTTTATTGTGAAACAGCTACTAATAATAATGCTTATAATTAAACTTCGTTACATTTTGTGTTTATATTTTCTTAATTACTTGCCTACCTATTATTATTATTATAGCTAACCTTCCAGCAACATGAATAAAACCCTATTTCCTTATTAGTTGTATTGGATGAAATTTTAAAAGTGACCGATAGTGAAAATGCAGGGCCGGCTGGTGGTGATAAGGAAGAACTTTCCCCACAAAAAAACGTGCGACATAATAGGTATTAGGTAAGGGTGATTTGCGTACCCTAAAGTATAAGATAAGGCACTTTAAAGTCTGGTGTTTTTTGACGTCACTGTTTGTTCCATCCTGTATGGTATACACGACACGAATAAGGTAGGTACTTGATCTTTGCCGCGATGTTCTAAAATAATAAGTTAGGTGTCTATATGAACATTACTTATATTTTGTTAGGAAGTTAATATTAAAATTTTAGGTTGGGTCGGTCTTACTATTATCGTACTTGTCCATGTATTATATCGACCGACCTAATATCAATCAGTCGATGCAACGTTTTACAGAATGAACCCAAAAATATAATAGATATTTTTCATTATGTGCTACACTACTTGGCGAACACATTTTTATTCGGCATACATTGTCGGTTTACTTCGAATGTACCAATGTAGATCGAATTTGAGCCGCGCTGCGCCGCGCCGCCGCGTTGGCAACTTCATTTGAACTTTCAAAATGTGCTGCGATACAAAGATTGTAAAATAAGTACCTGTATATTTTTTGCACTATTTGTGATTTTCAAAAACGTCATTATTGTCACTAGGGCTCTACGACATTACGGCTTATTTATTTTGATAAACAACTCTTTACAAAGGACCTTTCCACTCCTTTTCGTATTTCTTTGTGATTCTGTATTTCTGTAACACGTATTATCAAAGAGTATGTAAATAAAAGTATTATTATTATAGTAGCACGCGGTCTGCCGAAATAAGGAATACTAGAAAAAAAGAACAATATAGGTACTGAAAAAACTGTGCCAGGAAATACAACAGCATAGCTAGAGCAAGATTCAACATAAAAAACGGCTAGGTGCGAGGTGCGAGTCGCACTCGCGCTCTAAGGGTGCCGCACCATAGTGTAAGTATTAAAATAGATATTATGTTTGTTGTAAGAATGTAAGCCCAGCTTAATTTCTATTTTATTCTACTTTTTGTGTATGTGTTGTCATTGTGGCATAAGTAATACATGTTCTGTAAAAATTTCAAGTGTCTAAATATTACCGTTCATGAGATACAGCCTCCGAACCATCATAGATAAATTCTAGCTAAAAAAAACATGAGTTTTGTATAGGAGCCTCCCGTGTATTTTATTTTATTTGAATTTTTAGTATTTGTTGCTGCACCAGCATCAGAAATACTATACGGAATCTGTGAAAATTTCAACTCTCTAACTATTACGGTTTATGAGATACAGCCAAGTTACAGACGAACGGACAGATAGCGATGTCTCAGTAAATGGGTTCCATTTTGACCCTTTGACACAGAATAAATCCTTTAGGAAAGTACGGCATGGCGTTTTTAGGGTTTTGTAGTCTACAATACAAGAGACACTAATAATTTCGTCAAGTTTGTCTGTTTGTCTGTATACCGCGCCCTCATAACTTTGTCAGTTTTGGAGCTATCGACATAAAATTTGGTGTGAAGATAGGTAGATTGTGTAGCACTAAATTTAATAAACGTTAAGAAAAAATGGACCGATGACTTTAAAAAGGCGGCTGGTAGCGACTGGATGGCAAAAACGGGAGATCGTGCCTTATGGCGTTCCCTGGGGGAAGCCTACGTCCAGCAGTGGACTGCAATAGGCTGAAATAGAAGAAAAAAATATATAAAATGTTTTTGGACCCCCTCCAATACAAGAGAAAGGGGGACATTTTTTTTGTTACTTTGAGTAGGGTATCGTTGAATAGGTTTTTTAAACCTTTATAACTTGTTAAAATCAAAGTCACTAAAATGTTTCTGTCTCGAGATAAAGCTTTTAAACGGGGTGTTTTTAAGCTATAATTTGTTCCAGCTGGAACTCCTAAAGTATGAAAGCTAAAGATTTGAATAAATATGAAATGTAGCTCTCAAAATGAAATATCCATGAAAACTATCACAGTTTTAAAAGTTAAAAGTCCACTAAAGTTTTAAATGATGTAAAACATTTTCAATTGGCAGTTGGTTACCATACAGTGGCAAAAAAACCAGCTACAAAATTAACTTTGTAAGGCTGAAAAACTTCATATTTAAACGTTGACTACGAAAGCCTATTCGTGGGCGTGTTTGACACGCTCTTGGCCAGTTTTTTTAATCAAAAGTTGCCCTAGATGTAGCAATCAATAGACTCACTGAACCGTCAGAAAATGTTGTTCCCGATGATTTTGCGCCAAAGAGGAAAGGTTAAAGGTTTTGTACCTTTCCAATCCAAAGTCGCAATGTAAGTAATTAAAAGGTAGATAGGTAAGTATGTTACACAATCATACAAAAGTTAATGGAGTTACGTCTGTAGGTATAGGAGACAAAAATATGATTAAGAATCTTAATGGGAAGTCTTGTGCTTTTATAACATGAATATCGCAAAATAATATTTTTTTTTAACCATCAGATTTCTCTGTAACAACCATTTCGCCACTTTATGAATATATATGCTGCAATAAAACTTTAGATTTTTCTGTGAAGAAAATATTTTATTGAAAAAACAAAAAAATGTTGTTTAGGTCATGTTTAGCTCCATTGAAGTTCAGTTTTTCGTTTGTATGGCGTAACGACATTAATATGAAAAGGTAATCTTTGCGCGCGTGTTCATGAATGTCCTGAAATATTGTCGTAACCAGCTTCCGTGGTATTGGCATGTGCGTCGATGACGAAAAACTCGTATCTAACGTCCGTTTGTGCGTTATTTTTGCGTGTCTACTAGCGCTGCGCATCGCACAACGCTGCGTCGACCAAGCGTCTGCGTGCGGCTGCTGCGTGGATGCGTTGGCAAACCGTTTGACATAAACCGTTGCACGAATCGCCGGCAAACCAAAAACTTAAATCCATCACGTAATAATTTTGCGTGGGTGAACCCTTATTTTTATAATCATACTTTCATACTTGCACCTCTATTTTCTTGTTATTATTTTTATATATCTTCTAGGATTTTTGAAATCCAGTTTGGATGGTGTAGCTAAAATAATTAGAATAATATAAACTCATTATGTAATTTATACTTCCTAATGATTTTACATTGAGTGTTTGTATTCGCTTACCACCATACTTAGGGTACCTAACTCAAAGGGTAAAAATGGGAACCCTAACTCTGTATCGCATCATATAAACTGTGTGTTGAAATATCAGAAATGCCGTACTTCTGTTGCCGCTATAGCAAAAAAAAATGCTAAATAGAAACAAACTAAAATTAAGGTGCAGTTCTGCCCTGTTACGCCTATCTACGTTATCTTTAGTTACATGAGTTACGCGCAACAAGCTTAATCGTATTCTTTAGGTCTCATTTATATATGTACGAGTTCATATTTACAAGAAATATAATTAATTTTAAAATTACATGCAAAAAACAAAACTCATGTAACTCGGTTATTGTATGGAGTAGCTTCGCGTATCTACTATAACTCTAGATACATGAGATAGGCAAAACAAAGCTTGTATGGCGTCCAGGACGAATTGGCATTAGGGATAAAGTTTCGCACGCGTCGCCACATCGAATGGTAGCCACATCGAATGGTAGCCACATCGAAAGATCACCACATCGAATAGTCGCAATATCGAATGTTTCTATTTTCAAAATTCGCCACTTCGAAAGCGAACCACAAGGCTTTTATTTCCTTTTTGAATTACCTGCCCCTAGTTCCCACGCCGTATAGCTATGGCTAATCTCTGAACTAGGAAAGACCCGGACCTCTGCACTAGGAAAGACCCGAACCTCTGCACTAGGAAAGACCCGGACCTCTGCACTAGGAAAGACCCGAACCTCTGCACTAGGAAAGACCCGGCCCTCTGCACTAGGAAAGACTTGGACCTCTGCACTAGGAAAGACCCGGACCTCTGCACTAGGAAAGACCCGGACCTCTGCACTAGGAAAGACCCGGACCTCTGCACTAGGATAGTCCCGGACCTCTGCACTAGGAAAATCCAGGACCTCTGCACTAGGAAAGACCCGAACCTCTGCATTAGTAAAGACCCGGACCTCTGCACTAGGATAGTCCCGGACATCTGCACCAGGAAAGACCCGTACCTCTGCATTAGGAAAGACCCGGCGAGGGCATCGCCACTTCCGTCCATATGCCGACGCCCCAACTTGTTTATAAAGTCTATGGCCTCTACCCCTCCAGCAGTTCGATGTTTCAACGGTGAACGGACAAAATCATACGCTTGTAGGAGGACCAAATATTTGTTGCGCTTAAGGGCAGTCCAGGGGGCACCCACTCCCAGGCGCGCGCATGGTGTTGGGCAGGTGGCTTACAGAGAAGGTGCTGACGCAAGTTGCGTCCCACATGAAACACCTTCCTTTCTTCCAAGGCACCAAGGTAAGACCGTCCGGCCTCTTACCATCGAAACAGCAGAGATCGGAACTCTTGGCACGCGAGGGATGTTTGCTGAGTCCAGAGCCTGCCAGAAAAACATCATTCAAAGCTTAGCGGCGGGGAAACCTTCCAGAGCAGCATTGGTTTCCATCGATGAACTGCAAATGCATATAGGTACGGGCTTCGTTTGGCAACCTAGGCCGAGGCACTGCCACAAGGAGAGAGTGACTGGCTAGAAGTGTTCCGAAGTGTGGGGATAGAAGAGCGTGCAGCCACGCCGTTGACTCGCTCTGTGATCCACGCCCAAAGAGTTTTTCTAACGATCAAATGTGCCCTTGGCCCCACTATCGTCCCACGCATGCTGAAAAATACTTTAGGAGGCGGCTTTAGGTCTTTAGGAGGTGAAACACCCAGATTGTAGGCAAACCAAACCGTCAGAGGATCTGCCCCAAAGGGAATACTGGCCCTGCCACCAGCAATAGATAAAATATCAGTGACAAGGTACGCTACCCCATGCGCCAATGCCAAGAAAGCATTGCTCCAGGGACGACAAAGGGCGGGTTATTCGCCTGAAGGGTGAACAAAAACATTATGGTTTGCTTGCGAAGTGGCGTACTGTAACAGAAACATTCAGTACAACATTATTCGATGCAGAAACATTTGATATGCGGACTTTCGATGTAATGCACATTCTATGTTACGGCCTTTCGTTGTGGTGGCATTTCGAAGTAGCGGCCTTACGATGTGGCAACCATGCGATGTGGCGACCATTCAATGTGGCGACCTTTCGATGCAGCGTTGTCGATGTTGCGACATTCCATGTAACGACCTTTGATCATTCTTTGATGTTATAATCTGGACTGGTACAAAATTATTTTTGTGTTGTAGGTGCTTTCAGACTTCACTAATTTTATCCTACGTTTTAGCTTACGTTTAAATCTGATTATTTTTTTTATTTTTACATAGTATTGGAATCAGACCAATTTAGATCATTTTAAAGACTTTATTCCATTTCCATTACAGAATATATTTCATTAAACTAAGATCATGAGAACAAAGTTCACGTATCGACTATACAAATGTTACATTTTGAAACACGACCTAACGCCACCAAGGCTCAACCAAGACTGCCAGCCAGCCCCACTGCGACGTACGACCCCCTTCCTCTACCGAGTTAAGTGAGCCGCACATCGGCCAATGAGAGTGGCTTTGACGTGATCGGAAGAGTATTGGACCATAGAGTCAATACAACAACTTATTTTAAGACTAAGACCGTCCGTTTTACAGTAAAATTAATAATAGTATGGCCATAATTTTATGAGACTAACAGTCGGCCGTCCTGAGAATGGAATGACCTCATTCCAAGTAAATCCTAAGTCCGGCCATTCACCATAAAGTATGTCCACATACGACATTTTACATAAAACATTTATACAATTAAATTGCAATAAATATTCAATCGAGAGCAATCAATAAACAGCTATCTTAAATTTAACCCAGATTACATTATCACTTAAATATTTCATTTAACAATAATACCGCTTAAATTATTTCAATGATAACATTTGTCACTTAAATACTTCATTTAACAATAGTGCCGCTTAAATTATTACAATGATAACATTTGTCACTTAAATATTTCATTTAACAATAGTACCGCTTAAATTATTACAATGATAACATTTGTCACTTAAATATTTCATTTAACAATAGTACCGCTTAAATTATTTCAATGATATAATTTGTCACTTAAATATTTCATTTAACAATAATATCGCTTAAATTAGTTCATTATAGGTATATCACTTAAAAACTGTTCAATAATAACTTTATAGAAAACCCAAAAATTTCACCCCGTTTATGTCATTTAATTATATTACTTTTTACATAAATACATTAAAATTATCTTTTAAGAGCTTTCTAATAATTAATTCTTTAACATAATAGCTAGACATTTTTCAGTAAGTAAAGCAAGTACGGACGTTAAATTATGTCATCAACAAATGCATATAATTTTAAAACTGCGCCTTCACGACATTAATTACTTTAAATCTATATATTCAATTAGTGACACAAAACAATCCTTTAAATTAATCAAGTAAAATTAAATTGAAGTTAATGTTGTTGTAGAGAATACTCTTCTAATAAAGTAATTACAAAGCAATTAATTATAATTAATTAAATTTTAATACCCAATGAAAATTATGATAATTTTCACTTTAGGTCATATTGAATTTACAAATTTGAAAATCATTTTAACTGGTGACTAAAAGAATTAATAATAAATTTAACTCTCACGCTCAGGTAGGTATGATTTTTATCATATCATCGATTTTGTAACGTAAGTTTAAAAAAATAGAAAACTAAAGGGTAATATAAAGTATGTCAATCAACGTAATTCGTAAAAGACGAATCGTGGTTCTTCTTCTTCTAATCGGGGTTAATTGTGTAAGAACAAGTAAAAGCTCTAGAAATGTGAAATCAACCAGAATACAATAAAAATATGAATACAAAACAAATTAAATTATGTAAATATTCAAACAAAAATTTGTTAACTGAGTAAGAACAAAATAAGTCATCCATCATTCTATTCTAGAATCCAAAGATTTAAAAATCTAATCAACCGGGAATCGAACCCGTGATTCCTGAACTTCTATTGATATTTGAACGACACATAACATTCAACCAATTTCTTGTAAAATTACATCATACATTATTAGCCTCGCGCCTCGCGCCTCGGCCTATTCCTGTCATTTTAAACGTATTTCAAAATAAAACCTAGGTAGTAATAAATTAAGTTAAAACAAGTAATATTGATCACTCTTCTGGCCAGTGATTCGTTCATCTTGAATGCTTCGTTATACGTAGGTGTTCCTCACGTACCAACAACTTGTTCACAAATGCATGGCCGTAATATGATAATAAGTTGTGACTCATCCCAATGATGACCACTGGCCTATTATTATGTCATTAATAGGATACCCGTGCACCCCAATGGTGACCACGGCCTTTATAATCATTCAAAGCACCCCAATGGTGACAACGGCCTCATATAATCATTTCATGCACCCCAATGGTGACAACGGCCTCATATAATCATTTCAAGCACCCCAATGGTGAAAACGGCCTCTTATAAACATTTAAAGCACCCCAATGGTGATAGATAACGGCCTCTTATAATCATTTAAAGCACCCCAATGGTGATATCGACCTCCTTTTTACTCACAGGCTGCTAAATCATAAGCCTCAGAACAGAACCAATTGCGCGCCTGGAGCATGGCGTGGATATGTATTGGAGCCATCCGCAGCATACACTTGCCCATCGACACTTTTGGCATTGCGACTTTAGGTATCTACAAATTCTAAAGAAACACCAAGGTTAAAAAAAAACTGCACTCCACATATATTTCTTTACTAACCTCCCTAGTGGTGAAGAGTCCAATAAATAACAAGATTCCTATCGGCTATTCCCTTTAAAAACCAAATCTCACGCTGCATTTATTAAGACTAACTCGAATAATGTCAAAACGATGAAACCTGTGTATAAAATTTTGGCGAATACTAAAATTGTACAGAAAATACGAATAGACACGGGAAATAACTCGCTTACCGGAAAACTGTAGCACGATAATCACGAAAAGGAGTCACGAATTTTATTAAAGAAGATAATTAACATTATTTTGCCAGTTATCAAAAATTGGGTAGAATCGTCTCACGACAAATCCGCATAGGATCTAATCTAACAACCCATAAAAATAAATAAGCGTCTGTCAAAATTATGTAAGTCTGGTGTGTTATATCTATATTTTTCATTAATTTTACTTTATATAAATTATGGAATTACGTATATAAAAATTAATATTTTGTGAATCTATGATTTTATGAATTGATTCTTACCTACATGTTAGCACAAATTTTGTAAGTGTTTAGCGTAAAACACTAATTTAGGTATCATAGCTAGCAATAATTTAATGGTGAATCTGTATTTTTTTTATAAATATATCAAAATTACTTTGACGTTTTATAGTTTCCACCCAAAGTATGATTTAGTTTACGCACTTAAGTAAAAAGAACGATTATTTTTAATTATCAAATCGTCAGAGTTGCCTCTAAATCAGAATCTGTTATCATATAAAAATATTAAAATCGTCATCGTCGCATCATTGCAGTCTGAAGTCACTTCATCGTCAATTTGCAGAGTTATCGTGAGCGTACTGCGTTCCCTGCTAGATATCGTCTTCTCGTTTGAATTTCTTTATTCTTTTGCACACCTACATAGAATCTTCCTAGTCACCATAGCAAGGAGAAAGGTATAATTTATACCTACTTGTTTGCAATAAAATGAACCGATTATTACAGGGGAGACAAAATAAGGTACTAGGCTCTTCTCTGCAAACAGCTGCACCCTGTCGCCGAATCTTTCATCCCTAATCATAGGCTGTCCCAACATCACAAACAAAAATTTCCTGCGCCATGTTGGCAAAGAACATATAAACTGATACAATCTATGAAATAAGGAACAGAGGAGAAGGTATGGCTTCAAACACAGACAAGACCTCGAAAGCTACCGAACTGTTTCGCCTCGAGATAAGAGAGAATACAGAACCGACTTCTGACCTTCACTATTTGGAGAGGCATTATATTTACTAGAAGACGAGGAAGGAATATGTACTGTCCAATAGCCTAGTATTGTCGAAACAAATTCCAACTTACAGCGTTATCTAGCCCTTAGCAACGTACTATCATCGCCACTTTTAACACCTTCAGAAACACTAAAATGAAACTTAGAATTGAAACGAATAAAACCTTACCTTTACGAGTGTAATCATTTGAGTACATTTTCTGTATTATGTTGGGATTATGACTCATCAGTGTTTCGCTAGTCTTCAGAAGGTAGTAGGTACATACCTAATACAAAATTAATTTGATGCCGCTTTGACGATATTAATATAATGTTGTACAAATACCTCTACGATTAACACATAGATGCTATTAAAAATTAACTATATATGTACATAGTATACGTTGTGGTTATTATGCATATAATTTTACAATATTACATATTTACCACATTCGTACTTGCTGTGACTTGTTATTTCTATTACCTACTACGTACCTCTATAAGACAGAAACGCTACCCATGTAGGTATGTGATAGGTCTTCAAATAGTCATAGATCGTTTATACTCACAAACTCACTCACTGTGTTGTATAGGCCCGTCGATATGTAGCTGTCTCTAGGACATCCAAGGCCAGCTGATGAGATTTGTATGTATTGCCCTCATGACCGCTTATTTTTATGAATACTTACATAAGTCTGCATCTGTTCCAAGATCCAGTAGCTTCAGCAAACTTTTTAATTGTCAGTGTAATTTGATATACTAACCTTTGTTTGAAAATGTTGTGATAATCCTAGGTCATCAATAGATGGCGCTAGTCAACACGTTTCATAAAACTAAATTGCAAAGTTGACCAAGAGAATACGAAGTGGGGGTATTCACAAAATAACTGTTTCGGTTCGCGGTAATGTCCGCGATATTCAATTTCGTAATTTTAAAAATCTTATGTGTGTGAAGTGAAGTGATAATTTTTTTTGTAACATCTTCTATGTCATAGTTTCACGCAGTGAGTCGATGATGATCTAGGTATGTTTCCAGTTAGAATATTTCATTTTGTTTTCTTAGGACAATAGTAAGTAACATACCTACAGTTATGTGTTAATTTCAGTTCAACGAAACTTCCTTTACTATGAATAGTTTTTATTTTAATATACCTAATTAGTAGGTACATAAAATATTGTTTACTTACGGCCGTACAATATTGATCGTATAGCAGCAGAACTTGACATATTTACCTCTCAGGTTGAGGTAACATTTTTTAAAAGCGTTCGCTAAATGAATTTGCTTTTGTCAATTATTTATCTTACAATCGATAAGTGATATAACTTACATAGATTCTTGACTTGATGTATTAACCTATAGTTCTTTATTCTCATCTTTTCGTAATCACTACAATAGTAATCGCTACAGCATATGTCCTACTTACAAATAATGACACTATTGAACATCATTGGCACTTGACAAAACCAATTGTATATAGTAACGCGTATGTACCTATGTCCTCATTAATGTCGTAGTCATAGTCGTCGATTGATTCAGGTAGGTAATTAGCTACCTATCTACTCGCACGTAAATAAATGACAAGAGCTAACTTTTGCGTTAAGTATATTCTTCAGAATATGCACAGAAATTTAATTGCAGGATACTTCATTTCATATTCAGGGTCAGATTTTACCTACCTACATTTTTTAGAAACGTTAAAAGATAAATTTACTTTGATAAGAGACTTGGCTTGGATAATCGTATTTGTTTACGACAACTATCCTCGGTATCAAAACAAATTAAGAGCAATATAATTCTTGGACAGATCCAGTGTTAAAATCATAGGTAGATTTTGATGATGAATAATAAAGTAGGTACTTACACCAATAGGGAGTTTATACCTACAAAGTATTATTACAACCCGCGCGAATTAACTCTGCACCTGGCGCCGATGACGTCAAAGTCATTACGGTGCGCAAAAAAGTGAAAGTTTACTAACTATTAATTAAAACTGAACATTTTTTTTAAATTGTATTTTTTTAATTAATAGTTAGTAAACTTTCACTTTTCTTGCGCACCGTAATGACTTTGCGTCATCGGCGCCAGGTGCAGAGTTAATTCGCGCGGGTTGTATATTCGGTTTATTGTAAAAAAAAAGAATATGTCTATGCTACATGTAGGTTATCCAGTATTGCACAGTCGTAAACGAAAAATTGAGTGTTAATTTATTGATGAGTTTTGTTCTACCTCTTTAACAATTATCTATACTTACCAATTGTTTAATAACAACGTACCTGATAATATAAACGTAAATAATCTGTTTACGTTGCATGGATTGATATTGCAACGCAATCTGAAAACCTTACCTCAGTTATTTACAGTAGGCATATAGGCGTTAGGGTTTTACTGCATAGGTAAAACTAAGTATTCGCATTTCCTAGTAAACTTAAAACAATTACTGCTAATTTATTAGAAGGTATTAGGGATTATGAAAGAAACACGACTGTATTATTATTGCAGATCAACTTACAAAAATAAAGTTTTTGTTTTTTGTTTTATAACATGAAAATACCTAAATGTGACAATGACGTTCGATGAAATTTTTGGAAGGATTTACCGTCGTGCCAGTAAGTGCATATTACAAGAAAACTTCGCAACTGTAAAAGCTTTATATTCCCTTATGTTTAACAATGAATTTATTAAATGGACTATAGTGAGCCTCTCCCTGATTGCTGGTATTCCATACACCTGTGTGAATGTTGTCTAGAATGCCTAGATAGTTAGTTAGGTAAGTAATCTTTTATTAAAGAAACACTCACTAACAAAAATACTTATTGTTTAAACAGAAGCTTAGATATACTATACGATAAAATTGAATTGTATTATAAAACATATCGGTATTTTTTCCTACTGCCAATTATGTCTTGTTCTACTATTTGGCTTGAAAACAAAGTACCGACATCGGTCCCTTCTTACGGATATTATAATTTGGCACGGATTTAGAGGGTGTTGTGATTGTTATTGTAAGGATAAAATAAAACTATGACTAACGGAAAGTTATCTTGAAATGAAATAAACTATCTATAAATAAGTATTAGGTACTGGCTAGATCTATACAACTTTTGAGACAATTAGAATAAGTTCCATATGTGCCCCTAGGCATGATTAATGTAATGTAGTGTAAAGTACTTCACCTATAAGAAGGCTTAATATAACGTAGTGAATGCAAAGCAAAGCAGTCTTGTTGGCGAATTTATTAGCCTGTCTTTATATTTGACTATTAAGAGCAGTATACCCTAAATCATTATTCGTTCTAGAAGCTGCATGTTTAGAAAATGAATAGGAAGCAAAGATCGATATTTTTGCTTTTCAAAGATCATAAAAAGTAGTAGGAATAAATGAATGAATTTGATTTGTAAGTGGAATATTTTATGCGTATTTCAGTGGCCAGTTTTTGGAGTTAATGCCGCGTCTATTGATTTAATTTATAACTTGATTACAGC
Source organism: Phthorimaea operculella (assembly GCA_024500475.1). Classification (NCBI taxonomy): domain Eukaryota; kingdom Metazoa; phylum Arthropoda; class Insecta; order Lepidoptera; family Gelechiidae; genus Phthorimaea; species Phthorimaea operculella. The sequence continues at coordinate 918,638 of JANFCV010000170.1, read as the reverse complement.
CTTTTACGCGTATAATTTCCATAACAGTGTAACAATAGGCAGTTTCTCTAATAGGTGTGTGTAGGTACAGTATTTTCGATAAAAGATATATATTGAAGATCACTATTAAAAGGTTCTAAATTGACTTTAAAAAATAAGGATTAGTGCTCACTGGATTCTGTGGATTTTTCCGGCACTTCAACATTTCACTATTAAGCCTTTACAAGTACACTGCAATCCTTGTGGTTTTACCTGTTGTAAGCACTTACCATAAAATTGGTCACTATAAACTAAGACAGATTAAGAAATGATAACTTTTGAATTAGTCGTCACGTGAAAACAAAAATCTTGAGATTGAACTACTTGTGGGCTGTGCCACTTCTGATTTATTGGAATCAGACCAATTTAGATCATTTTAAAGACTTTATTCCATTTCCATTACAGAATATATTTCATTAAACTAAGATCATGAGAACAAAGTTCACGTATCGACTATACAAATGTTACATTTTGAAACACGACCTAACGCCACCAAGGCTCAACCAAGACTGCCAGCCAGCCCCACTGCGACGTACGACCCCCTTCCTCTACCGAGTTAAGTGAGCCGCACATCGGCCAATGAGAGTGGCTTTGACGTGATCGGAAGAGTATTGGACCATAGAGTCAATACAACAACTTATTTTAAGACTAAGACCGTCCGTTTTACAGTAAAATTAATAATAGTATGGCCATAATTTTATGAGACTAACAATAGGTACTACCACGCAATAATTGTACACCCTGTATACTACCCAAGATTTAAAATTATTTGAGATAATACTGTTTTACCTATGTCCTGTAACTATACTTGCAGGAGATTAGCATTTCAATAAAATGTTGCCGTTGTCGCGGCTATCTCATGTATCTTAGATACAGTACCACGCGTAACACGATTTGTATGAGAATTAAAGTAGCAAAAATATTAAAATCGTTATATTTCACTACACACTGAAAAATAAGAAAAAAATTAATTGAGGAATGCATTCCATGATTGTTCTGGTCCGATTCCTACGTAAAAAAAACTTCATTGAATCAATATTTTGTAAGTTATGAGCAAAAAATGTTTCCAAAACAAAAAGTGGATTTGTGGCAAATGGCAGTCTGAGAGATACATTAGATAGGCGTAACGGGGCAGTTTGAGTGTTGAAATATCAGAAATGCCGTACTTCTGTTGCCGCTATAGCGAAAAATATTGCAAAATAGAAACAAACTAAAATTAAGGGCCCGCCCATACCCCAACGCCCCCTCCCCAAAAAGGGGAATACTTACAATACGTTTGTAAGAAACAACGCCGCTTGAGAATCGTCTTATGGGGCTTCCATACAAAAAACATTTTTTATATACTTACATTTGGCAGGGAACACTTCGTGCGTGAGTCCGACGACTGGCAAATTTTTATGGTTGTTACATAAAGGTGTATTTATGTGAAATAATATTATAGTTTAAGCGGACATTTCCTGTGTGTTTTGGAAAACATCCGATTGCCAGCGGGGCGCACGCAAAGTAGCCTAGTCAGTTGACCTCAACTTTTATGAATGAATTATCGATTAAGGGGTTTGTCCTTTTTTAAGAGTCAGACTTCGCGTGTGGGTTTCTTTGCATGCCATGACGTCATTCAGTCAGGTGGTTGGTCCCGCTACGACTAAAATAGAACTGATTACTGGCGTCGTGGAGCTAGAATCAAATTAGGAGTAGGTACTAGGACTTACGTAATTAGGGTAAGTGTACTAAACAGGGGAATAGAGAAAAATAAGGGTTTCTAGTGGACTACGAAACCCTAAAAACCGCGGTGTGCGATTAAAGAGCGGGTGCAGTTTAGGCGCTTTACACATAAAACGTCCGTTTCAACGTTATGTTTGCGCTGCGCTATTGCCGCGTAAGGAAAATGCCAATTTCCACCCTAATCCCTTATAATACGACGACGCAACCCCGATGCGTCTTTTAAACGGTTTACTTATTTTGTGGTTTAGTTGTCAAACTTTCCTTATGAAGAAAAGTTATTGTACTACTAGTAGGTATCATGTAGGGTAGGGAATCCATAGAAAGTTTCCCATTCAATAAGAATCGGCTTTAAAATACAAACTACTACGAACATAAGTATTTTTAGATTTCATTCATTCGGACAAGTCGCTAAACGCTGGTTTGAATTGGAAATAGGAAATCAATACTTTCTATCTAGCATTCTAGACTAGATAGGTACCTATTTGTAGGCGTGTACCTATTTGTAGGCGTTCCAGTTTGGTTTCAACCTACTTATATCAGGTCCTATTAAAGTCAGTGAAAATATTTGCACTTAATTTAATAGGACCTTTTATAGTATAGGGTGAAGTTTTACTAATTAATGACCAATAGCGAAAACTTAGAGCCGCAAGCGGGGCTGGTTATAAAGAACAACTTTCCCTAAGGAACATAATATGTCGAAATATGAGAAAAAATTTGGCCCTCCTTAGTAACTCAAATCGGCATTTTAGTTTCACACATATGTTTCTTGGGGAAAGTTTTTCCTGATCCAGCCGGGTACGAGTTTTCGCTATCGGTCACTAGCACCCAGTACCTACACTTAATTTTTATCGTGGCATTGCATCGCAACACTAATTTTGACACCTGAATACTCAAATGAAGTTGCCAACGTGGCGCAGTGCCATTCGGTCTACATTGCTGGCTATAACATGGGTGTCAGGTAGAGATGAAAATTTCTGAAAGTTTCCGGAATATTGAAAGTTTCGAGGTAATTTTCAGGTAATTTACCCGAAAGTTACTTGAAAGTTTCCTCGCGAGGAAGTTTTCAAAAATGTCTTTTCAACGTAAAAAGTTAGTGATAATAAGTATGTTTAAATGAAAATAAGGTTAAAAATTTGTATTTTGTATGTTATTTATTACGTAAAATTTTTTTTTTTCTTAAAGCTGGTTGTTTTTTATCAATTTTTTATTCAAATCCTCAGATAACGACATCTATGTTGAGTTCAATGTACTTAACTCCCCCTAGCCACCGAGCTGGACGAGCCCCTGTCGTGATGAGGTTGTTACTGCCATCAGACAGCAGCATAATAAACGGGCAGTTGGCATTGACCTTACTTATACCAGGTGAAAAATATGGTGGTGCGGAGCTGCACTCGTTGATTTGGAAACTTTTTGTTCGAATGTGGAAAGAGGAGCGAGTCCCGAATGATTTTAAAGTGTCTCGCATTAGTGCCCTCTACAAGAACAAAGGTGATCGTTCTGACTGCAACTCATACCGCGGTATTTCGTTATTATTGGTCCCCGGAAAGGCCTTTGCAAGAGTCCTATTAAACCGCTTGAAGGACTTATCAGAAAAGATTCTGCCCGAAACCCAGTTTGGCTTCCGACCTGACTGAGGCACATGTGAAACTATTGTCATCGGTAGGTACGTCAACTGCAGGAAAAAAGCAGAGAACAAGATCGTCAGTTGTACCTCTGCTTTGTTGACCTAGAGAAAGCGTTTGACAGTGTACCTCGTGAAGCTCTCTGGATGGTGCTAGGAAAACTAGGGTGCATGAAGAAGTTTGTGCACCTCCTGAGACTCCTGCATGACGATATGCAGTGCTGCATGTCTGTAGACGGTGAACAGTCTGATTTTTTCCCCGTCACCTGTGGGGTGAAACAAGGGTGCGTTCTAGCGCCCACACTGTTCGCCTTATACTTTGCGGTAGTAGTCAAGGAGGTCCTAAATACTGTCTCCGAAGGAGTCCGCATCCGCTTCCGCACTGATAACAGTCTTTTCAATTTGGCTAGACTTAAGGCGCGCACCAAAGTCTCGCATGCACTTATTACTGAAATTATGTATGCCGATGACTTGTGCTTCCTTGCAGATACCCCAGAAGGCCTGCAACAACTGATGACCGTCTTTCATCAAGCATGCTGCAAATTCGGCCTAAAGATCAGTGTCAAAAAGACGGAAGTGATGTCCCTGGATACACAAGGTCGTGAGACACTGACAATTAAGCTTGGTGAAGATACGTTGAAACAGGTTGACAAGTTCCGATATCTGGGGAACACTATAAGAGCTAATTGTGACCTTGATGCTGAGATCAATAGCAGAATCAGTGCTGCAGCTGCAACATTTGGGAAGCTGCGTTCCAAGGTTTTCTACTCGCACGACCTTAAACTAGCCACAAAAATATCTGTATATATGGCGATTGTGCTGCCAAACCTTCTGTACTCTTCCGAGACCTGGTGTGTGTATCGTCACCACATACGCACTTTAGATCGTTTCCACCTTAAATGCCTTCGCACCATCATGAAGATCAGATGGTCCGACCGAGTGCGAAACACTGAAGTTCTAACATGAGCCAATGTTGGTGGCATTGAAGCCTACTTAATGCGTCGACAGTTTCGGTGGTGCGGTCACATATCCCGTATGGCGGATGAGCGAGTGGCGAAGCGTATCTTCTATTCTGAGCTAGAGGAGGGCAAGCAAAAGCATGGCGGTCAACTCCTCCGATTTAAAGATGTCAGAAGAGACACATAAAAAGATGCAACTTCGAACCCTCTCAATTTGAGGTTTTGGCAGCACAACGGCCAGAATAGCGCGGTCTTGTAAAGAGGCGAATCCGCGACTTTGAGGAGCAGCGTAAAGCAGGCCTCGACGCTAAACGCGATGAACTGAAGGCCCGTCCTCCCGTCGCCATTAACTACAATTATATCAATGGCAAACTCACGTGCCCACACTGTGCACGGGAGTTTACTGCCAAAACAGGCTACAATAGCCACCTGCGGGCGCATCAGCGCCGACTTGATCAGGAGTAGAAGTGGTCGCCATGGGAAAGATCATCATTATTATTTATGTATTCAGCTTAGACCATTAAATAGTCTATGGTAGGTATTTAGGCACATACAACCTGTTACACAACTAACCAAAAAAAAGAATATTTTTTATTATCATCAGTCGATAAAATAATCACATCACTAGTCAAGGTCAGGTGCTACACTAGCTGGCGAACAAAGTCCGCTTCGGCATACATTGCTGGTTGACTTAGTTTCTTGTATTGTTGACATTCATGTAATAGCCAGCAATGTAGACCGAACTGCGCTTCGCCGCGTCGGTAACTTCATTTGAACTTTGAGCTGTCAAAATTAGTGCTGCGATGCCACGATTAAAAAAAAGTGTAATTTAATAAAAAAATATTTTTTTCATAGTTTTCAAAAACGATACTACGGCTCAAATTTTTTGTTAATTGACTCTTTGCAACGGACCTTTCCACACCCTTTCAGCTTTATTGGTTGTTTTGTAACACGTTGTATACGAGCACGACAAACTTTACAGTCACAACGTGAAAATGATTCGTATCGCTCACATTATAAAAACAAAAGAAAGTCCAAAGTATAAGGTTAACGTGCTCTCAGTTGTACTGGTTGTACTTAACTCTATATCTAATTGATCTCTTACACTTTTTCATATGATTATGTAGAGAAATGTATTTTTTTAATCATTTATAGTTGTTTTAAACTTCCTTCCTTACTTGTTTACCTCCCCTTTTCGAATAAAAAGTGTAAAACCAGACTTATTATGTTCCCTGTTCCATTAGAACTGTAGATACCAGAAAAAATTTAAGCAATATTAAGTTAATAATTAATATAACAACTGTTTTCTTAAGTTAAATAATTAGTTTTGAAAACTTCCTCGCCAGGAAACTTTCAGGTAACTTTCAGGAAAGTTACCTCAGAAAAGGAAAGTTTCAAGGTAATTTTCATCTCTAGTGTCAGGTCAGTCATCCATCAATTCATCATTACCACATCATTAGAAACATGCAAGAAACTCAAGTCAACCAGCAATGTATGCCGTGCCGATACAAAATATGTTCGCCAGGTAGTGGTAGTGTAACACTGACCTAGACTAGTGATGTGATTTATTCTATCTATTGATGTTAATGAAAAATAATGTTGTTTTGGTCGTTCTGGATGTAACACGTTGTACATACTTACTTGGTTTCAATTTAAAAACCTATGAAGGTCCAATACGGCTCTACCATATTACAAAATTTATACCTACCTAGGTATGTTTACCTACAAACCTACCACTACATGGTTTTAAAAGGTTTTGAACAACTAGGCTACCACAATATTGCTCTATAATAGATGACCTAGGCATGGTCGAAAACTCAAAGTTACCTAACGAAATCGCGGGCGGGCAAGGCCCCGGGACCAAATGTATTAGGTAGGTACGTATTTAAAAAAACTGTATAAAAATAAGTACCTAGCTGTGAGGAGCGGTGTTTGTTACCTGAACGGAGCTCTATTTATGAATTATCGCATATGAAATGTGCTTGTATCACACGAATATTTGGGAGACGTTTAAAAAATCGTTTGACTAATAGGTGACAGGTTGACGACTACAGTGAACTCCTGAATTTCCCCCTCCCCCATAAAATAGACGGCCATGCCCTTCGAGCATTTCCGTCCGTCCCGTCGGGGGAGACGCCATACGAAGCACTTCCCCTCTGTCACGGCCTTTGCCCACGGGGGCTTTTCTTGTTACAAAAACCAGTTGCTGTCAGATTATTTCTTAGAACGAGTCCAGTCGCGCATGTCAAATGAGCTCCGATAAAAAGCCGAATTGTAAAGCTAATAATGCCTAAAAAAATATGTAAAAATAGCAATTTACAACAAAACAATATCACTTTTCATCTGAAAGCATTCTTCCAGTACAATATCACTAAATAATATTTAAAATAAGCGATTGAAAATTGTACATAAGTGTTGCCAGTAAGTCGTACAAAATGACTGATTTGGAGTTTTTTTAGGTGGATCTACAATAAAATAATTGTATTTTGTTCCTTTTGTTATTATTTTGTGTCGAGCAATAGTGTTCATCATAGTATCGTTTATTTTTCAAAAAAAGAATTATAATATTCCACCATACAATGGGTAACAATTAACGATCTTAGTTTATCGATGCCTTTATTAACAGTTAATAGCTTGCTAAGTAAGATTAGAATGTTAGTTTGGGATTGTTCTACTTATTCAATGATGTTCATTTCCAGTCAATATGTAATGAAAAAAACGATAATTTTAACTTGAAGTATCGAGCCACACTGAACCCAAGCTAGTGCAGTGATCCAACTAATACAAAACGTCGATACTTTTTCTATCGCCATAGTTTCAAACCTATACTATGTAAAGACGGTCTGTACCGAAAACTTTGCAGGCATGATTAGATTATGAAATTGTACAACTTTTACTATGGATTTTGGGAAATCCTGATTTTGTTCGAGTTTCATTGAAAATTAATGTCAGTCTCAGCTGATCGGGTGACATCGGATGTCAGCCAATGTGTCGCAGTGGCTAGTCCGACTGCCTGCGACGCAGAAGGTTCCGGGTTCTATTCCTTTCGCTCACAAAGTTGACATTTATCTATACAAATACAAAAAAAAATACAAAAAGCTTTATTTGCAAAATATGTTAACAAACATGGTTGAGTCCCCCCGGTAAGTAATGAAACTTGTGTTGGGAATGACTCTCTCCTTATGTCTAAAAGCTATAAACTATAGTAGTTAATTAACGCTTTATCTCTTTATGAATATGTTCCTAGACTGGTCAGGACACCACACAGGCTGAACCACCTGATTGTCCGAGAAGCAAGATGGTTCCGTGCTTTGGAGCCACGTTTAGCCGTCGGTCCCGGTTGCGTCTTTCCGTTTCCGTGTTCAGTAGGAGGCATTTCCGGAAACGGAAAGACGCGTCCCGGTTGCTTCTTGCAGTAGGTGGTTGACAAACTCTGGTACGTTTACCAGGGTTCATCAGGTCGTTGGACGACTTGGTGTGCTATAAATTGGTTAAACTCAAGTGCGACATTTTAACTTTAATTATTATGTATAAAAAAAGGATTTCGCACTTACCTACTTCTTATTACATCGCGATTTCACGACCGTTTCGGTCCAGTCGGTGATCCTTTATCAGGCAGAGTGCTCAGACAAAACACGAATATTTGATTGTGTCCGGTTGGAAATCGAACCCACGAGCCTCGGCGTAGAAGACAGGCGTACTAACCACTACGTCATCGGGACAGTCGAAGTTATTATGTATGATTTGTTGTATAGGTGTTTTTTTTAGTAAATTCCCTTACATAATATCCTATGATACTTAATTATCAGTAAATAGTAGGTATTGCATTGATTGTACCTACATAATTGTATTATCTGGTCTTTGGAGTAAGAAATTAATATTTTGGTTAATTTAGGGTACCTTATGCAATATTTAAAATGATGTTATTGCGCCAATATTTCTATTTACTAAAAATCCTATTCTTGTAAACTAAGTTGCTTTTAAAAATTCAATAATATGACACAATTTTGAGTAGACTGTTATAATCACAGAGTAACTTATATATTGTAGGTTATAATTAATCGAAAGGTCAAGTATCGATATTGTCGATTTCAACACTAGCTTGATTTGACAGCTTTACCTCTCCCCCCGCAAAAAATGACAGAAATATTTGTATAGAGTAAAGTAACTATACCGTCTCCCCCGGGGCCGGAACGGGACGGAAATGCTCGAAGGCCATGCCAAATGAATGATCCATGACATGACCAATCTTGGAAAATAACTTTAGAAATTGTAGTGATGTGCAACAGTCGAAGAAATCCATATCGATGTTTATAACATTTTGTTTATTATGGTATTCTTTCAGATTCACAAAAGTTTAGTTTTTCCTATTAAAATGCCAACAAGTCCTATTAAAATGTGCGGATTGCTCAACCAGCGTTCTAGTGGGTACTAGTGTATATTTGTTAGCTGCCGAGGGTACCTATGTATAGTCCTTCAAGCTGTAATACTCACATAAGAAAACCTAACGGAAAGCAATTTTGCATCTGTCTGTACAATACTTTTGTATCTATAAATGTATATTTAAGTTAATAGCATTTTTTTTCCAATTTCCGTTTTACATATTTCGGCCCTTGTTCCTTGGAGTAACATTGGGTTCACCCTTTAAACTATTTTGTGTTGACGCAATAATTTGGTTCAAGGGAAGACCAGTGCATTGGGAGTGCCCTGCGCAAGTAGGCTTTCCCAGTGCGTTTTACTGAGCGGGAACCTTTTTGTTACCACTGACTGTTTTATGTTTTATAATAATTTGTGTTTTTTGATGATGGTATTTGGTAACAAATAAACATTTTTTCTTTCTTTTCTTCTTTTAGCATTTTTACATCTTGTGCATTACATAAAGTACCACTTAAGATATACTTACTTGCATCAAAAATTGAATATCGATTGCGAAGTTATCTTTGTCGACCAAAAGTGGCTTTTACCTCTTCCAGAGCGCGCCGAAGTTTGACAAATGTTTTCGTTCAATCTTCCTCTAGAAACGCGAAGGAGTTCGATTCGATAGTCTAACTAATGGAACCTCACTTGACGAATCAACTCTGTTATTGTACGAAAGCAGGTCACTTTATTATTGTCGCTAGCTACATTCTAGCTTAAGCTAGCTCTATCCTACTATTACATAAAGTACTCCTTGAGATTTTACTTACTTACATCAAAAATTGAATATCAATTGCGAAGTTATCTTTGTCGACCAAAAGTGGCTTTTACCTCTTCCAGAGCGCGCCGAAGTTTGACAAATATTTTCGTTCAATCTTCCTCTAGAAACGCGAAGGAGTTCGATTCGATAGTCTAACTAATGGAACCTCACTTGACGAATCAACTCTGTTATTGTACGAAAGCAGGTCACTTTATTATTGTCGCTAGCTACATTCTAGCTTTAGCTAGCTCTATCACTTTTATTACATTTCTGAAGTAGATTTTGCGGTACCTACTGTTTAAATACGTATTGTTATTTATTTCGCAAATCAAGGATGAACAGATTAGTGATGTGCCTAACTGATTTATAAATGTGTCGATGTTTTATCTTATAGTGTTGGTGGTGTGTTCAGTGCACAGTCTTCAGTTGGAAAGTCAAGCGTCGACAAGAAAGCCCAGAGTGACGAAGTACAGTAAAACAACAGTAGCGCCTGGTGGGACAACGGTGAGTTCATAAACGAAATTTAAACATTACATAAACCCTTGCAATTTAAATATCTACTTATGGATCTTATGCAAGTGTCCGCACTGACGAAAAATCGCATGTTTTAACATATCGCTAGGAAAAATCGCTGTAGGTACATGAATAAAATTACCTGTGATGCTGATGACAGAACCTAATTTTTTATTTAACTTAAATACTACATAATTTTAAAAAACAGGAGCTGAATATCCATGTTGGTATGTAGAATAATTTTCTAGTAACTGTAAGATGAAAACGATAACAAACATTAACACTACAATAGCTAAAATATAAAGGTAGACAGTTTATTTCAAACTGTATAATAACTTAGGTATAATTGCCTGCTAATAACACATAATTTTAAAAGTTGTAGTGACCAACATAAAAGAGTTCACAAATTGTTTTCGAATTTTAAAACAATCAACACAGAATTGGATCATAAATTTCAAATTGAAGCTTACTATTACCAGCGCGTATGTAATTTAGACCCATTCGAAATGGCCTAGAATCAGTCTGTAAAGGTTACTCGTAACAATAGTTTTTCAGTTATTTTTCCAAGGGCTGTTATAATTTTGTCCGTCATAAGTTAATTAAACTTGTCTAGATCACAACTTGTGGAAATAAATTAAAATATTTACATAACTTAAGCCGATTTAGACTTTGTATTGTAATTCCAGTAATAATTCAGAGTTTTTGACGCTATGAAAATTTCATGCATATTATATTAGGGAATTATCGACCACATGAAGTCACTTGCCATTGTTTTCATATTTGTGTGGCTTTGTTGTTATTATACCTAATAAATAATACAATATTTTGCAATATAATAAGAACTGTAATGAAAAATTAAATGTCATCTTTATAATAATTTATTTTTATAAAAACGATGTGAAAATTAAATTACTTCAGTGGTTTTTGGTTTAACCCTGCCAAATGCCATACAAATATTAAAATACTTAATGTACACAGGTTCAGGCAGATACCGTATATTATAACTGAAAATAAGAAATTGAAAAATATAAATTATGCACTGTAACTGCATTAAAAAGCCGTAATATAATATCATATGTTTTACTATCTTATTATATGTAATTCAAAATATATAAATTATATTTTTTCAATTGCAGGAGGCAGCAACAGAACGGAGTTTGGACACAGCGACGTACCGGCTGTCACCGGTAAACGCCGCCGAGACCTGTATACTGCTCACTGTCGACGCTCTGCTGGACATCTCCTATATCACCAAGCTCAACGAGCGTGCTGTACGTAGTATACCTACTTGGCGAGGTGGCCGAGTGATGACGGAGAAGAAAAAAGTGTAGTTAGCTACCACCGTATAAGTTGATTCCTGAAATGGGTAAAATATTTATATAGACTAACATGCTAATGATTATTATTACTTATACTTTCAGGATGCCAACACGTTTGTACCGAACAATGCCAATGTCGCCGGAGTGTGTAAGGAGGGGGACGCTGAAACATTAACCTTGACCTTCAAAGAGTTTGCATTAGAATTCAATTTCGCTAAGGTAACTAACTATACAGGTTGTTAATTTAAATGCGTATCAGCTTAAGCAGGCCCAGGCACCAAACTATTCTTAGTCGAAAAACATTATTTTGCAAACCGATTTACCGACACCGTTTGATTCGGTAATAAAAGTGTTTTTTTCTCGATACTGAACTGAACCTAACCTGCCTTCAAGCAATGGTACATATTTTAATTTATACCCAGTATACTCTTGAAAATTCGTGCATGACACATATCGAAAAATAGGTAAACCACGTCGTAATTTATGTCAGTGGCGTGTATAATAATAGTGTTGCCGAACTATCGATAGTATGAATATTTCAATATCATCGAATGTTTTATAGTGTAATCGATACAATCGATAGTTTTTAAATCTTAAGAAACCATACAGATAATATTGCTATACATTGATCTACCGATACTGTTTGTCTAACTATCAATAGACAATGAATACCTGATCCACTATCGAGCGATTTCAATGGCAAAGCTTATTATACCTACCTAGGTACACAACTGAACAAAGCAATAAATGTTTTTTTAAATTTATAAATATCGAATATTCTGAATTCCAGACACCAGGAGGCGAACGTTGGTACGTCGACCAAATAAAGCTGACTTACAACTCCAGCGCCAGGATACTCGAACACGCAGCCAAGCAGGGCAGGAGAGTGACCCTTAGCACGGGCACAAGGGCCCTGCTGTTCCCTACGCCCGTTGGCAAGTCCTTCTACTGTCCAGAAGAGACCATAGTGGAATTGAATGAAGCAGAAACCAGGTTGGTTGAATATTGTGCTAGTAAAATATTTTCATCCTTAGCGATGCGAATTGAGATTTATTTATTTATAAACAGAATAAGTATTATTAAAATAACACGATCACACTCGTAACCCTCACGTAAAATTCACGAGTGCATAGAGTGCGAGACATAAACGGAAACACTGACGAAAAACTTTCATTTTTTATCATTGTTTTAATACCTATTTGCTCCGTTATTTTTTCTTTCGGTACCGTCTAAGACCGTCTTGGTACATAATTAATTTATGATCAATAATATTTGTCGCATACTTAGGGATGGTGAACTATGGTGTTAAGCATTTATATTCAAATATTTTGAAAGTTTATACTCCAATAGACCGAAGACCTTGTGAGAATTCAGAATAAGTCCTATTATCCTTTCCAGCCCCCCGACCAACGCCGGCCACAAAGCAAAGCTCTACCTTCGCCAGATGCGACTTCAGGCCTTCATGTACAAAAAGGACGGTGAGTTCGGCCCGCCCTGGCACTGCTCCGACTCCTCGGGGCGAAGGTCTGAGGCGGCCCCGGTAGCTGTCGGGGCTGCACTAGCAATATGCACAGCCGGCACCCTCGTCGGGTATGCCATCTGGCGCTACCTGAAGGTCAAAAAGGTGCAGTACGATACCATGGAATGAAGGGATTAGATGCGTTCTGATTTCAGTAGTTAGCTTCATTGAAATTTGTAGTTTGTTTTTGACTCTTTTAGTTAGTGAATCCGTGACTACGACCTCAACTCAACTACGGAAATAAATCCTTTTAACTTACCTTAAATTAGCGCTATCACTTTCCGTCAAAGAAGTTTCTAAAAGAATAGGAGATTTCTAAGTCATCTCATCACGTCTTATAATTATTTTATGCAAAATGCGAGTTATGTGACAAAATAGGGCGACGACAAACTGCAAAGAACCCATTGTATTGTCATATTTAAACATGACAGGACTTAGATATCTCCCATCCATTTCTTAAGCCGTTTGATGGACTTTATTTCAAAATACTACAAATTGAGGGCAATATCAGTCAAGAGTAACAAAATTTTGTAATTTTTGTTTCATGCTCCTCAGTTTTAGTCCTCTGAGTAGGTATAAAATAGATTTTTAATACATTTACCATCTAAAAGTTTGATTTATTATCGAATTTGGTTTAATAATTACGGATAATATTTTTTTTACATTCAGAACGCATTTAACTAAAATAATAATTAAGTATAGTGAGATCTCAATGATAAATAATTGCCAATGTTGATAGGTTTCTTAGGACGGTAGACCAAACTGTTATCAGTTCTGTGGGTATGAAAAACAAGATTGGTGCACACTTTTGTAAAATAAATAAGTAAGAATATTTACTAGCAGTTGCCTCGGAATTAAATAAAAGAAAAATCTTGTTTGTACTAAGAATATAAAATAAGTAGGTAATGTAAAATCTTTCACAGTCAGTAAATGTTCTTACTTTTTTTATTTACTTATATTGTATTGCATTACAGAATTTTAATCATCAATATATGATTTTATTTACAAAATTAAATTACAATAACATGTTTTAGTGACGTGACCAAGGTTTCGTTCGATTTTGGTATAAGGTGAACAAAAATATATCGATATTTTCTAAATGAAAACAGAGTGATTAAAAAATACTAGTGATTGCGTATGATACGAGTGTAATGAAACGAAAGTTAGTATCATCCTAATTATTTTTTTGACCTCATGTCTAATTTTTATATAAGGTAAATTGTTGGTTCAAAAATGTTGTTGACGGTTGAAAATGATGTATAAAATTGTATGTAGTCCTTGTGTAACCCCAAATACTCCATAGGCTTAAATAAAGTTTATATCCTCAATTCTTTTTTGAATTAAGAAAATTGGCTTACTTATTTTGATGATCTTGGAGAAAAAGAAAAGAAGTGTAAGGTACTGGGGCGGTAAATAAGGCCCATTTAAGTATAGTGGAGCTTATAAGGCTAATGGGAAAGTTTTAATTAGTTCATCTAGCTTCTAGTAGATGGCGCTGATGGCGAATCATGGAAATGCTCAGAAGCTATTTCCCTTAATGAGGGGTGATATTTCTTTATCAAACAGTATGTTTTTTTATTACTTTGTAGAAATTATATAATTTAAGAAAAACAAACCATAATTTAGCAAAACCGCTTATTTACGTTACGATACCTCAAATCGAGGAAATACGCCAAATCTACACTTTATAAGGACTTGTAGTTTAGAAAGCGGCAACACATGTTTTGTATAATCTGTGATGTCATGGTGGTTGAATTTGACATTTGATAGCTGATCCCTTTATTTTAACAGCGCCATCTAGTTTGGACTCGTGAAGCAGTCAGTCTAAAAAATCCCCATTCTTGCTACACAAACGCTTTATATCTATTATCTTAATTTAAGCATGCAACAAAGGACAATTTGTTCATTTAACAATTTAGCTGGATACCCGCCAAATTATAGAAAAGAATTGAAGAAATATAATAGCTTGATGAAAACTGTGATATTTTCAACGTATCACGGTTGAAAGTAGGTACTCACTCAGCCAACTTTGAGGCTACTGACTTGATACGCGGCGGATATTTTAGACTGGTAGACAATGCCATTCGCTCTAAGTTCGCCCATGTACTTATACATTTTGTGCATTAAGTTTAGTAAATAAATAAATAATTGCAAATTACGTTGCCAGCTCGTTTCATAACTGCAAATTCTGTGTGTAAATTGTCAAACAGCTTGGTTTAATTGTAATTTTTATAGTGGGCCTTATTCCAAGCTGGGCCTTATTTGCCTCAATTACCTAAGAAATGTGTTAATTAATTAGGTTACAAAAAGTTTCACTATTAAGTCAAAACGAGGACTTTTAAAATATGTAATAGTGTTCAATTTTACGGTAGTATCCGACTCGTAATATTTGGATTACAAATTCGATTACAGACAACATTCGCATTGTACGAATTGACTTTTTTAGGTAATGAAAAACGATATAATTATTAAGCGAGCAAATGAATAAATTTGTAGATGAATATTATTTGCATACTTTAATACTGCCTAACCGAGCTGTTCTAAAATTATGATGGTGAAAACCAATGTGAAAACTAAAAGACAAGAAGGTGACAAAAACATGACTGGGTAACAAAGATCCTGAGTGGGCGACTAAAATCATGGGGTGAGGGTGGTTGACTAAAATAATTATGTGGGCAACATAAATTATAGGTGAGTGACTAAAATAACGATTGGTCGACAAAAATCAAATATGTACCAAACACTCATGTACCAAAATCTGTATTTTAAAATCACTTTTTTTATTATAGCTCACTTAAAATCGAGAAAAGCAAAAAAATTACTCTGATTTAATTTTTACATTAAAATTCTTGTCACCTGTGATGTAAACACAGATCACTACTAAAAGTGACTGCATCGTCAAAATTACTGGTGTAATTGTATGATTTTGATGGTTGATTGATGGATGACCACTTTTTTTACTTGTTTTGACTTCGTAGTGAAATCATATTTAATTTTATACTCTTAGGCTAGAGAATAATAAATTAACTTTATATTTAAGTAATCATTTAAACATTGCATATCAGACGATAATAAATAAAATGTATAATATGTTTTTTAACAATTATTATTGTAATTACTTATGGAAAATGATATTATTTATGATTGTTTGCGGTGTAGCGACAATTTTTATATAATGGAATATGACGTGTACAAGCAATAAGTACTTTTTTATTGGACGCCGTCTGTGTGACACGTAATGGCTGAATTTGATGTTGTATTGTGTGCAGATCTTGGTCCACTAACTAGTGTTTAATAATCACTATTTCTTCCATTTGCTCGGAAATAGCGTCAATAAAGAACTAACAATATATATAGGGTTATATTTAATTAAGTACAAATCTCTTAAGGGTTTGATCTACTCACAAAACTGAACAACTTTTGTTTGAAACTTTTCTTCGAAATATGAAAAAAAAATTGCATACAAAAATGCTGAAAATTAGTATGGGAGGTCCAAACTTTTTTTTCATATTTCGAAGAAAAGTTTCTTACAAAAGTTGTTCAGTTTTGTGAGTAGATTACACCCTCAAGAGATTTGTACTTAATTAAATGTAACCGTATATAAGTGAACTATGTAATTGTTTGACTGTCCTGATGGCGTAGTGGATAGTACACCTGCCTTCTACGCCGAGGGTCGTGGGTTCGATTCCCACTGGACACAAATATTTGTAAAGTTAATTTTCAAATATTTGTGTTAAGTCTGGGTGTTTCTATGTATAATATGTATTTATTTACAAAAAAAAAAGTATATAAGTATTATATCAGTTGTCTAGTTCCCATAGTACAAGCTTTGCTTAGTTTGGGGCTAGATGGCGCTGTGTATCTCGTCCAGGGATATTTATTTGTTCCGTTCTGCAGAGGCACACAGATGACTTTAATAGATTTTAAGGGCCTGGTAAAGAAAGGTTCTTAAACAACCTATTATGAATTAGGTTTTTATACCACATAGGTAAATGTTAGGTCTTTGTGTTACGCAATGATTATACCATATCAAAAAAACGTTATCAAAACCAACGCATACGCCTTGCGCACATTAAAAGTTATAAATTAAATATTACTTTATATCATCTTGATTAAATACGGATTCATAAAATGCCTTCTTCTGGTCTCGTTCACTTATATTATTATCACTCGACTACAAATTCTTCGATTATTTACCTGTGCCGTAACCGTAATGTTTTATATAGGTCTTTTTACATTTAAAATTTGGGATGTTAGTTTTAGTTTCGCAAATTAAACCTAGTTAAGTTCAAGACAAAGCCGAGCTGTTTATAACTCAAACTATTCAAACCTACCTCATTTTATTCTTCCATTTTGAGATAGAAGTAATACCTGGGTATCTACTCTTAAACAGTTTCCGATTTTAAAATTATATTATTTTAATGAACTTTTTAATGTTATCAATTATTAATTCAATGTATTTTAACAAAATAGTGTGCCTATTTATATTATTAATAAAACGTTAAACACTAGGGGCCGAGGTTTGCTTGTTAATATGCGATGTGTGTTAATGCTTTCATATATAAGAGCCATTTCTAAGGCTGCCTATTTATTTATTAATGTAAAACCCACCGAGTCATTTACGGTCTTTGAGTTACAGAATCTATAGGTAATTTTCTTATATATAAACTGAGACATATTATAATTATCTACCGAAAAATAAAATATACTAGCGGCCCATTAGCGGTTTCATCGGCTGCAACTCCTGCTGAAAAAGGCATTTTCGCTCTACTTGTTATACATATAAACCATCTTCTTTAATTTACTCTATCTAAAACTGTATTAAAATCCGATACATGGTTTTGGAGGAGTTAGCGAATTCGACGATAGACAAACAGAGAAACACAAAAAGCGATTTCATTCTATACAATGTAAGTATTCATGTAACATATATATAAATAAATAATATTTAAATTATATGTATGTATTTGTTACGTTATATTTTGGGGTAGATGTAATACTTCTTAGCCTCCATCTGTTATTTCTATTAAATTTTATTAAGGAATCGCATATTATTGAAATATTTTAGTTATTTAACAATTCTTCTCCTTTATGTATATTTTTAATCTTGGTGGGTTTTTAACATGATACTCATCTCATCAATTACTAAGAACATATCGTTTCCCATGTAAACACTGTTATTTAAGGGCTAATTTTGTGATGTTGTGTAAGTTTATATCTTATTTGTATGAGGTTAGAGTTTAAAGTTAAGTTAGTCATTATAGTCCTTCATATAATTATCTGTGCTCGCTTGACGCTGTATATAGGGTTTGCTTTCGTTTTGCAGATAAAATACGATAAAAAATTGTACTCTTTTCTTTACATTTCAGCGTATTTTCTAGCAAAGCGAACGTGAAAAAAGGTATTAAAAATAAACCACACTTATCTACAAGAATGAACAATTATGCAATGCAATAGAAACATATAAGAAAACCAAGAAAAAAATACGTGGTATAAAGTGGTGATGTTATTAGAAAATATGCTAAAAAGACAAGATCAGAATCAAGTTTCAAGCTTGTTTTATATAATATGTACTTTTTCGATATTTGTACACACAGAAGTCAAAGCTTTTTTCATGTAATGTAAATATTTCTTGATTATATATATGTAAGCCACTTTTCGATTTATAAGATAAATTCGCACTAATGGTTTAAATTCAAAATCTTTATACTAATACTGCTAAAATTCATTTTAAGTAACTCCGAATATATCTGAAAACTTTTTGATGAGATAAAATTCTATTTTCCTAATATTTTGTATTAAACTCCTGTAGCTTTTCCTCAATAGTTTTGTAGTTATTACATACATATCGGTATATGTATTTTAAATATATTGTACTAAAATTATATTATGCCATACGAGTTGTCTTCCAGTAACATTGATCTTAAACAATAGCGTTAAAGTATTGTAGCTTATTATATACATAAATTATAAAAAAGTGGTGATGTTATGAGATTATTATTATTGGTAGGGTATTTGAAATGTTTGATAGAAACTAACTAAATGTGGTAATGACTTCCAAAAATATAAGGCACTTTTTTTCAAACGAACTTGTTATTTCCATACGATACGATAGTATTAATACTACATTAAAAAACACGAGTTTTAAAATAATAACATTGGCCCCATAGGGACCTATTGGCCCGAGATTCTAAATTGATATTATTTTTACATACATACAGGCATTAGGCACTTTTGGCACCTAAGTGCCGGGCCAACAAATTCATTGATTGGTTTCGAATACCTACTTCACATTTTAGACATTTTAAATTTTTGGAAGGATTAATATTTATCATGTTAGGCGTAATAAATGCGAAACACCAATATATCGACATAACATTTACCACTGAATAATATCTAAGTGACATATCTCAAAATTATTGTAACTTAGTGCGTTCATTTATTAAAATTGTCTTTACGAATAAATGACGTTAAAGTGGACTGTTGTTTAATTTTGAAATTTATCGATATCGATGGTTTGAGCGTTGCCACTGCACTAGTAGTGCCGCCATAGGTGAAGGTAGACAGACCAAAGACATTAGGTAGACCAATAGGTAGACCCCAACAAAGTAGACCCATTGTCGTTTAAAAAATTTCATTTTCATAAAATAGTTTATACGGTGGCCGTGAAAAAAACAAAATTTAAGAAATTTGGCTTGTTGTCCAAGTAGATATGCCAACCAAAATAACCTACATCTTAGTACGGAACTCAACTCGCACTTGGCCGTTTTTAGGGTTTCGTAGTCTACTAGAAACCCTTATCATTTTGTCAAGTCTGTCTGTCTGTCTGTAGGTATACCGCGCGCGCCCTCATAGCTTCGTCAGTTTTGGAGCTATCGACATCAAACTTGGTGTGAAGATAGATCGTGTTGACCCAAATTTAGAAATACTAAGAAAAAAAATATTTGAAATGTTTTTTGGACCCCCTTCCCATACATGTGAAAGGGCGGCAATTTTTTTTTCTGTTGTAGTATTGAGTAGTTTATAGGTCTTTTAAAGCTAAGGGGAGGTTTCTATGAAAAATAGTCTCTAAAATGATTCTGTCTCGAGATATTTGCTTTTAAAAGGGGCGTTTTTGAGCTTATGGCTTCCAGCTGTAACTTACAAAGTATGCATGCTAAAAATTAAAAAAAGTATGGAATATAGTTCTTATGGTAAGTTCATATTAAGAACTTCCCATGCAAAGCAAACTATGTATACCAGCCGATGTGGCGCAGTGGTTAGTATGCCTGCCTGCCACGCAAAGGTTCCGGGTTCAATTCCCGGTGGGGTCACTCACAAAGTTGATATTTATCACTTTGCGAATTTGTTCCCAGTCTGGTTAGGACATTGCAGGCTGAACCACCTGATTGTCCACAAGTAAGATGGTTCCGTGCTTTGGATGGGCACGTTAAGCCGTCGGTCCCGGTTGCTGTCTATGATGGCGGTCGTTACACAACCATGTCAGAGGCCTGCTACTTGCAGTAGGCGGTTGAAAAACTCTGACACCAGGGTTCATCGGGTCGTTGAACGACTCGGTGTCCCACACGAAAAGAAGAAGAAGATGCAAACTATAACGAATACTGTACCACTTAAGATTAAGGAAATATTAAAGTTTTTCAATTTGCGGTTCGTTACCATATAGCTGCATACAAACCAGCAACAAAATTAACTTTGTAACGCTAAAAGACATGATATTTAAACGTTGACTACGAAACCCTATTTGTGAGCGTGTCTGACACGCTTTGGCGGCTTTATCATTATATATAATAAAACTAAGTTGATAAAATGTACGTGCCGATAAAACTTGAAAAGGATTCCCGGTAGGATAAAAGGACTTATATAGTGCAATAGCCCTTTATCTCCCCTCGAACAAGAAAGTTCCTGTTTTAAATTAAAGGGCGTATTTTTAAAGATATATGGGTTTTTCCAATCCCTCAACAGTGGCGCCATCTGTTGTCGAGTAGTTGAACTCCATTCAGAACAACGATTATTTGAGTTGCATTTCTAAATGCAATGTATTACAAACTATTTAATTATACCAAACAGCTACATACTGCGAGTGAAACCGCGGGCGGAAAGCTAGTTTTAAATATGTCAAAGAAAAGAAAAGGCCTCCAATAAAACGTTCAATTTATACGACAAGTTGTTGTGGAGCGTTTAAATTTAAAAAATAATAATAATAATGCTTCTAATGTAATATATATCTTCTCACATAATTTTATCTTCCACTCGCAGTAATATTTCTAAAATTAATGTACATTGTTTTCAAGCACGACATGCGTGAAATGAATTTATTCAAGTACAGTATTGCCAGATTGACCCAAAACAGACGGTTTATCTTCCCCTTTGGTGATGAACCGTCCCTTTATTGTCCGTGCCTTTTCGGACGGTCAAGCTAGACCTAGACAATTACTTTTTTATAAAAATAATGTCTTTAATCATTGTGCACCAGAAAACGTAGGCAAATTGCTCGACCGCTCCAAAATATAACGTATTTTACAACCAGAAATTGGTATTTCATACATTCGAGCCTTTGCCAAATTAGTAAAAACGTTGGCAAGGGGGTACGCCCCTGAAGGCGATTTTAAAAATCGTTTCGTTTTCTCAAAAACTATCTCTTAAAAGGCCAAACCGTCCGAAATCAGCGGAGCCGACTGGCAACACTTTAAATGTCACATCATTCACCATTCACCATTCACAGTGTGACAGTGTTCTGTAAAAAAAAAGCATTAGCGAAGTTTTTGTTGTGCCATTATGTGTTGAATTCTATTTTCCTGGCTATTTGCGGAAATTAGAGTGCAAGTTGCCCTGGCTCGTAGAAACACGCCTTTTTAAGTTTTCTAAAAATTGGGATTGAATCTTACTCCGCTCCATGACGTACTTCGGTGTAAGGTGATAAAGTAAATCGCAAAAGTTTCATCATGAGCGATTCAAAATCTTTCGTCAGTTTCTCCTGCCAGAGATGTCTTCAACCCTTGAAGCTGGACGAGTCGTTGCACAACCTCGGGGAACACACCAACGCTGATTTATCGCTGCAAATACGCCGTAACAATGAAACAGACTTGGACTTGCATTCTTCTAGTTTGGAGCATTATGTGCCCCCTTTTAGGATGTCCGAGTCGGGTAATGGTGCCAACGGCTTCATGGTTATATCGGACGGATGGGAAACCACCTCATTAGGTCACCAATTGCATGTAAAAGCTACATTATTCGACTTGTTATCAAATAATTCTGACGTAGACCATCCACTTTGCGACGAATGTACTGACACCCTTTTAGATCTAATGGACGATCAGTTGAGACTTACCGAGGCTGAATGGAAGGATTACAGTGTCTATTTAAAAAAGCTAGAAGATGATAAAGAGGATTTGAACTTAGAAGGTCTTGAGAAAGAACTAGAAGATTGGAAGCATGAACAAGAAAGGCTACTGAATGAACTTCAGGCCCTGCAGAAAGAAGAAAAAGCCATGAAAGATGAAATAGAGATACAAGAGAAAGAGAAAGAAAGATTAGAGAAAGAACAAGATATTTATTGGCGAGAGTACACCAAGTATAGGAAGGATTTGATGACAACTGAAGATCAAATGAAGTTCTATGAGTGCCAACTATCCTACACACAAACCCAGCTCGAAAAGTTGAAGAAGACTAACATTTTCAAAGCAACATTTCATATTTCAGACTCGGGTCAGTTTGGAATAATCAACAACTTCCGTTTGGGTCGACTTCCTTCGGCACCTGTTGATTGGTCAGAAATAAATGCTGCATGGGGCCAGACTGTGTTACTACTCTCATCATTAGCAAGGAAAATAAACTTCTGTTTTCAAAGATACAGATTGGTTCCTTATGGTAACCATTCATACATAGAAGTCTTAGAAGATCAGAAAGTATTACCATTGTATGGGTCGGGTGGATTTCGCTTTCTCTGGGACACAAAGTTTGATGCTGCTATGGTGGCATTCCTGGACTGTCTACAACAATTTAAAGAGCAGGTTGAAAAGGGCAATAACGGGTTTTGCCTGCCATATAGAATAGACAAAGGAAAAATTGAAGACACAGCTTCTCCACCACATGCATACTCCATTAAAATCCAATTTAATTCTGAAGAGCATTGGACAAAAGCACTGAAATACATGTTGACTAATTTAAAATGGGCACTAACTTGGATTTCGTCCCAATTCAGTGAAGATAAAACTGAAAACTTAATTGTTTAATGTTTGTTTCTGTGATGGCACCTGCAAAGTGCAAATAATATTATATTAGACTTACTACTGATGCACCA
The DNA here is from genome assembly GCA_024500475.1 of Phthorimaea operculella. Lineage (NCBI taxonomy): Eukaryota > Metazoa > Arthropoda > Insecta > Lepidoptera > Gelechiidae > Phthorimaea > Phthorimaea operculella. The sequence goes on along the minus strand of JANFCV010000170.1, from coordinate 895,491 downwards.
AAATTACGGCCAGGCTGACATTTTAATACAGAACATCCAAAACAGCTGAAAAAGTAATTGTCTAATTAAAATTAAGAAAAATACTATTTCAGCAAATGCATTGATTGCTAAGTAGCTGCAAGTATTAATATATAAATGATCTTTTAATAAACTCAAAATAGGTAAATCATGGGGTTTTAATAATTTTTATTTAAAATCTATGTATGAAATTTTACTAAAACCTGAATATTAAAATTATAGAAAAAAAAAAGTTTCATTTACTTCTCTAAGTTTGACTTTGAATTTGCAATGCCTAAAAAATAAGGCAATATTGTTGTAAACTGTGCTTTCAGCCTTATTTTTTATACTTATAATAAAAGCTACTGTAGGAGAACGTCGCGCGACTATAACAGGTGGATAAATCGGAAAATGAACCGTACGTAACCGAGGTAAGGGCGACAATGGCCGGCGGCGGCAAGTTTGCTGGCGACCAAGCGCCATTTGCCGCCGCCGGCCATTATCGCCCCTACTTTTATTGTGTACGGTTCATTTTTCGATTTATCTGTTAAAGTCGCGCGACGGCGCGCGGAATACTGTCGTCTGTGTGTGCGGACCATACGGCAACACACAGATGTTAACCATCCCCATCTTAAAATCTTTGTATTTAGCAGAGAAATAAAAGTAATAGTAATTTTAAATTAATAAAATTTATTCATATAAGTCTTGGCATACATAGGTTTTTTAATTAATATAAAAGTACAAACTTGATTACGTAATTTATCATACAAATTAATAATACTTAATTCTTTTATCAAATTCTGCATAATTATCAAATTTTAAGTATTATAGAAAAAACCACTCTTAAACTAGCTACATTAAGTATCGAAAGATTATATAAAATCTAGCATTGGCTACCATGCATTCATGTACATACCTATTTATTATTTACACATGTTTTTCTATGTGAACTTTTTATGTATTTCAAATACCTAAGAAATTAAGGAAGTAAAAACATTTTTAATTAAATGTTTGTTTACATAATATCAGTTTTACTGACTAAAGTTAATTGCATTATTATACGCTAATTTATAGTACCTAGACATCATGCACTGTTATATGTACTTAGTCAAAATAAAAAATCGGTTAAGTGCGAGTCGTATTTGCGTCCGCAGAGTTCCGTACGATAGTACATGAAAATGCCATAAAAATTATGTATGTTGTATGGGAGAACAGAAATATGAAATCTCTAAATAGGTATGGCTGGCATCATTTGAGGGTATAACTAGCAATAATTCTAAAGTAGCTTATTCTTTGTATTATTGTGTAATGTGTGTCTGTTTGTGTTGTTTGTGTAAATATTTTCATTTCCGATTATGGCGAGGTGACTCATAATTTAAATTAAACTTTTAAGTGTCTTTAATGGAATTAAAATTATAAAATATACCAGTATTGTCTTATACCCTTCACAACGTAACGACCTAGTTTGAATTGCGTTTATCAACTAAAAACGAAAGTCTGTTAGCATAAAATGACGAAATTATAATTTAGGTTTGGCTTGGGTTCGGCCAATGGTCCAGAAAAAAAACGACTTTAATATTTTTGAAACATGAAAAGCTTAGTTAGTCATTAATTAGTCATACTGGACTAATTTCAACTCTCTAACAATCACGGTTAGGTTAGGTGCAGCCTTAGAGTATATATAAGCAAGCTATAGAGTCCGCGTAAAAAGTAGGAACTGGTGGCAGTAGTCTGGGCGCACCCTCTCTGTCTGTCAGTAGCAAAACGACAGTGACAGCACTACTTAACCTCTATAACTTCTCATGCATTTGACGTGTGCAACTGCTTACGCTTTGACAGTATGCCGCAGGGCCTAATGCGCACTCTATAGCTTGCTTATATCTATGGCTTATATATATACTCTAAGGGTGCAGCCTGGTGACAAACGGACAGTCAGACAGACAGAGACGTCTTAGTAATCGAGTTCCCGTTTTTACCATAAGGGTACGGAACCCTAACAATGTTACGCTTATTAAATGCAATAAAGAGGCCTTTCACGGACAGCGTAGTATTAGCTTAACAAGATTCTTACCACAATATCAAGTTTAAACACTAAGTGCCCGTTCACACATGCGATATTTTGTCGCGCGCTATTGTTCTCTGGCCGGGCGGCAATCAAACTTCTCTCTTTATCCAACGAGAGTGAAATAGATTTGTAACTGTAGCGTGACAAAAAATCACATGTGTTAACGGGGCCTAAATCTATAAATGCATTATCTGGTTTCACAAGAAATATACAAACAATTTAAATTGATAATCTAATCTTCAGCCACATTGTCAGCCAATTGTCTGTTTAGTGTTATTTATTTAAGACGGACAATTATGTGCGAAAGTAATAATGAAATTTTACTATAAGTAACATGTATTTTTTTATTTGAATGAACACCTATAAGTCGCGCAGATAAAGAATGGACCCGAATTTGCAACACTTGTTTGACTCTTATCATATTATACGTCATATGAGCAGAATGTCAACAATAATGTTGCCAATTCGGGTTCATTCCTCATTTGCGCGAGTTATACTTCATTTATTATTATTATTCTATCTAAATCTGTGCTAAATCTACTTTGATTACTAATTGTCATACAGGACGTAAAAATTTCTATAAATGGGCGTTTTTTGTTCGAAAATCTAATCCGCAAGATGGCGTTGTACGTACGCCGGCAGACTCTGCTGGATTAGCTGTCATACTCTGCTGGATCAGCTGTCAAAGTTTGACATTTACACTTCTCATCAGAAAAACCGAGACACTTTCGTTTGCATTGTCAAAGAAAACACAAAACCTATGAAAATTTAATTCGAATTTGGAATATTTATTTCATAATTTATAAATCTCTTGATACTGTCGATCAAACTGTATCAGAAATGTATTTCTAAATAATCATATTTCTCTGATAATTTGATGCCAACACATCTCGCAAAGTGTCTAAAAGTTTTTTGATGTGGTGTATAGGTATTTCAACTTAGTCTATGGCGGGCAACTTAGTCTATCTTACGGTTTAGTTTCTCCGAAAACCACCCATTTTGGACGATTACACCTACTCATACAAAACTCCTAAACTAGTTGAAAACTTGCTGTAAATAAATACCTACAGTACAGACATCCCATCCATTCTACATTCTACCCATCAACTTGCAATTCGAGTCCCCTTTATAAACATTTAATCTTAATCAGACAGCTTCCAAATATGACTTTTTTAATTGGCAAACTGGTGTCGATTCGATAATGGCCCTAAACTAAAATAGCTCTGTCATTTTCCGGTAACCAGGAATCTCTTTCTTCGGAATTTCACACATTTCCTTTATTTATAGTCGCCATTTCTTTAATTAATTTATAATCGTTTAATTTGGCAGATGACGCGTAAAATTATAGATAATTTTGTTCGATCACCTACTTTTTTTAGTTAAAAGAATTATCGAACCCACACCAATGAATAAATAATTATCAGTCTTATGGTTAACGTACCTAAACTGTAAGATATAGAGATCGCTTCGGATTCTCTTAAAAACCATAGTTGATGTGTATTGCAATTTCAGGCGACAAGCTGACAACCTGTCACAATATAGTGATACACAGTCCTCTGAATGACTCACAAACTTTTGTTAGACTTGGTGTAAATGGCCGTTTTTTTACAGCCGTTTACGCCTGCCTACCCCGCAAGGGATATAGGCGTGATATATGTATGTATGTTTATACGCGCTAACCCTTATTATTATCAAATTTTTATTTACATTATGGCAGTTTCATTTAGCTTGTGTTTTTACTTATACTAATTATAATTAGGTTGAATCAAAATTTTTAATAAGTTGTTCTCCTGTTGTGTAGGAGTCGACAAATAACCCTAATATTAGGTTGTGGTGAATATCATATGCATGCATTATCATGCCGATAAACTGAACAACTGAACGACCTTAACAGGACTTGTTAATATAACTTTTGAAGCACTCGCGATTGTTTTCACACATTTTGAGGTTTAAGGACTTGTTAAGGTTACATGTAGGGGGCGTTTTTTGGAGAAACTAATCGGCGTTTTACGCTTCCATAAACTTAAGCTTCCATAAAACAAGGGATTAGCTGTCAAATTTTGTCACTTATTACATTTTAGTCTATGTCAGCGTACAACGCCATCTTGCGGTATAGTTTCTCCAAAAAACGTCCATTAATTAAAATATTTTCTCGAAAAATTTGTATCTCCCGTACCAAGTGTATATTACAACTCGTAGCTTTCGGCGGATCGGCGAGCGCAGTGCGAGGCTGACCAGCTTATTCCTCCTGTTTCTCTTGTGATTTCGTTGATTTGTTGTCGGAGGTGATATCCTGCAGTATGGCGGTCATTTGTTCGGTTATTTCTGTGAACGACGGGCGCTCGGCCGGCGAATTGCTCCAACATCGTTTCTGAGAATAAAATAAATAAATAAATATCCTCATAAATGAAAATAAGAAATTGAAAAAATTTACATACATCGCCCGGGGATCGAACCCCAGAAGCTTGGAGACGAGCATCTAGACATTGAAAAATTTGGCAGGCACCGATGCATATCAAAGTCGGACATGGACTATTTTTGCCAGCACTTAAGGATGTGGAGTACCTAGACTAGAACACCAAAAGCCTAGCACAAATGAGTAATGAGTCAGTACTGCTTGAACGCAGTAATCAATGTTTTACTACGTTCAAAGATCCGATTCCCACAGGAAAACGAATAAGTAGCAGCGGGTGAAGCCGCTGGGCGAGCCACTGGTGCTCGGATAATCAGGCTTATTTTTATTATTGTATACTCACAAGCAGCTGCTGTAATGCGGGCGGCATAAGAGCGGGCGTGGACCACACAAGTGTACCGCTCTTCAGTTTCTCCAATACTGAGTTGTCGTTGAGTTTCGCGAATGGTAACTCCGCTTTTGTATAAATCTGAGGAACAAGCAATTTTTTCAGTTAATGGAATGATTCACCCTTTAAAATATTCGGTTTTTTTTTACATAATTTTATCTTAGGATACCGAGTGGTAGCGGCTAAGAATACTGCCACCTCTATTCTACTCAGGGTGTTTCGTAAAAGGCGACGTAGAGTTTTTTGACTACGGCTACCTACAATATCTGCCGACTATGGTTAACTGTAACCACCTACGATAGCATTTCCAAAGAGGGTTGACAGGCAAGTCAGGCAGACGACCAGTCATAAAATTAAGCCAAATCCTTTTGCAATATGATTTTGTGTTCAAACAAAACGTGTTGCGCCGACCCCAAGTAATTGGGATAAAGGCAGGAAGATGATGATGATTTATGTTATGATTTGATATTTTTACACCCGAGTGCACCCGCACCCGTATCTTTTTCTCTCTGTTTACTCTCTGGTTTGCCGGTAGTATAAAATAAAATTTAATAGTTACAAGGTCAGGTAAGTAAAATTTAACTATGTATGTACAAGGTTGTTTTTGTTACCTCCCAGACGGTGGCTGCGAACATGTAGACATCAGACTTCATGGAGTACTCGCCCTCCAGCGCCTCCGCCGGCAACCAGCGCAGCGGGATCACCTACAGAACACAGCGAATTAATATAATACTGGATGTTACAGAACAACAAACTAATATCATACAGGGTGTTACTGGAAAACAAAGGGTATGAAAGGTTACATCAGAGTCGAACGCGTGTCTAGCATTTTTTGTACGAAGTTTTATTTTTAACACGCGTTAAACACTTATCTTACTTTTGAGTAGGGCCTTTAGAGCCATAATATCTGTTTTGAAATTGACTAAAATATTTTTTATTAAATTATACTTCATTTTGATCGTGGCATCACAGCACTCAATTTAACACCGCAAAGTTGAAAAACATTCGGAGATGGGCACGTACCCGGGTATTTACCCAACCACCCGGTAAATACCCATACGTACGTGGTTAATACCCGTAAGTACCCAAATACCTGGTCGTGCAGCTTGTAGTACTCGTAAGAGTCCGGCCCCCTGCTCAGTGCGGCGTGAGACAGCTTGAGCTGCAGTTGTGAAGTCACTATGCAGTTGTCATGTGTTGTTACCTGGTCGTGCAGCTTGTAGTACTCGTAAGAGTCCGGCCCCCTGCTCAGTGCGGCGTGAGACAGCTTGAGCTGCAGTTGTGAAGTCACTATGCAGTTGTCATGTGTTGTTACCTGGTCGTGCAGCTTGTAGTACTCGTAAGAGTCCGGCCCCCTGCTCAGCGCGGCGTGAGACAGCTTGAGCTGCAGTTGTGAAGTCACTATGCAGTTGCGCGCCGCGATGTCTCTGCAAAAAACAAACGCATTTATATATTAGATGAAATTTTATAGTTCATAGCGAAAATGCAGAACAGGCTGGTGATAAGGGCCAACTGTAAGTCACAATAGATCTGAAAAGGTCGCGGTGGCTGTTGGTCTGACCAGGACCAACCCCTTCTAACCAAATAATAATAAAGGACCAACTTTCATCAAAAAATATAGGTTGAACAATGTTTGATTCCGAAGCTGATCTTAGCGCAGTGGAAGCAAATTAAAGTTATCTTAAAATCTAAAACTAAATGGTCGATCAGCCTCGGAACAACATTTGACTACGATTCGTAGTGCTCTTTACTATAGCTAAATAAAATAAACTTAATGAGAAAATTTTCTGTACCGAGAAATTTCTGTTCGAGAAATTTCTGTTTCCCAATGCCTGCGACGGCCCTTAATCTCCTACAAGATGACTAATATTTTACTGTACTACCACAGCTCATATCTAAGGTAAATGTATCAAAGTTCCGGTTGTACTAAAGGTCATCAAGTTGGTGACCTCCACGTAATGTTGCTAATCACTACAAAAAGGTACTTATACAACTACCAGCGAATTGCTCACCGTGCGAATTATGACGCCGTTTCTTTGTGAGTCTAGGTATTACAGGAAACAGGTATCAGGATATTTGAGGAACACAGGAAGAGAGAGTAACCTAAACTCACGGCCTCTGGATACCAGCTCGATCTCGAAATCCTTCCCTCAGCTCGGGCTCACAATCCGTCACTCCAATATTCACTATAGTTCACAGTTCGACATCAAATATAGATATCATTTAATGTTTAAATTTAATGTTTTTAACACGCAAATAACAAAAGATTTCTCCACTATTCACTATTGTTTGCGACAGCAAAAAAGTTTGCTGTACAAGACGCGAAAACTAAAGGATTTCTTCCCGCACGAGAAATCCACCTAACAATCCGATATTGTATAGGATTTACAATGGCCCGACGCCGGCCGCCGGCACACGGGAACCGAGCGAAAAGTAATGTGAGGTTATGGCCGGCCGCGTGGTCCTCGAACGAACCGAACGAACAAAGGCAAAATGGCGTCGGCCGGGCAGCCGGCGTTCAGGCCGCGCACGGGTCGAGCGAAATGGCGCGAAACTCAAATCGCATTCGCGCGTACATGATGCGAAACTAAACAAACAATGCTGAATTATACGGGTTCTCCAAAGTTTGCCCTGCGGAGCACAAGATCGCTATTAATGGAAGAAGTAGAAGCGGAAGAAGCGAAGGGGCTTTTGCTCAGCAGTGGGATTCCAATGGCTAAATAAGATATGTAGATGTTGAACGAATCTTTTGATATGTACAATAGGTAGATAATTAGTCTTAAATTAAAAATTAAATGAAAATAAATTTCCCTGCTGAGTAACCACATCTTTCCCTCATCGTGATTTTGTATTGGAGTAGGTAACTTTTCTTGTGATTAATACCGACAAGCCGCACCACAACTATGTGGAACGATTTAAGTAACAATTAGTGCTGTAAAATATACTACTCATCAAAAAAATCGAGACACTTTCGTCTTCATGGTCAAACAAAATATGAAATCTATGAAATAAAAAGTTTAATGAAAATATTCGACACTAGGATTTTGAAACCTCGTAATACTCACTATTGAACTACATTAGACATTTATTCCAAAATAAACATATATCTCAGATAATGTGATCTCTACGAAACGTAATCGTGCTAAATGTCTCGATTTATCTGATGAGAAGTGTATTACCGTCTAAAAATCGAAAACTTACATTTTGGATTGTTCATGAGTGAGCGGGAGAGACTGTACCAGGGGGTGGGAGAGTTCTAGAGCAAGGCGAGACGGAGTGCGCGCCGCTAATCAACGGCTTGTGAGAGACTTTTGGCATCTATATGAACAACTTTTACAATAGGGCTATCTGTATACATACATGCTTTGGTAGATGGAGCCCTACCACGCGTTAGTGGTCAAGATACACTTGCTTCATTCCCGGGCTTGGAGTGCGCCACTGTAGCTCAGTTGGTAGAGGCGTCGCCAGTACAGATGGCGAAGGTCGCTTGTTCAATTCCAGCCTGCGGTGCAAATTTTGCAAGATTTCCTAAGAAAGGAGGTCAAGGTACCTGTGTGTGATCCGTTTAGCTGCTAAAGCGCTGGGGTGGGAGAGTTCTAGAGTGGTATATACCTGTGTGTGATCCTCTTGGCTGCGGGTTGAGGGGTGGGAGAGTTCTAGAGTGGTATATACCTGTGTGTGATCCTCTATGCTGCGGGTTGAGGGGTGGGAGAGTTCTAGAGTGGTATATACCTGTGTGTGATCCTCTTGGCTGCGGGTTGAGGGGTGGGAGAGTTCTAGAGTGGTATATACCTGTGTGTGATTCTCTTGGCTGCTGCGGGTTGAGGGGTGGGAGAGTTCTAGAGTGGTATATACCTGTGTGTGATCCTCTATGCTGCGGGTTGAGGGGTGGGAGAGTTCTAGAGTGGTATATACCTGTGTGTGATCCTCTTGGCTGCTGCGGGTTGAGGGGTGGGAGAGTTCTAGAGTGGTATATACCTGTGTGTGATCCTCTTGGCTGCTATATGCAGGGGTGGGAGAGTTCTAGAGTGGTATATACCTGTGTGTGATCCTCTTGGCTGCGGGTTGAGGGTGGGAGAGTTCTAGAGTGGTATATACCTGTGTGTGATCCTCTTGGCTGCTGCGGGTTGAGGGGTGGGAGAGTTCTAGAGTGGTATATACCTGTGTGTGATCCTCTTGGCTGCGGGTTGAGGGGTGGGAGAGTTCTCGAGTGGTATATACCTGTGTGTGATCCTCTATGCTGCGAGTTGAGGGGTGGGAGAGTTCTAGAGTGGTATATACCTGTGTGTGATCCTCTTGGCTGCGGGTTGAGGGGTGGGAGAGTTCTAGAGTGGTATATACCTGTGTGTGATCCTCTTGGCTGCGGGTTGAGGGGTGGGAGAGTTCTAGAGTGGTATATACCTGTGTGTGATCCTCTTGGCTGTTGCGGGTTGAGGGGTGGGAGAGTTCTAGAGTGGTATATACCTGTGTGTGATCCTCTTGGCTGCGGGTTGAGGGGTGGGAGAGTTCTAGAGTGGTATATACCTGTGTGTGATCCTCTATGCTGCGGGTTGAGGGGTGGGAGAGTTCTAGAGTGGTATATACCTGTGTGTGATCCTCTTGGCTGCGGGTTGAGGGGTGGGAGAGTTCTAGAGTGGTATATACCTGTGTGTGATCCTCTATGCTGCGGGTTGAGGGGTGGGAGAGTTCTAGAGTGGTATATACCTGTGTGTGATCCTCTTGGCTGCGGGTTGAGGGGTGGGAGAGTTCTAGAGTGGTATATACCTGTGTGTGATCCTCTTGGCTGCTAAAGCGCTGGCTGCTGCCGCTAGATGCGTGGCGAGCAGCACTCTATGCTGCTATATGCAGGGGTGTTCTAGAGTGGTATATACCTGTGTGTGATCCTCTTGGCTGCGAGTGCGCTGGCTGCTGCCGCTAGATGCGTGGCGAGCAGCACTCTATGCTGCTATATGCAGGGGTGTTCTAGAGTGGTATATACCTGTGTGTGATCCTCTTGGCTGCTAAAGCGCTGGCTGCTGCCGCTAGATGCGTGGCGAGCAGCACTCTATGCTGCTATATGCAGGGGTGTTCTAGAGTGGTATATACCTGTGTGTGATCCTCTTGGCTGCTAAAGCGCTGGCTGCTGCCGCTAGATGCGTGGCGAGCACTCTATGCTGCTATATGCAGGGGTGTTCTAGAGTGGTATATACCTGTGTGTGATCCTCTTGGCTGCGAGTGCGCTGCTGCCGCTAGATGCGTGGCGAGCAGCACTCTATGCTGCTATATGCAGGGGTGTTCTAGAGTGGTATATACCTGTGTGTGATCCTCTTGGCTGCTAAAGCGCTGGCTGCTGCCGCTAGATGCGTGGCGAGCAGCACTCTATGCTGCTATATGCAGGGGTGTTCTAGAGTGGTATATACCTGTGTGTGATCCTCTTGGCTGCGAGTGCGCTGGCTGCTGCCGCTAGATGCGTGGCGAGCAGCACTCTATGCTGCTATATGCAGGGGTGTTCTAGAGTGGTATATACCTGTGTGTGATCCTCTTGGCTGCGAGTGCGCTGGCTGCTGCCGCTAGATGCGTGGCGAGCAGCACTCTATGCTGCTATATGCAGGGTTGTTCTTGAGTGGTATATACCTGTGTGTGATCCTCTTGGCTGCTAAAGCGCTGGCTGCTGCCGCTAGATGCGTGGCGAGCAGCACTCTATGCTGCTATATGCAGGGGTGTTCTAGAGTGGTATATACCTGTGTGTGATCCTCTTGGCTGCTAAAGCGCTGGCTGCTGCCGCTAGATGCGTGGCGAGCAGCACTCTATGCTGCTATATGCAGGGTGTTCTAGAGTGGTATATACCTGTGTGTGATCCTCTTGGCTGCTAAAGCGCTGGCTGCTGCCGCTAGATGCGTGGCGAGCAGCACTCTATGCTGCTATATGCAGGGGTGTTCTAGAGTGGTATATACCTGTGTGTGATCCTCTTGGCTGCTAAAGCGCTGGCTGCTGCCGCTAGATGCGTGGCGAGCAGCACTCTATGCTGCTATATGCAGGGGTGTTCTAGAGTGGTATATACCTGTGTGTGATCCTCTTGGCTGCTAAAGCGCTGGCTGCTGCCGCTAGATGCGTGGCGAGCAGCACTCTATGCTGCTATATGCAGGGGTGTTCTAGAGTGGTATATACCTGTGTGTGATCCTCTTGGCTGCTAAAGCGCTGGCTGCTGCCGCTAGATGCGTGGCGAGCAGCACTCTATGCTGCTATATGCAGGGGTGTTCTAGAGTGGTATATACCTGTGTGTGATCCTCTTGGCTGCTAAAGCGCTGGCTGCTGCCGCTAGATGCGTGGCGAGCAGCACTCTATGCTGCTATATGCAGGGGTGTTCTAGAGTGGTATATACCTGTGTGTGATCCTCTTGGCTGCGAGTGCGCTGGCTGCCGCCGCTAGATGCGTGGCGAGCAGCACTCTATGCTGCTATATGCAGGGTGTTCTAGAGTGGTATATACCTGTGTGTGATCCTCTTGGCTGCTAAAGCGCTGGCTGCTGCCGCTAGATGCGTGGCGAGCAGCACTCTATGCTGCTATATGCAGGGGTGTTCTAGAGTGGTATATACCTGTGTGTGATCCTCTTGGCTGCTAAAGCGCTGGCTGCCGCCGCTAGATGCGTGGCGAGCAGCACTCTATGCTGCTATATGCAGGGTGTTCTAGAGTGGTATATACCTGTGTGTGATCCTCTTGGCTGCTAAAGCGCTGGCTGCTGCCGCTAGATGCGTGGCGAGCAGCACTCTATGCTGCTATATGCAGGGGTGTTCTAGAGTGGTATATACCTGTGTGTGATCCTCTTGGCTGCTAAAGCGCTGGCTGCCGCCGCTAGATGCGTGGCGAGCAGCACTCTATGCTGCTATATGCAGGGGTGTTCTAGAGTGGTATATACCTGTGTGTGATCCTCTTGGCTGCGAGTGCGCTGGCTGCCGCTAGATGCGTGGCGAGCAGCACTCTATGCTGCTATATGCAGGGGTGTTCTAGAGTGGTATATACCTGTGTGTGATCCTCTTGGCTGCTAAAGCGCTGGCTGCCGCCGCTAGATGCGTGGCGAGCAGCACTCTATGCTGCTATATGCAGGGTGTTCTAGAGTGGTATATACCTGTGTGTGATCCTCTTGGCTGCTAAAGCGCTGGCTGCCGCCGCTAGATGCGTGGCGAGCAGCACTCTATGCTGCTATATGCAGGGGTGTTCTAGAGTGGTATATACCTGTGTGTGATCCTCTTGGCTGCTAAAGCGCTGGCTGCTGCCGCTAGATGCGTGGCGAGCAGCACTCTATGCTGCTATATGCAGGGGTGTTCTAGAGTGGTATATACCTGTGTGTGATCCTCTTGGCTGCTAAAGCGCTGGCTGCTGCCGCTAGATGCGTGGCGAGCAGCACTCTATGCTGCTATATGCAGGGGTGTTCTAGAGTGGTATATACCTGTGTGTGATCCTCTTGGCTGCTAAAGCGCTGGCTGCCGCCGCTAGATGCGTGGCGAGCAGCACTCTATGCTGCTATATGCAGGGGTGTTCTAGAGTGGTATATACCTGTGTGTGATCCTCTTGGCTGCTAAAGCGCTGGCTGCTGCCGCTAGATGCGTGGCGAGCAGCACTATGCTGCTATATGCAGGGGTGTTCTAGAGTGGTATATACCTGTGTGTGATCCTCTTGGCTGCGAGTGCGCTGGCTGCCGCTAGATGCGTGGCGAGCAGCACTCTATGCTGCTATATGCAGGGGTGTTCTAGAGTGGTATATACCTGTGTGTGATCCTCTTGGCTGCTAAAGCGCTGGCTGCTGCCGCTAGATGCGTGGCGAGCAGCACTCTATGCTGCTATATGCAGGGGTGTTCTAGAGTGGTATATACCTGTGTGTGATCCTCTTGGCTGCGAGTGCGCTGGCTGCCGCTAGATGCGTGGCGAGCAGCACTCTATGCTGCTATATGCAGGGTGTTCTAGAGTGGTATATACCTGTGTGTGATCCTCTTGGCTGCGAGTGCGCTGGCTGCCGCCGCTAGATGCGTGGCGAGCAGCACTCTATGCTGCTATATGCAGGGGTGTTCTAGAGTGGTATATACCTGTGTGTGATCCTCTTGGCTGCTAAAGCGCTGGCTGCCGCCGCTAGATGCGTGGCGAGCAGCACTCTATGCTGCTATATGCAGGGGTGTTCTAGAGTGGTATATACCTGTGTGTGATCCTCTTGGCTGCTAAAGCGCTGGCTGCTGCCGCTAGATGCGTGGCGAGCAGCACTCTATGCTGCTATATGCAGGGTGTTCTAGAGTGGTATATACCTGTGTGTGATCCTCTTGGCTGCTAAAGCGCTGGCTGCTGCCGCTAGATGCGTGGCGAGCAGCACTCTATGCTGCTATATGCAGGGGTGTTCTAGAGTGGTATATACCTGTGTGTGATCCTCTTGGCTGCGAGTGCGCTGGCTGCCGCCGCTAGATGCGTGGCGAGCAGCACTCTATGCTGCTATATGCAGGGGTGTTCTAGAGTGGTATATACCTGTGTGTGATCCTCTTGGCTGCTAAAGCGCTGGCTGCTGCCGCTAGATGCGTGGCGAGCAGCACTCTATGCTGCTATATGCAGGGGTGTTCTAGAGTGGTATATACCTGTGTGTGATCCTCTTGGCTGCTAAAGCGCTGGCTGCTGCCGCTAGATGCGTGGCGAGCAGCACTCTATGCTGCTATATGCAGGGGTGTTCTAGAGTGGTATATACCTGTGTGTGATCCTCTTGGCTGCTAAAGCGCTGGCTGCTGCCGCTAGATGCGTGGCGAGCAGCACTCTATGCTGCTATATGCAGGGGTGTTCTAGAGTGGTATATACCTGTGTGTGATCCTCTTGGCTGCTAAAGCGCTGGCTGCCGCCGCTAGATGCGTGGCGAGCAGCACTCTATGCTGCTATATGCAGGGGTGTTCTAGAGTGGTATATACCTGTGTGTGATCCTCTTGGCTGCTAAAGCGCTGGCTGCTGCCGCTAGATGCGTGGCGAGCAGCACTCTATGCTGCTATATGCAGGGTGTTCTAGAGTGGTATATACCTGTGTGTGATCCTCTTGGCTGCTAAAGCGCTGGCTGCTGCCGCTAGATGCGTGGCGAGCAGCACTCTATGCTGCTATATGCAGGGGTGTTCTAGAGTGGTATATACCTGTGTGTGATCCTCTTGGCTGCGAGTGCGCTGGCTGCTGCCGCTAGATGCGTGGCGAGCAGCACTCTATGCTGCTATATGCAGGGTGTTCTAGAGTGGTATATACCTGTGTGTGATCCTCTTGGCTGCTAAAGCGCTGGCTGCTGCCGCTAGATGCGTGGCGAGCAGCACTCTATGCTGCTATATGCAGGGGTGTTCTAGAGTGGTATATACCTGTGTGTGATCCTCTTGGCTGCTAAAGCGCTGGCTGCCGCCGCTAGATGCGTGGCGAGCAGCACTCTATGCTGCTATATGCAGGGGTGTTCTAGAGTGGTATATACCTGTGTGTGATCCTCTTGGCTGCGAGTGCGCTGGCTGCTGCCGCTAGATGCGTGGCGAGCAGCACTCTATGCTGCTATATGCAGGGGTGTTCTAGAGTGGTATATACCTGTGTGTGATCCTCTTGGCTGCTAAAGCGCTGGCTGCCGCTAGATGCGTGGCGAGCAGCACTCTATGCTGCTATATGCAGGGGTGTTCTAGAGTGGTATATACCTGTGTGTGATCCTCTTGGCTGCTAAAGCGCTGGCTGCCGCCGCTAGATGCGTGGCGAGCAGCACTCTATGCTGCTATATGCAGGGGTGTTCTAGAGTGGTATATACCTGTGTGTGATCCTCTTGGCTGCTAAAGCGCTGGCTGCTGCCGCTAGATGCGTGGCGAGCAGCACTCTATGCTGCTATATGCAGGGGTGTTCTAGAGTGGTATATACCTGTGTGTGATCCTCTTGGCTGCTAAAGCGCTGGCTGCTGCCGCTAGATGCGTGGCGAGCAGCACTCTATGCTGCTATATGCAGGGGTGTTCTAGAGTGGTATATACCTGTGTGTGATCCTCTTGGCTGCTAAAGCGCTGGCTGCTGCCGCTAGATGCGTGGCGAGCAGCACTCTATGCTGCTATATGCAGGGTGTTCTAGAGTGGTATATACCTGTGTGTGATCCTCTTGGCTGCTAAAGCGCTGGCTGCTGCCGCTAGATGCGTGGCGAGCAGCACTCTATGCTGCTATATGCAGGGGTGTTCTAGAGTGGTATATACCTGTGTGTGATCCTCTTGGCTGCTAAAGCGCTGGCTGCTGCCGCTAGATGCGTGGCGAGCAGCACTCTATGCTGCTATATGCAGGGGTGTTCTAGAGTGGTATATACCTGTGTGTGATCCTCTTGGCTGCTAAAGCGCTGGCTGCTGCCGCTAGATGCGTGGCGAGCAGCACTCTATGCTGCTATATGCAGGGTGTTCTAGAGTGGTATATACCTGTGTGTGATCCTCTTGGCTGCTAAAGCGCTGGCTGCCGCCGCTAGATGCGTGGCGAGCAGCACTCTATGCTGCTATATGCAGGGGTGTTCTAGAGTGGTATATACCTGTGTGTGATCCTCTTGGCTGCTAAAGCGCTGGCTGCTGCCGCTAGATGCGTGGCGAGCAGCACTCTATGCTGCTATATGCAGGGGTGTTCTAGAGTGGTATATACCTGTGTGTGATCCTCTTGGCTGCTAAAGCGCTGGCTGCCGCCGCTAGATGCGTGGCGAGCAGCACTCTATGCTGCTATATGCAGGGGTGTTCTAGAGTGGTATATACCTGTGTGTGATCCTCTTGGCTGCGAGTGCGCTGGCTGCTGCCGCTAGATGCGTGGCGAGCAGCACTCTATGCTGCTATATGCAGGGGTGTTCTAGAGTGGTATATACCTGTGTGTGATCCTCTTGGCTGCGAGTGCGCTGGCTGCCGCCGCTAGATGCGTGGCGAGCAGCACTCTATGCTGCTATATGCAGGGGTGTTCTAGAGTGGTATATACCTGTGTGTGATCCTCTTGGCTGCTAAAGCGCTGGCTGCCGCCGCTAGATGCGTGGCGAGCAGCACTCTATGCTGCTATATGCAGGGGTGTTCTAGAGTGGTATATACCTGTGTGTGATCCTCTTGGCTGCTAAAGCGCTGGCTGCCGCCGCTAGATGCGTGGCGAGCAGCACTCTATGCTGCTATATGCAGGGGTGTTCTAGAGTGGTATATACCTGTGTGTGATCCTCTTGGCTGCTAAAGCGCTGGCTGCTGCCGCTAGATGCGTGGCGAGCAGCACTCTATGCTGCTATATGCAGGGGTGTTCTAGAGTGGTATATACCTGTGTGTGATCCTCTTGGCTGCGAGTGCGCTGGCTGCTGCCGCTAGATGCGTGGCGAGCAGCACTCTATGCTGCTATATGCAGGGGTGTTCTAGAGTGGTATATACCTGTGTGTGATCCTCTTGGCTGCTAAAGCGCTGGCTGCCGCCGCTAGATGCGTGGCGAGCAGCACTCTATGCTGCTATATGCAGGGGTGTTCTAGAGTGGTATATACCTGTGTGTGATCCTCTTGGCTGCGAGTGCGCTGGCTGCTGCCGCTAGATGCGTGGCGAGCAGCACTCTATGCTGCTATATGCAGGGTGTTCTAGAGTGGTATATACCTGTGTGTGATCCTCTTGGCTGCGAGTGCGCTGGCTGCTGCCGCTAGATGCGTGGCGAGCAGCACTCTATGCTGCTATATGCAGGGTGTTCTAGAGTGGTATATACCTGTGTGTGATCCTCTTGGCTGCTAAAGCGCTGGCTGCTGCCGCTAGATGCGTGGCGAGCAGCACTCTATGCTGCTATATGCAGGGGTGTTCTAGAGTGGTATATACCTGTGTGTGATCCTCTTGGCTGCTAAAGCGCTGGCTGCTGCCGCTAGATGCGTGGCGAGCAGCACTCTATGCTGCTATATGCAGGGGTGTTCTAGAGTGGTATATACCTGTGTGTGATCCTCTTGGCTGCTAAAGCGCTGGCTGCTGCCGCTAGATGCGTGGCGAGCAGCACTCTATGCTGCTATATGCAGGGGTGTTCTAGAGTGGTATATACCTGTGTGTGATCCTCTTGGCTGCTAAAGCGCTGGCTGCTGCCGCTAGATGCGTGGCGAGCAGCACTCTATGCTGCTATATGCAGGGGTGTTCTAGAGTGGTATATACCTGTGTGTGATCCTCTTGGCTGCTAAAGCGCTGGCTGCTGCCGCTAGATGCGTGGCGAGCAGCACTCTATGCTGCTATATGCAGGGGTGTTCTAGAGTGGTATATACCTGTGTGTGATCCTCTTGGCTGCTAAAGCGCTGGCTGCTGCCGCTAGATGCGTGGCGAGCAGCACTCTATGCTGCTATATGCAGGGGTGTTCTAGAGTGGTATATACCTGTGTGTGATCCTCTTGGCTGCGAGTGCGCTGGCTGCTGCCGCTAGATGCGTGGCGAGCAGCACTCTATGCTGCTATATGCAGGGGTGTTCTAGAGTGGTATATACCTGTGTGTGATCCTCTTGGCTGCTAAAGCGCTGGCTGCCGCCGCTAGATGCGTGGCGAGCAGCACTCTATGCTGCTTTACTGTTGTTCTAGAGTGGTATATACCTGTGTGTGATCCTCTTGGCTGCTAAAGCGCTGGCTGCCGCCGCTAGATGCGTGGCGAGCAGCACTCTATGCTGCTATATGCAGGGGTGTTCTAGAGTGGTATATACCTGTGTGTGATCCTCTTGGCTGCTAAAGCGCTGGCTGCTGCCGCTAGATGCGTGGCGAGCAGCACTCTATGCTGCTATATGCAGGGGTGTTCTAGAGTGGTATATACCTGTGTGTGATCCTCTTGGCTGCTAAAGCGCTGGCTGCTGCCGCTAGATGCGTGGCGAGCAGCACTCTATGCTGCTATATGCAGGGGTGTTCTAGAGTGGTATATACCTGTGTGTGATCCTCTTGGCTGCTAAAGCGCTGGCTGCTGCCGCTAGATGCGTGGCGAGCAGCACTCTATGCTGCTATATGCAGGGGTGTTCTAGAGTGGTATATACCTGTGTGTGATCCTCTTGGCTGCTAAAGCGCTGGCTGCTGCCGCTAGATGCGTGGCGAGCAGCACTCTATGCTGCTATATGCAGGGGTGTTCTAGAGTGGTATATACCTGTGTGTGATCCTCTTGGCTGCGAGTGCGCTGGCTGCCGCCGCTAGATGCGTGGCGAGCAGCACTCTATGCTGCTATATGCAGGGGTGTTCTAGAGTGGTATATACCTGTGTGTGATCCTCTTGGCTGCTAAAGCGCTGGCTGCTGCCGCTAGATGCGTGGCGAGCAGCACTCTATGCTGCTATATGCAGGGGTGTTCTAGAGTGGTATATACCTGTGTGTGATCCTCTTGGCTGCGAGTGCGCTGGCTGCCGCCGCTAGATGCGTGGCGAGCAGCACTCTATGCTGCTATATGCAGGGGTGTTCTAGAGTGGTATATACCTGTGTGTGATCCTCTTGGCTGCGAGTGCGCTGGCTGCTGCCGCTAGATGCGTGGCGAGCAGCACTCTATGCTGCTATATGCAGGGTGTTCTAGAGTGGTATATACCTGTGTGTGATCCTCTTGGCTGCTAAAGCGCTGGCTGCTGCCGCTAGATGCGTGGCGAGCAGCACTCTATGCTGCTATATGCAGGGGTGTTCTAGAGTGGTATATACCTGTGTGTGATCCTCTTGGCTGCTAAAGCGCTGGCTGCTGCCGCTAGATGCGTGGCGAGCAGCACTCTATGCTGCTATATGCAGGGGTGTTCTAGAGTGGTATATACCTGTGTGTGATCCTCTTGGCTGCTAAAGCGCTGGCTGCTGCCGCTAGATGCGTGGCGAGCAGCACTCTATGCTGCTATATGCAGGGGTGTTCTAGAGTGGTATATACCTGTGTGTGATCCTCTTGGCTGCTAAAGCGCTGGCTGCTGCCGCTAGATGCGTGGCGAGCAGCACTCTATGCTGCTATATGCAGGGGTGTTCTAGAGTGGTATATACCTGTGTGTGATCCTCTTGGCTGCGAGTGCGCTGGCTGCTGCCGCTAGATGCGTGGCGAGCAGCACTCTATGCTGCTATATGCAGGGGTGTTCTAGAGTGGTATATACCTGTGTGTGATCCTCTTGGCTGCTAAAGCGCTGGCTGCTGCCGCTAGATGCGTGGCGAGCAGCACTCTATGCTGCTATATGCAGGGGTGTTCTAGAGTGGTATATACCTGTGTGTGATCCTCTTGGCTGCTAAAGCGCTGGCTGCTGCCGCTAGATGCGTGGCGAGCAGCACTCTATGCTGCTATATGCAGGGGTGTTCTAGAGTGGTATATACCTGTGTGTGATCCTCTTGGCTGCTAAAGCGCTGGCTGCTGCCGCTAGATGCGTGGCGAGCAGCACTCTATGCTGCTATATGCAGGGGTGTTCTAGAGTGGTATATACCTGTGTGTGATCCTCTTGGCTGCTAAAGCGCTGGCTGCTGCCGCTAGATGCGTGGCGAGCAGCACTCTATGCTGCTATATGCAGGGGTGTTCTAGAGTGGTATATACCTGTGTGTGATCCTCTTGGCTGCTAAAGCGCTGGCTGCCGCCGCTAGATGCGTGGCGAGCAGCACTCTATGCTGCTATATGCAGGGGTGTTCTAGAGTGGTATATACCTGTGTGTGATCCTCTTGGCTGCTAAAGCGCTGGCTGCTGCCGCTAGATGCGTGGCGAGCAGCACTCTATGCTGCTATATGCAGGGGTGTTCTAGAGTGGTATATACCTGTGTGTGATCCTCTTGGCTGCGAGTGCGCTGGCTGCTGCCGCTAGATGCGTGGCGAGCAGCACTCTATGCTGCTATATGCAGGGGTGTTCTAGAGTGGTATATACCTGTGTGTGATCCTCTTGGCTGCTAAAGCGCTGGCTGCCGCCGCTAGATGCGTGGCGAGCAGCACTCTATGCTGCTATATGCAGGGGTGTTCTAGAGTGGTATATACCTGTGTGTGATCCTCTTGGCTGCTAAAGCGCTGGCTGCTGCCGCTAGATGCGTGGCGAGCAGCACTCTATGCTGCTATATGCAGGGGTGTTCTAGAGTGGTATATACCTGTGTGTGATCCTCTTGGCTGCTAAAGCGCTGGCTGCTGCCGCTAGATGCGTGGCGAGCAGCACTCTATGCTGCTATATGCAGGGTGTTCTAGAGTGGTATATACCTGTGTGTGATCCTCTTGGCTGCGAGTGCGCTGCTGCTGCCGCTAGATGCGTGGCGAGCAGCACTCTATGCTGCTATATGCAGGGGTGTTCTAGAGTGGTATATACCTGTGTGTGATCCTCTTGGCTGCTAAAGCGCTGGCTGCTGCCGCTAGATGCGTGGCGAGCAGCACTCTATGCTGCTATATGCAGGGGTGTTCTAGAGTGGTATATACCTGTGTGTGATCCTCTTGGCTGCGAGTGCGCTGGCTGCTGCCGCTAGATGCGTGGCGAGCAGCACTCTATGCTGCTATATGCAGGGGTGTTCTAGAGTGGTATATACCTGTGTGTGATCCTCTTGGCTGCTAAAGCGCTGGCTGCTGCCGCTAGATGCGTGGCGAGCAGCACTCTATGCTGCTATATGCAGGGGTGTTCTAGAGTGGTATATACCTGTGTGTGATCCTCTTGGCTGCTAAAGCGCTGGCTGCTGCCGCTAGATGCGTGGCGAGCAGCACTCTATGCTGCTATATGCAGGGGTGTTCTAGAGTGGTATATACCTGTGTGTGATCCTCTTGGCTGCTAAAGCGCTGGCTGCTGCCGCTAGATGCGTGGCGAGCAGCACTCTATGCTGCTATATGCAGGGTGTTCTAGAGTGGTATATACCTGTGTGTGATCCTCTTGGCTGCTAAAGCGCTGGCTGCTGCCGCTAGATGCGTGGCGAGCAGCACTCTATGCTGCTATATGCAGGGGTGTTCTAGAGTGGTATATACCTGTGTGTGATCCTCTTGGCTGCTAAAGCGCTGGCTGCTGCCGCTAGATGCGTGGCGAGCAGCACTCTATGCTGCTATATGCAGGGGTGTTCTAGAGTGGTATATACCTGTGTGTGATCCTCTTGGCTGCGAGTGCGCTGGCTGCTGCCGCTAGATGCGTGGCGAGCAGCACTCTATGCTGCTATATGCAGGGGTGTTCTAGAGTGGTATATACCTGTGTGTGATCCTCTTGGCTGCGAGTGCGCTGGCTGCTGCCGCTAGATGCGTGGCGAGCAGCACTCTATGCTGCTATATGCAGGGGTGTTCTAGAGTGGTATATACCTGTGTGTGATCCTCTTGGCTGCTAAAGCGCTGGCTGCTGCCGCTAGATGCGTGGCGAGCAGCACTCTATGCTGCTATATGCAGGGGTGTTCTAGAGTGGTATATACCTGTGTGTGATCCTCTTGGCTGCGAGTGCGCTGGCTGCTGCCGCTAGATGCGTGGCGAGCAGCACTCTATGCTGCTATATGCAGGGGTGTTCTAGAGTGGTATATACCTGTGTGTGATCCTCTTGGCTGCTAAAGCGCTGGCTGCTGCCGCTAGATGCGTGGCGAGCAGCACTCTATGCTGCTATATGCAGGGGTGTTCTAGAGTGGTATATACCTGTGTGTGATCCTCTTGGCTGCGAGTGCGCTGGCTGCTGCCGCTAGATGCGTGGCGAGCAGCACTCTATGCTGCTATATGCAGGGGTGTTCTAGAGTGGTATATACCTGTGTGTGATCCTCTTGGCTGCTAAAGCGCTGGCTGCTGCCGCTAGATGCGTGGCGAGCAGCACTCTATGCTGCTATATGCAGGGGTGTTCTAGAGTGGTATATACCTGTGTGTGATCCTCTTGGCTGCTAAAGCGCTGGCTGCTGCCGCTAGATGCGTGGCGAGCAGCACTCTATGCTGCTATATGCAGGGGTGTTCTAGAGTGGTATATACCTGTGTGTGATCCTCTTGGCTGCTAAAGCGCTGGCTGCCGCCGCTAGATGCGTGGCGAGCAGCACTCTATGCTGCTATATGCAGGGGTGTTCTAGAGTGGTATATACCTGTGTGTGATCCTCTTGGCTGCGAGTGCGCTGGCTGCTGCCGCTAGATGCGTGGCGAGCAGCACTCTATGCTGCTATATGCAGGGGTGTTCTAGAGTGGTATATACCTGTGTGTGATCCTCTTGGCTGCGAGTGCGCTGGCTGCTGCCGCTAGATGCGTGGCGAGCAGCACTCTATGCTGCTATATGCAGGGGTGTTCTAGAGTGGTATATACCTGTGTGTGATCCTCTTGGCTGCGAGTGCGCTGGCTGCTGCCGCTAGATGCGTGGCGAGCAGCACTCTATGCTGCTATATGCAGGGTGTTCTAGAGTGGTATATACCTGTGTGTGATCCTCTTGGCTGCTAAAGCGCTGGCTGCTGCCGCTAGATGCGTGGCGAGCAGCACTCTATGCTGCTATATGCAGGGGTGTTCTAGAGTGGTATATACCTGTGTGTGATCCTCTTGGCTGCTAAAGCGCTGGCTGCTGCCGCTAGATGCGTGGCGAGCAGCACTCTATGCTGCTATATGCAGGGGTGTTCTAGAGTGGTATATACCTGTGTGTGATCCTCTTGGCTGCTAAAGCGCTGGCTGCTGCCGCTAGATGCGTGGCGAGCAGCACTCTATGCTGCTATATGCAGGGGTGTTCTAGAGTGGTATATACCTGTGTGTGATCCTCTTGGCTGCGAGTGCGCTGGCTGCTGCCGCTAGATGCGTGGCGAGCAGCACTCTATGCTGCTATATGCAGGGGTGTTCTAGAGTGGTATATACCTGTGTGTGATCCTCTTGGCTGCTAAAGCGCTGGCTGCTGCCGCTAGATGCGTGGCGAGCAGCACTCTGCTGCTATATGCAGGGGTGTTCTAGAGTGGTATATACCTGTGTGTGATCCTCTTGGCTGCTAAAGCGCTGGCTGCTGCCGCTAGATGCGTGGCGAGCAGCACTCTATGCTGCTATATGCAGGGGTGTTCTAGAGTGGTATATACCTGTGTGTGATCCTCTTGGCTGCTAAAGCGCTGGCTGCTGCCGCTAGATGCGTGGCGAGCAGCACTCTATGCTGCTATATGCAGGGGTGTTCTAGAGTGGTATATACCTGTGTGTGATCCTCTTGGCTGCTAAAGCGCTGGCTGCTGCCGCTAGATGCGTGGCGAGCAGCACTCTATGCTGCTATATGCAGGGGTGTTCTAGAGTGGTATATACCTGTGTGTGATCCTCTTGGCTGCTAAAGCGCTGGCTGCTGCCGCTAGATGCGTGGCGAGCAGCACTCTATGCTGCTATATGCAGGGGTGTTCTAGAGTGGTATATACCTGTGTGTGATCCTCTTGGCTGCTAAAGCGCTGGCTGCTGCCGCTAGATGCGTGGCGAGCAGCACTCTATGCTGCTATATGCAGGGGTGTTCTAGAGTGGTATATACCTGTGTGTGATCCTCTTGGCTGCTAAAGCGCTGGCTGCTGCCGCTAGATGCGTGGCGAGCAGCACTCTATGCTGCTATATGCAGGGGTGTTCTAGAGTGGTATATACCTGTGTGTGATCCTCTTGGCTGCGAGTGCGCTGGCTGCTGCCGCTAGATGCGTGGCGAGCAGCACTCTATGCTGCTATATGCAGGGGTGTTCTAGAGTGGTATATACCTGTGTGTGATCCTCTTGGCTGCTAAAGCGCTGGCTGCTGCCGCTAGATGCGTGGCGAGCAGCACTCTATGCTGCTATATGCAGGGGTGTTCTAGAGTGGTATATACCTGTGTGTGATCCTCTTGGCTGCTAAAGCGCTGGCTGCCGCCGCTAGATGCGTGGCTAGTAGTACTCTATGCTGCGGGTTGAGGGGTGGGAGAGTTCTAGAGTGGTATATACCTGTGTGTGATCCTCTTGGCTGCTAAAGCGCTGGCTGCCGCCGCTAGATGCGTGGCTAGTAGTACTCTATGCTGCGGGTTGAGGGGTGGGAGAGTTCTAGAGTGGTATATACCTGTGTGTGATCCTCTTGGCTGCTAAAGCGCTGGCTGCTGCCGCTAGATGCGTGGCGAGCAGCACTCTATGCTGCTATATGCAGGGGTGTTCTAGAGTGGTATATACCTGTGTGTGATCCTCTTGGCTGCGAGTGCGCTGGCTGCTGCCGCTAGATGCGTGGCGAGCAGCACTCTATGCTGCTATATGCAGGGGTGTTCTAGAGTGGTATATACCTGTGTGTGATCCTCTTGGCTGCTAAAGCGCTGGCTGCTGCCGCTAGATGCGTGGCGAGCAGCACTCTATGCTGCTATATGCAGGGGTGTTCTAGAGTGGTATATACCTGTGTGTGATCCTCTTGGCTGCGAGTGCGCTGGCTGCGGCCGCTAGATGCGTGGCGAGCAGCACTCTATGCTGCTATATGCAGGGGTGTTCTAGAGTGGTATATACCTGTGTGTGATCCTCTTGGCTGCTAAAGCGCTGGCTGCTGCCGCTAGATGCGTGGCGAGCAGCACTCTATGCTGCTATATGCAGGGGTGTTCTAGAGTGGTATATACCTGTGTGTGATCCTCTTGGCTGCTAAAGCGCTGGCTGCTGCCGCTAGATGCGTGGCGAGCAGCACTCTATGCTGCTATATGCAGGGGTGTTCTAGAGTGGTATATACCTGTGTGTGATCCTCTTGGCTGCGAGTGCGCTGGCTGCTGCCGCTAGATGCGTGGCGAGCAGCACTCTATGCTGCTATATGCAGGGGTGTTCTAGAGTGGTATATACCTGTGTGTGATCCTCTTGGCTGCTAAAGCGCTGGCTGCTGCCGCTAGATGCGTGGCGAGCAGCACTCTATGCTGCTATATGCAGGGGTGTTCTAGAGTGGTATATACCTGTGTGTGATCCTCTTGGCTGCTAAAGCGCTGGCTGCTGCCGCTAGATGCGTGGCGAGCAGCACTCTATGCTGCTATATGCAGGGGTGTTCTAGAGTGGTATATACCTGTGTGTGATCCTCTTGGCTGCGAGTGCGCTGGCTGCTGCCGCTAGATGCGTGGCGAGCAGCACTCTATGCTGCTATATGCAGGGTGTTCTAGAGTGGTATATACCTGTGTGTGATCCTCTTGGCTGCTAAAGCGCTGGCTGCTGCCGCTAGATGCGTGGCGAGCAGCACTCTATGCTGCTATATGCAGGGGTGTTCTAGAGTGGTATATACCTGTGTGTGATCCTCTTGGCTGCGAGTGCGCTGGCTGCTGCCGCTAGATGCGTGGCGAGCAGCACTCTATGCTGCTATATGCAGGGGTGTTCTAGAGTGGTATATACCTGTGTGTGATCCTCTTGGCTGCTAAAGCGCTGGCTGCTGCCGCTAGATGCGTGGCGAGCAGCACTCTATGCTGCTATATGCAGGGGTGTTCTAGAGTGGTATATACCTGTGTGTGATCCTCTTGGCTGCTAAAGCGCTGGCTGCTGCCGCTAGATGCGTGGCGAGCAGCACTCTATGCTGCTATATGCAGGGTGTTCTAGAGTGGTATATACCTGTGTGTGATCCTCTTGGCTGCTAAAGCGCTGGCTGCTGCCGCTAGATGCGTGGCGAGCAGCACTCTATGCTGCTATATGCAGGGGTGTTCTAGAGTGGTATATACCTGTGTGTGATCCTCTTGGCTGCTAAAGCGCTGGCTGCTGCCGCTAGATGCGTGGCGAGCAGCACTCTATGCTGCTATATGCAGGGGTGTTCTAGAGTGGTATATACCTGTGTGTGATCCTCTTGGCTGCGAGTGCGCTGGCTGCTGCCGCTAGATGCGTGGCGAGCAGCACTCTATGCTGCTATATGCAGGGTGTTCTAGAGTGGTATATACCTGTGTGTGATCCTCTTGGCTGCGAGTGCGCTGGCTGCTGCCGCTAGATGCGTGGCGAGCAGCACTCTATGCTGCTATATGCAGGGGTGTTCTAGAGTGGTATATACCTGTGTGTGATCCTCTTGGCTGCTAAAGCGCTGGCTGCTGCCGCTAGATGCGTGGCGAGCAGCACTCTATGCTGCTATATGCAGGGGTGTTCTAGAGTGGTATATACCTGTGTGTGATCCTCTTGGCTGCGAGTGCGCTGGCTGCTGCCGCTAGATGCGTGGCGAGCAGCACTCTATGCTGCTATATGCAGGGGTGTTCTAGAGTGGTATATACCTGTGTGTGATCCTCTTGGCTGCTAAAGCGCTGGCTGCTGCCGCTAGATGCGTGGCGAGCAGCACTCTATGCTGCTATATGCAGGGGTGTTCTAGAGTGGTATATACCTGTGTGTGATCCTCTTGGCTGCTAAAGCGCTGGCTGCTGCCGCTAGATGCGTGGCGAGCAGCACTCTATGCTGCTATATGCAGGGGTGTTCTAGAGTGGTATATACCTGTGTGTGATCCTCTTGGCTGCGAGTGCGCTGGCTGCTGCCGCTAGATGCGTGGCGAGCAGCACTCTATGCTGCTATATGCAGGGGTGTTCTAGAGTGGTATATACCTGTGTGTGATCCTCTTGGCTGCTAAAGCGCTGGCTGCTGCCGCTAGATGCGTGGCGAGCAGCACTCTATGCTGCTATATGCAGGGGTGTTCTAGAGTGGTATATACCTGTGTGTGATCCTCTTGGCTGCTAAAGCGCTGGCTGCTGCCGCTAGATGCGTGGCGAGCAGCACTCTATGCTGCTATATGCAGGGGTGTTCTAGAGTGGTATATACCTGTGTGTGATCCTCTTGGCTGCTAAAGCGCTGGCTGCTGCCGCTAGATGCGTGGCGAGCAGCACTCTATGCTGCTATATGCAGGGGTGTTCTAGAGTGGTATATACCTGTGTGTGATCCTCTTGGCTGCTAAAGCGCTGGCTGCTGCCGCTAGATGCGTGGCGAGCAGCACTCTATGCTGCTATATGCAGGGGTGTTCTAGAGTGGTATATACCTGTGTGTGATCCTCTTGGCTGCGAGTGCGCTGGCTGCTGCCGCTAGATGCGTGGCGAGCAGCACTCTATGCTGCTATATGCAGGGGTGTTCTAGAGTGGTATATACCTGTGTGTGATCCTCTTGGCTGCTAAAGCGCTGGCTGCTGCCGCTAGATGCGTGGCGAGCAGCACTCTATGCTGCTATATGCAGGGGTGTTCTAGAGTGGTATATACCTGTGTGTGATCCTCTTGGCTGCTAAAGCGCTGGCTGCTGCCGCTAGATGCGTGGCGAGCAGCACTCTATGCTGCTATATGCAGGGGTGTTCTAGAGTGGTATATACCTGTGTGTGATCCTCTTGGCTGCGAGTGCGCTGGCTGCTGCCGCTAGATGCGTGGCGAGCAGCACTCTATGCTGCTATATGCAGGGGTGTTCTAGAGTGGTATATACCTGTGTGTGATCCTCTTGGCTGCGAGTGCGCTGGCTGCTGCCGCTAGATGCGTGGCGAGCAGCACTCTATGCTGCTATATGCAGGGGTGTTCTAGAGTGGTATATACCTGTGTGTGATCCTCTTGGCTGCGAGTGTGCGCTGCTGCCGCTAGATGCGTGGCGAGCAGCACTCTATGCTGCTATATGCAGGGGTGTTCTAGAGTGGTATATACCTGTGTGTGATCCTCTTGGCTGCTAAAGCGCTGGCTGCCGCTAGATGCGTGGCGAGCAGCACTCTATGCTGCTATATGCAGGGTGTTCTAGAGTGGTATATACCTGTGTGTGATCCTCTTGGCTGCTAAAGCGCTGGCTGCTGCCGCTAGATGCGTGGCGAGCAGCACTCTATGCTGCTATATGCAGGGGTGTTCTAGAGTGGTATATACCTGTGTGTGATCCTCTTGGCTGCTAAAGCGCTGGCTGCTGCCGCTAGATGCGTGGCGAGCAGCACTCTATGCTGCTATATGCAGGGGTGTTCTAGAGTGGTATATACCTGTGTGTGATCCTCTTGGCTGCTAAAGCGCTGGCTGCCGCCGCTAGATGCGTGGCGAGCAGCACTCTATGCTGCTATATGCAGGGGTGTTCTAGAGTGGTATATACCTGTGTGTGATCCTCTTGGCTGCGAGTGCGCTGGCTGCTGCCGCTAGATGCGTGGCGAGCAGCACTCTATGCTGCTATATGCAGGGGTGTTCTAGAGTGGTATATACCTGTGTGTGATCCTCTTGGCTGCTAAAGCGCTGGCTGCTGCCGCTAGATGCGTGGCGAGCAGCACTCTATGCTGCTATATGCAGGGGTGTTCTAGAGTGGTATATACCTGTGTGTGATCCTCTTGGCTGCGAGTGCGCTGGCTGCTGCCGCTAGATGCGTGGCGAGCAGCACTCTATGCTGCTATATGCAGGGTGTTCTAGAGTGGTATATACCTGTGTGTGATCCTCTTGGCTGCTAAAGCGCTGGCTGCTGCCGCTAGATGCGTGGCGAGCAGCACTCTATGCTGCTATATGCAGGGGTGTTCTAGAGTGGTATATACCTGTGTGTGATCCTCTTGGCTGCTAAAGCGCTGGCTGCTGCCGCTAGATGCGTGGCGAGCAGCACTCTATGCTGCTATATGCAGGGGTGTTCTAGAGTGGTATATACCTGTGTGTGATCCTCTTGGCTGCTAAAGCGCTGGCTGCTGCCGCTAGATGCGTGGCGAGCAGCACTCTATGCTGCTATATGCAGGGGTGTTCTAGAGTGGTATATACCTGTGTGTGATCCTCTTGGCTGCTAAAGCGCTGGCTGCTGCCGCTAGATGCGTGGCGAGCAGCACTCTATGCTGCTATATGCAGGGGTGTTCTAGAGTGGTATATACCTGTGTGTGATCCTCTTGGCTGCTAAAGCGCTGGCTGCTGCCGCTAGATGCGTGGCGAGCAGCACTCTATGCTGCTATATGCAGGGTGTTCTAGAGTGGTATATACCTGTGTGTGATCCTCTTGGCTGCTAAAGCGCTGGCTGCTGCCGCTAGATGCGTGGCGAGCAGCACTCTATGCTGCTATATGCAGGGGTGTTCTAGAGTGGTATATACCTGTGTGTGATCCTCTTGGCTGCGAGTGCGCTGGCTGCTGCCGCTAGATGCGTGGCGAGCAGCACTCTATGCTGCTATATGCAGGGGTGTTCTAGAGTGGTATATACCTGTGTGTGATCCTCTTGGCTGCTAAAGCGCTGGCTGCTGCCGCTAGATGCGTGGCGAGCAGCACTCTATGCTGCTATATGCAGGGGTGTTCTAGAGTGGTATATACCTGTGTGTGATCCTCTTGGCTGCGAGTGCGCTGGCTGCTGCCGCTAGATGCGTGGCGAGCAGCACTCTATGCTGCTATATGCAGGGGTGTTCTAGAGTGGTATATACCTGTGTGTGATCCTCTTGGCTGCTAAAGCGCTGGCTGCTGCCGCTAGATGCGTGGCGAGCAGCACTCTATGCTGCTATATGCAGGGGTGTTCTAGAGTGGTATATACCTGTGTGTGATCCTCTTGGCTGCTAAAGCGCTGGCTGCTGCCGCTAGATGCGTGGCGAGCAGCACTCTATGCTGCTATATGCAGGGGTGTTCTAGAGTGGTATATACCTGTGTGTGATCCTCTTGGCTGCTAAAGCGCTGGCTGCTGCCGCTAGATGCGTGGCAGGGCAATCTATGCTGCTATATGCAGGGGTGTTCTAGAGTGGTATATACCTGTGTGTGATCCTCTTGGCTGCGAGTGCGCTGGCTGCTGCCGCTAGATGCGTGGCGAGCAGCACTCTATGCTGCTATATGCAGGGGTGTTCTAGAGTGGTATATACCTGTGTGTGATCCTCTTGGCTGCGAGTGCGCTGGCTGCTGCCGCTAGATGCGTGGCGAGCAGCACTCTATGCTGCTATATGCAGGGGTGTTCTAGAGTGGTATATACCTGTGTGTGATCCTCTTGGCTGCTAAAGCGCTGGCTGCTGCCGCTAGATGCGTGGCGAGCAGCACTCTATGCTGCTATATGCAGGGGTGTTCTAGAGTGGTATATACCTGTGTGTGATCCTCTTGGCTGCTAAAGCGCTGGCTGCTGCCGCTAGATGCGTGGCGAGCAGCACTCTATGCTGCTATATGCAGGGGTGTTCTAGAGTGGTATATACCTGTGTGTGATCCTCTTGGCTGCTAAAGCGCTGGCTGCTGCCGCTAGATGCGTGGCGAGCAGCACTCTATGCTGCTATATGCAGGGGTGTTCTAGAGTGGTATATACCTGTGTGTGATCCTCTTGGCTGCTAAAGCGCTGGCTGCTGCCGCTAGATGCGTGGCGAGCAGCACTCTATGCTGCTATATGCAGGGTGTTCTAGAGTGGTATATACCTGTGTGTGATCCTCTTGGCTGCTAAAGCGCTGGCTGCTGCCGCTAGATGCGTGGCGAGCAGCACTCTATGCTGCTATATGCAGGGGTGTTCTAGAGTGGTATATACCTGTGTGTGATCCTCTTGGCTGCTAAAGCGCTGGCTGCTGCCGCTAGATGCGTGGCGAGCAGCACTCTGCTGCTATATGCAGGGGTGTTCTAGAGTGGTATATACCTGTGTGTGATCCTCTTGGCTGCTAAAGCGCTGGCTGCTGCCGCTAGATGCGTGGCGAGCAGCACTCTATGCTGCTATATGCAGGGGTGTTCTAGAGTGGTATATACCTGTGTGTGATCCTCTTGGCTGCTAAAGCGCTGGCTGCTGCCGCTAGATGCGTGGCGAGCAGCACTCTATGCTGCTATATGCAGGGGTGTTCTAGAGTGGTATATACCTGTGTGTGATCCTCTTGGCTGCGAGTGCGCTGGCTGCTGCCGCTAGATGCGTGGCGAGCAGCACTCTATGCTGCTATATGCAGGGGTGTTCTAGAGTGGTATATACCTGTGTGTGATCCTCTTGGCTGCTAAAGCGCTGGCTGCTGCCGCTAGATGCGTGGCGAGCAGCACTCTATGCTGCTATATGCAGGGGTGTTCTAGAGTGGTATATACCTGTGTGTGATCCTCTTGGCTGCTAGTGCGCTGGCTGCTGCCGCTAGATGCGTGGCGAGCAGCACTCTATGCTGCTATATGCAGGGGTGTTCTAGAGTGGTATATACCTGTGTGTGATCCTCTTGGCTGCTAGTGCGCTGGCTGCTGCCGCTAGATGCGTGGCGAGCAGCACTCTATGCTGCTATATGCAGGGGTGTTCTAGAGTGGTATATACCTGTGTGTGATCCTCTTGGCTGCTAAAGCGCTGGCTGCTGCCGCTAGATGCGTGGCGAGCAGCACTCTATGCTGCTATATGCAGGGGTGTTCTAGAGTGGTATATACCTGTGTGTGATCCTCTTGGCTGCGAGTGCGCTGGCTGCTGCCGCTAGATGCGTGGCGAGCAGCACTCTATGCTGCTATATGCAGGGGTGTTCTAGAGTGGTATATACCTGTGTGTGATCCTCTTGGCTGCTAAAGCGCTGGCTGCTGCCGCTAGATGCGTGGCGAGCAGCACTCTATGCTGCTATATGCAGGGGTGTTCTAGAGTGGTATATACCTGTGTGTGATCCTCTTGGCTGCTAAAGCGCTGGCTGCTGCCGCTAGATGCGTGGCGAGCAGCACTCTATGCTGCTATATGCAGGGGTGTTCTAGAGTGGTATATACCTGTGTGTGATCCTCTTGGCTGCTAAAGCGCTGGCTGCTGCCGCTAGATGCGTGGCGAGCAGCACTCTATGCTGCTATATGCAGGGGTGTTCTAGAGTGGTATATACCTGTGTGTGATCCTCTTGGCTGCTAAAGCGCTGGCTGCTGCCGCTAGATGCGTGGCGAGCAGCACTCTATGCTGCTATATGCAGGGGTGTTCTAGAGTGGTATATACCTGTGTGTGATCCTCTTGGCTGCGAGTGCGCTGGCTGCTGCCGCTAGATGCGTGGCGAGCAGCACTCTATGCTGCTATATGCAGGGGTGTTCTAGAGTGGTATATACCTGTGTGTGATCCTCTTGGCTGCTAAAGCGCTGGCTGCTGCCGCTAGATGCGTGGCGAGCAGCACTCTATGCTGCTATATGCAGGGGTGTTCTAGAGTGGTATATACCTGTGTGTGATCCTCTTGGCTGCTAAAGCGCTGGCTGCTGCCGCTAGATGCGTGGCGAGCAGCACTCTATGCTGCTATATGCAGGGGTGTTCTAGAGTGGTATATACCTGTGTGTGATCCTCTTGGCTGCTAGTGCGCTGGCTGCTGCCGCTAGATGCGTGGCGAGCAGCACTCTATGCTGCTATATGCAGGGGTGTTCTAGAGTGGTATATACCTGTGTGTGATCCTCTTGGCTGCTAAAGCGCTGGCTGCTGCCGCTAGATGCGTGGCGAGCAGCACTCTATGCTGCTATATGCAGGGGTGTTCTAGAGTGGTATATACCTGTGTGTGATCCTCTTGGCTGCTAAAGCGCTGGCTGCTGCCGCTAGATGCGTGGCGAGCAGCACTCTATGCTGCTATATGCAGGGGTGTTCTAGAGTGGTATATACCTGTGTGTGATCCTCTTGGCTGCGAGTGCGCTGGCTGCTGCCGCTAGATGCGTGGCGAGCAGCACTCTATGCTGCTATATGCAGGGGTGTTCTAGAGTGGTATATACCTGTGTGTGATCCTCTTGGCTGCTAAAGCGCTGGCTGCTGCCGCTAGATGCGTGGCGAGCAGCACTCTATGCTGCTATATGCAGGGGTGTTCTAGAGTGGTATATACCTGTGTGTGATCCTCTTGGCTGCTAAAGCGCTGGCTGCTGCCGCTAGATGCGTGGCGAGCAGCACTCTATGCTGCTATATGCAGGGGTGTTCTAGAGTGGTATATACCGTGTGTGATCCTCTTGGCTGCTAAAGCGCTGGCTGCTGCCGCTAGATGCGTGGCGAGCAGCACTCTATGCTGCTATATGCAGGGGTGTTCTAGAGTGGTATATACCTGTGTGTGATCCTCTTGGCTGCGAGTGCGCTGGCTGCTGCCGCTAGATGCGTGGCGAGCAGCACTCTATGCTGCTATATGCAGGGGTGTTCTAGAGTGGTATATACCTGTGTGTGATCCTCTTGGCTGCTAAAGCGCTGGCTGCTGCCGCTAGATGCGTGGCGAGCAGCACTCTATGCTGCTATATGCAGGGGTGTTCTAGAGTGGTATATACCTGTGTGTGATCCTCTTGGCTGCTAAAGCGCTGGCTGCTGCCGCTAGATGCGTGGCGAGCAGCACTCTATGCTGCTATATGCAGGGGTGTTCTAGAGTGGTATATACCTGTGTGTGATCCTCTTGGCTGCGAGTGCGCTGGCTGCTGCCGCTAGATGCGTGGCGAGCAGCACTCTATGCTGCTATATGCAGGGTGTTCTAGAGTGGTATATACCTGTGTGTGATCCTCTTGGCTGCTAAAGCGCTGGCTGCTGCCGCTAGATGCGTGGCGAGCAGCACTCTATGCTGCTATATGCAGGGGTGTTCTAGAGTGGTATATACCTGTGTGTGATCCTCTTGGCTGCTAAAGCGCTGGCTGCTGCCGCTAGATGCGTGGCGAGCAGCACTCTATGCTGCTATATGCAGGGGTGTTCTAGAGTGGTATATACCTGTGTGTGATCCTCTTGGCTGCGAGTGCGCTGGCTGCTGCCGCTAGATGCGTGGCGAGCAGCACTCTATGCTGCTATATGCAGGGGTGTTCTAGAGTGGTATATACCTGTGTGTGATCCTCTTGGCTGCTAAAGCGCTGGCTGCTGCCGCTAGATGCGTGGCGAGCAGCACTCTATGCTGCTATATGCAGGGTGTTCTAGAGTGGTATATACCTGTGTGTGATCCTCTTGGCTGCTAAAGCGCTGGCTGCTGCCGCTAGATGCGTGGCGAGCAGCACTCTATGCTGCTATATGCAGGGGTGTTCTAGAGTGGTATATACCTGTGTGTGATCCTCTTGGCTGCGAGTGCGCTGGCTGCTGCCGCTAGATGCGTGGCGAGCAGCACTCTATGCTGCTATATGCAGGGGTGTTCTAGAGTGGTATATACCTGTGTGTGATCCTCTTGGCTGCTAAAGCGCTGGCTGCTGCCGCTAGATGCGTGGCGAGCAGCACTCTATGCTGCTATATGCAGGGTGTTCTAGAGTGGTATATACCTGTGTGTGATCCTCTTGGCTGCGAGTGCGCTGGCTGCTGCCGCTAGATGCGTGGCGAGCAGCACTCTATGCTGCTATATGCAGGGGTGTTCTAGAGTGGTATATACCTGTGTGTGATCCTCTTGGCTGCGAGTGCGCTGGCTGCTGCCGCTAGATGCGTGGCGAGCAGCACTCTATGCTGCTATATGCAGGGGTGTTCTAGAGTGGTATATACCTGTGTGTGATCCTCTTGGCTGCGAGTGCGCTGGCTGCTGCCGCTAGATGCGTGGCGAGCAGCACTCTATGCTGCTATATGCAGGGGTGTTCTAGAGTGGTATATACCTGTGTGTGATCCTCTTGGCTGCGAGTGCGCTGGCTGCTGCCGCTAGATGCGTGGCGAGCAGCACTCTATGCTGCTATATGCAGGGGTGTTCTAGAGTGGTATATACCTGTGTGTGATCCTCTTGGCTGCTAAAGCGCTGGCTGCTGCCGCTAGATGCGTGGCGAGCAGCACTCTATGCTGCTATATGCAGGGGTGTTCTAGAGTGGTATATACCTGTGTGTGATCCTCTTGGCTGCGAGTGCGCTGGCTGCTGCCGCTAGATGCGTGGCGAGCAGCACTCTATGCTGCTATATGCAGGGGTGTTCTAGAGTGGTATATACCTGTGTGTGATCCTCTTGGCTGCTAGTGCGCTGGCTGCTGCCGCTAGATGCGTGGCGAGCAGCACTCTATGCTGCTATATGCAGGGGTGTTCTAGAGTGGTATATACCTGTGTGTGATCCTCTTGGCTGCTAGTGCGCTGGCTGCTGCCGCTAGATGCGTGGCGAGCAGCACTCTATGCTGCTATATGCAGGGGTGTTCTAGAGTGGTATATACCTGTGTGTGATCCTCTTGGCTGCTAGTGCGCTGGCTGCTGCCGCTAGATGCGTGGCGAGCAGCACTCTATGCTGCTATATGCAGGGGTGTTCTAGAGTGGTATATACCTGTGTGTGATCCTCTTGGCTGCTAAAGCGCTGGCTGCTGCCGCTAGATGCGTGGCGAGCAGCACTCTATGCTGCTATATGCAGGGGTGTTCTAGAGTGGTATATACCTGTGTGTGATCCTCTTGGCTGCGAGTGCGCTGGCTGCTGCCGCTAGATGCGTGGCGAGCAGCACTCTATGCTGCTATATGCAGGGTGTTCTAGAGTGGTATATACCTGTGTGTGATCCTCTTGGCTGCTAAAGCGCTGGCTGCCGCCGCTAGATGCGTGGCGAGCAGCACTCTATGCTGCTATATGCAGGGGTGTTCTAGAGTGGTATATACCTGTGTGTGATCCTCTTGGCTGCGAGTGCGCTGGCTGCTGCCGCTAGATGCGTGGCGAGCAGCACTCTATGCTGCTATATGCAGGGGTGTTCTAGAGTGGTATATACCTGTGTGTGATCCTCTTGGCTGCTAAAGCGCTGGCTGCTGCCGCTAGATGCGTGGCGAGCAGCACTCTATGCTGCTATATGCAGGGTGTTCTAGAGTGGTATATACCTGTGTGTGATCCTCTTGGCTGCTAAAGCGCTGGCTGCTGCCGCTAGATGCGTGGCGAGCAGCACTCTATGCTGCTATATGCAGGGGTGTTCTAGAGTGGTATATACCTGTGTGTGATCCTCTTGGCTGCTAAAGCGCTGGCTGCTGCCGCTAGATGCGTGGCGAGCAGCACTCTATGCTGCTATATGCAGGGGTGTTCTAGAGTGGTATATACCTGTGTGTGATCCTCTTGGCTGCGAGTGCGCTGGCTGCTGCCGCTAGATGCGTGGCGAGCAGCACTCTATGCTGCTATATGCAGGGGTGTTCTAGAGTGGTATATACCTGTGTGTGATCCTCTTGGCTGCGAGCTTCGGTGGCTGCAGCAGATAGAATAGTGGCGAGCAGCACTCTATGCTGCTATATGCAGGGGTGTTCTAGAGTGGTATATACCTGTGTGTGATCCTCTTGGCTGCGAGTGCGCTGGCTGCTGCCGCTAGATGCGTGGCGAGCAGCACTCTATGCTGCTATATGCAGGGGTGTTCTAGAGTGGTATATACCTGTGTGTGATCCTCTTGGCTGCTAGTGCGCTGGCTGCTGCCGCTAGATGCGTGGCGAGCAGCACTCTATGCTGCTATATGCAGGGGTGTTCTAGAGTGGTATATACCTGTGTGTGATCCTCTTGGCTGCGAGTGCGCTGGCTGCTGCCGCTAGATGCGTGGCGAGCAGCACTCTATGCTGCTATATGCAGGGGTGTTCTAGAGTGGTATATACCTGTGTGTGATCCTCTTGGCTGCGAGTGCGCTGGCTGCTGCCGCTAGATGCGTGGCGAGCAGCACTCTATGCTGCTATATGCAGGGGTGTTCTAGAGTGGTATATACCTGTGTGTGATCCTCTTGGCTGCTAAAGCGCTGGCTGCTGCCGCTAGATGCGTGGCGAGCAGCACTCTATGCTGCTATATGCAGGGGTGTTCTAGAGTGGTATATACCTGTGTGTGATCCTCTTGGCTGCTAAAGCGCTGGCTGCTGCCGCTAGATGCGTGGCGAGCAGCACTCTATGCTGCTATATGCAGGGGTGTTCTAGAGTGGTATATACCTGTGTGTGATCCTCTTGGCTGCTAAAGCGCTGGCTGCTGCCGCTAGATGCGTGGCGAGCAGCACTCTATGCTGCTATATGCAGGGGTGTTCTAGAGTGGTATATACCTGTGTGTGATCCTCTTGGCTGCGAGTGCGCTGGCTGCTGCCGCTAGATGCGTGGCGAGCAGCACTCTATGCTGCTATATGCAGGGGTGTTCTAGAGTGGTATATACCTGTGTGTGATCCTCTTGGCTGCTAAAGCGCTGGCTGCTGCCGCTAGATGCGTGGCGAGCAGCACTCTATGCTGCTATATGCAGGGGTGTTCTAGAGTGGTATATACCTGTGTGTGATCCTCTTGGCTGCTAAAGCGCTGGCTGCCGCCGCTAGATGCGTGGCTAGTAGTACTCTATGCTGCGGGTTGAGGGGTGGGAGAGTTCTAGAGCAAGGCGGGACGGGGTGCGCGCCGCCTATACGAGCGATGTACTCGGCTGTTTCTTCAGGTGAGCGAGTCGCGATCAGGAAGTTTTTCAAGTCGCCCTGGGAACATATAAAGACAACATTTAAATTTAGAAATATACACGACAGTTAACTGCAGCGCCCGCTTTCTCGTGAACACCTAGCTAAAAACATTTCCCAGTCAAATCTTCATCTGTCAGACCAGGGGCTCGTCTTATGAAGCTGACAATTGTAATTTACAATTACAATTTAATTTACATTGCGTCGTCGGCGAGCCGATTCGCTAGCAAGAACCGAACTATCTTTACAAGTTTCGCAATTGAATCCGCTACTTGACTGACAGGTCAAATGAGCTACTTTTTAAGACGACCGAAACGATATTTTGTATGAAATTATAGAAATATGACGTCATAATTCAATATTTTGGACGGAGTCAAAACAGAATCTTTTATAAAATTTTGTTGTTTATAAATTATAACTTTCATTATTTTAGCAAACGACGAATGAAGTCTATAGTATTTTTGGACACTGTTTTTAAGCATGCATCTTTTGTATTTTATTTATGACCCTGTCAAGTAGCGAGTAAATTACAATTGTCAGCTTCAGATGGGCCCCTGGGGTAACACTGGTTTGCACAAACAAATTTTTAATGCAATGCCCTCTGGTAAGTTGTTCGCGTTATCTAAAGGCATGTAATACCAAAAATACCATGGCATGTAATACCAAGGCAACCAACAGAGGCGGGTCATTACAAACCTCATGTCGTGCTTCTTTGTCTCGTACATTCCTCTATCGGCCATAGTCATGCTGTACAATACAATGTCGTACATTATAGGGACTCCTACACCTTGATCTACGCACTTACCCAGTCGGTGTGCTCTAGCAGCATGCAGTGCGGCGCCGAGCAGCCGCGCGACGTTGCAGTGCAGCACCGCACATGTCATGTTATAGCGTGTGACAGGAAGTAATGGCAGTTGGCAGAAGTAGGAATTCAGGAGATGTCGTGAAAAGGGTAGCTACCCGCCAGGCTGGGTGTTGTGGCCAGGGGACCGACTGGTCCACCTGGATGGCTTTGCGGTGCGTGGTGAGCACTTCGATACCGCGTTTTAGGCCCATTGTTCTGTCACGTGGCGCCATCTTGCGGAGTGTTGAGAACTTCTGTTGCGTCTTGCTTATTTGTGAACCACTTTGAGTGAGCTCCCAGAGGTCGCTACAATGTCTTACCCAGTCGGTGTGCTCTAGCAGCATGCAGTGCGGCGCCGCGTCGCTGCAGAGTGACAGCCGCGCGACGTTGCGGTGCCGCACGTGTCACGTCTCACGCGTCATGTCTTACCCAGTCGGTGTGCTCTAGCAGCATGCAGTGCGGCGCCGCGTCGCTGCAGAGTGACAGCCGCGCGACGTTGCGGTGCCGCACGTCTCACGTCTCACGCGTCATGTCTTACCCAGTCGGTGTGCTCTAGCAGCATGCAGTGCGGCGCCGCGTCGCTGCAGAGTGACAGCCGCGCGACGTTGCGGTGCCGCACGTGTCACGTCTCACGCGTCATGTCTTACCCAGTCGGTGTGCTCTAGCAGCATGCAGTGCGGCGCCGCGTCGCTGCAGAGTGACAGCCGCGCGACGTTGCGGTGCCGCACGTCTCACGTCTCACGCGTCATGTCTTACCCAGTCGGTGTGCTCAGCAGCATGCAGTGCGGCGCCGCGTCGCTGCAGAGTGACAGCCGCGCGACGTTGCGGTGCCGCACGTGTCACGTCTCACGCGTCATGTCTTACCCAGTCGGTGTGCTCTAGCAGCATGCAGTGCGGCGCCGCGTCGCTGCAGAGTGACAGCCGCGCGACGTTGCGGTGCCGCACGTCTCACGTCTCACGCGTCATGTCTTACCCAGTCGGTGTGCTCTAGCAGCATGCAGTGCGGCGCCGCGTCGCTGCAGAGTGACAGCCGCGCGACGTTGCGGTGCCGCACGTGTCACGTCTCACGCGTCATGTCTTACCCAGTCGGTGTGCTCTAGCAGCATGCAGTGCGGCGCCGCGTCGCTGCAGAGTGACAGCCGCGCGACGTTGCGGTGCCGCACGTCTCACGTCTCACGCGTCATGTCTTACCCAGTCGGTGTGCTCTAGCAGCATGCAGTGCGGCGCCGCGTCGCTGCAGAGTGACAGCCGCGCGACGTTGCGGTGCCGCACGTCTCACGTCTCACGCGTCATGTCTTACCCAGTCGGTGTGCTCTAGCAGCATGCAGTGCGGCGCCGCGTCGCTGCAGAGTGACAGCCGCGCGACGTTGCGGTGCCGCACGTGTCACGTCTCACGCGTCATGTCTTACCCAGTCGGTGTGCTCTGGCAGCATGCAGTGCGGCGCCGCGTCGCTGCAGAGTGACAGCCGCGCGACGTTGCGGTGCCGCACGTGTCACGTCTCACGCGTCATGTCTTACCCAGTCGGTGTGCTCTAGCAGCATGCAGTGCGGCGCCGCGTCGCTGCAGAGTGACAGCCGCGCGACGTTGCGGTGCCGCACGTGTCACGTCTCACGCGTCATGTCTTACCCAGTCGGTGTGCTCTAGCAGCATGCAGTGCGGCGCCGCGTCGCTGCAGAGGCCGAGCAGCCGCGCGACGTTGCGGTGCCGCACGCGACCAAACATGTCTAATTGACGTCGGAACTCCGCGAGCTGCGTCTGAAGTCACAGGCAAAGTTATAATGAGTAACGGTTCGGCCCAATTTGGACGCCTAAATAAATTAATAGTCAAACTTCTAAGGCGCGTAGATTTTGGCTCAGCCCGCGCGCGTTCGCCCGAGCACGAGCTGCGTTGGCTCGGGTGAGCCTCGTAATTTTTTGGTCGTTTGCCGCGCGAGGCAATGAGCACGCGAGCAATGAGCACGCGAGCAGCCTCGCTTGGTATGGACGCGCCTTACCTCGTGTTACAGAATGACGAATAAATACGAAAGTGAGTAGGAAAGGTTCGTTCGTTGTAACGAGTCGTTTAACACAAAATTCAAAGGCTGAACACACCGCCTCTGTATGCAGGACGTACGTACCGCAGTTTACCGTGATTCATACGATCCCATGCATTGAATAACGTCATAGTTATGCGCTTGATGAAGTGCACTTCACGCATACGGAGATGGTGTGAGGCGCGCTTTAAAGCCGAATTGTCGTTTTTGTAAATTGCAAAAGAAAAACTATTTCAAATAAGGTACACTTCAAAAAGAAAACAAAACTATTGAAAGATGCATATGTGATGAAGATAATTTCTCTGTTTCATCTCATCAGCTAACCGAAAAGGTACAAAAAACCAAACCAAAAAAAAGACCCAAATATATTTTGAATGATCTTGTTGTGTGTGTGTGTGTGTGTGTGTGTGTGTGTGTGTGTGTGTGTGTGTGTGTGCGTGCGTGCGTGCGTGCGTGCGTGCGTGCGTGCGTGCGTGCGTGCGTGCGTGCGTGCGTGCGTGCGTGCGTGCGTGCGTGCGTGCGTGCGTGCGTGCGTGCGTGCGTGC
Organism: Phthorimaea operculella; assembly: GCA_024500475.1. Classification (NCBI taxonomy): domain Eukaryota; kingdom Metazoa; phylum Arthropoda; class Insecta; order Lepidoptera; family Gelechiidae; genus Phthorimaea; species Phthorimaea operculella. Next base: position 855,356 of record JANFCV010000170.1, on the reverse strand, counting down.
GTGTGTGTGTGCGTGCGTGCGTGCGTGCGTGCGTGTGTGTGTGTGTGTGAATGCGTGCGTGCGTGTGTGTTTATTTACCTCGTCCTTGGTAGTGAGCATTTTGACAAGCACCGGCCTCAGTTTAGTCTCTGCGGGCGCGTCGTCGTTGTCGCGAAGCTTCTTCACTTGGCCGAGGTCGATCTTAGCGAGCAACACGTCCCCGAACTCACCGCGACCTACATACCAATACATACATTTACAGGGTTAAATTTGACTAAAGTACGTCCGTTTGAATACGCCAAATTCGACAGATATCAAACCCAGGACAAAAGAAATGTCAACACAGTTAAATAGACATTATGCTATAGCTTAAACATGATCCTGACAAAGAAAAAGGGCGTCATTTAGTATGGGAGATCCTTTTTTTTTAATTTGTTCATATCTAGTTTTTTAATTAGAAAACGCCCTTGAAACATTTGTACTTCATGAAATGTAACCTTATAAAGAACTTCAATAAATAACGCCATTGCGACCTAGAACTTCGATATATCAGTACCGTATCAATATTTACTTGATTAATTACTCAAAACTCTTTGACCGCACACCGTTTTGTAGCTTTTAAATATTAACATAATATTGTATGTGACGTTTTTGGATTACATGTGACCTTATATAGAAATTCGATGATATTTCGACCTAGTACTTTGATATATCGATACCGTATCGATTTTTATCAAAACTTGAATAAATCATTATAATTATGAAAAACATTTTACTTCATGATACATTTCTAAAAATGTTTTGTAGCTTTTGAACATTGACATATTTTCATTAATGTTTTTGTATTGTTTGCTATCGATATGTTTGCTCGTAGCTCTCAGTTTGCCCAGCACCGGCCTCAGTTTAGTCTCTGCGGGCGCGTCGTCGTTGTCGCGAAGCTTCTTCACTTGGCCGAGGTCGATCTTAGCGAGCAACACGTCCCCGAACTCGCCGCGACCTACATACCAATACAGTGATAAATGTTATTAAACTACGTCTATTGTAATACGGCATATTTGACAGATGTCAAACCCAGAATAGAAGAAACGTCAACACAGAAAAATAGACCTTATGCCATAGCATTAACATGATGCTGACCGTTGTACAATATGGCCTAACGGCAAAGACAAGTGTATATGGGATTTAGTAGGTATGGGAGATCCAAATTTTTTCAATTTGTTTATATTTTGAAGAAAAGTTTATAATAACAGTTGTTTAGTTTTGTCAGTAGAAAACGCCCTTGAAAAAATTGTGCGTTGATAATTGTGACCTTATATAGAAAATCGATAGATAGAGATATTTCGACCTAGAACTTCGATATATCGAAATCCATTTAGTATGGTATGGTACCATTTAGTTAAGTATGATGAATTACTCAAAATTCTTTGACCTCACACCGTTTCGCAGCGTTTAAACATTAAGAAATTTTGTTCCATGTATTTGTATTGTTTGCTATCGCTATTTTTCTTCGTAGCTCTCAGTTTGCCCAGCACCGGCCTCAGTTTAGTCTCTGCGGGCGCGTCGTCGTTGTCGCGAAGCTTCTTCACTTGGCCGAGGTCGATCTTAGCGAGCAACACGTCCCCGAACTCGCCGCGACCTATTACATAGATATACTTGGATATCATCATTCATCATCATCTTCCTGCCCACCCAAATCAATGGGGTCGGCGTAATATGTTTGGTTAGAATTAGAACACAAAAGAAAAGCTATGGAAAGTTCTATGCTTGGTATCTCTATAATGGATAAAATCCGGAATGGGGCTATCCGCAAAAAGACTAAAGTGACGGACATAGTCTGGAAGTGTAGCAAGCTGAAGTGGCTGTGGGCTGGTCACATTTGTCGTAGAACCGATGGAGGGTGGAATTAACGGGTTCTCGAGTGGAGACCAAGCCTCGGTAAGCGTAGCGTTGGACGCCCTCCGGCCAGATGGACCGATGACTTAAAAAAGGCGGCTGGTTTCAGGACTGTATGGATAGTAGGTTGTTGACGAGGACGGAAAATAAGACTTTGATTGACGAGTACAGCAGGCGAGGACTTTAATTATACGAGTCTAGCAAAGTCATTTTCCCCGAGGCTTACATAGTGCTTTTCTCAAAAAAATGCTAGGAAATAATAAAGATTTTAATTTATTTTATATAAAAAGTTGTTTTACTGATTACTAAGTCAAGATGTGGATTTGGAGTTATTCTTTTTTTATTTTGTAATTTCTGAACGATTTTGATATCGCGCCAGAAAAGTTGTATTGGAATCCATAGCAGTTGTGTAAAAAAGAAATCGTTCAGAAATTACAAAATCACAGACATTGTCAAACTTTCTGGATTGTTTTTTTGAAAGAAATTGTCATATTTCCTAGCATGTTTGAGAAATATTTATTATTTATTTACAGCATCAAGAATTGGACTTACCCAGGGTGATTTGTTCGGTGAGCAGCGTCGGGCACGGCTAGGTGCTCGTACTGGGTCGTTGGACGACTTGGTGTCCCACTCGAAGAAGCGAGCGATGGATGACGCGATCAGTTGGCTGACAAAGGTTGCTATCCGCCTACCAGTGTTGTAACCAGGGTACCGACTGGTCCAACCAAACATATTTGGAAGTCGTATATATAGCGATCGGCGGAAACACTTCGATACCGCGTTTTAGGACTGTATAGAAGTACCGACTTACCCAGGGTGATTTGTTCTTGGAGCAGCGTCCTGGGCACGGCCAGGTGCTCGTACTGGCCCGACTTCTTGGACGCGCGCGACATCGCCGACACCTACGAGTTGTCCGCGCCTGCCAATGCAATGATGCTGTCCCATCAGTATCGGTCTAGTACTTACCAGGGTGACTTGGTGTTCCACTCGAAGAAGTGGCTTTTAGGAGGAGCGATGGATGATGAGGCCAGTGACGACGGAGGAGTGAAAAGGATAGCTATCTGCCTACCAGAGTTGTGACCAGGGTACCGGCTGGTCCAACCAAACATATTTGGAAGTCGTATATATAGCGATCGGCGGAAAACACTTCGATACCGCGTTTTAGGACTGTATGACTGACTTCATCATCATCAGCCCACATCCACCCACTACAGGGTATAGACCTCTTCTCTGTTGCGCCGCTCTTCATGGTCCTGTGCTAATCAAAACCATTTAGATCCAGTCAATTTTATGACGTCATCTGACCATCGGGCTGATGGTCTGCCCACTGGTCATTGAGCTCCTCTTGGGAACCACTCCGTTACTGCTTTGGTCCACCGTCCGTACTGTCTCCTGGCTGCAACTGACTTACCCAGGGTGATTTGTTCGGTGAGCAGCGTCCTGGGCACGGCCAGGTGCTCGTACTGGCCCGACTTCTTGGACGCGCGCGACATCGCCGACACCTCCGAATTGTCCGCTCCTGGCAATGCAATGATGCTATCCTATCAGAATCAGGCTAGTGGACTTACCTAGGATGATTTGCCGTGAATAGGTCGTTGGACGACTTGGTGTCCCACTCAAAGAAGTAGAATTTTAGGAAGAGCGATGGATGACGCAATCAGTTTTGAGAAGGGTAGCTATCCGCCTACCAGTATTGTGACCAGGGTACCGACTGGTCCAACCAAACATATTTGGAAGTTGTATATATAGCGATCGGCGGAAACACTTCGATACCGCGTTTTAGGACTGTATAGAAGTATGTGGAGCGCATGCGCGTCGCAACTGACTTCATCATCATTAGCCCACATCCACCCACTGCAGAGTATAGGCCTCTTATCTGTTGCGCCGCTCTTCATGGTCCTGTGCTAATCAAAACCATTTAGATCCAGTCAATTTGATGACGTCATCTGACCAACGGGCTGATGGTCTGCCCACTGGTCTTTGAGCTCCTCTTGGCTACCACTTTGTGACTGCTTTGGTCCAGCGTCCGTCCTGTCTCCTGGCCAAATATGCTGCAACTGACTTACCCAGGGTGATTTGTTCTTGGAGCAGCGTCCTGGGCACGGCCAGGTGCTCGCACTGGGTCGTTGGACTACTTGATGTCCCACTCGAAGAAGAAGACTTACCCAGGGTGATTTGTTCTTGGAGCAGCGTCCTGGGCACGGCCAGGTGCTCGTACTGGCCCGACTTCTTGGACGCGCGCGACATCGCCGACACCTCCGAGTTGTCCGCGCCTGGCAATGCAATACATACTTGATTAATACAGGGTGTTAATTTAAAGGCGTGCCTTTTTGTTAGATTCAGTTCCTATCTATAGGGTTAAATTTTACTATTATAGTGACCGATATCGAACCAGCTGGTGATAAGGAACAACTTCGTCCAAGAAACATAGGTTGAAATATAAATAAAAAACAAATTGGACTGAAATACCAGCTGAAATCAGTTCAACGGCAATTTTATATGGGAGATCAATATTTTTTCATATTTCGACCACTGTTCGTTGGGGAAAGTTGTTTGGGTGAAAATTTCAACAGTGTAAAAAATCAACAGTAAATATTTTGAGGGGTGTACCAGCCCATGAAACTGACCAACTTTCCCCAAGAGGCATAGGTCGAAATATGAAAAATATGTTTATCTACACTTCATACATAATGTTCCTATTACAAATTCGAAAGCAAATGTATAGGCAACTGCTTTACAGCCATTCAGCCTTTAAAAATAAAATGTCGATATCATAAAGTAAAATGTCGATGTCATAAAGTACTTTTCTCTGACTTTATGACATCGACATTTAGCAGTAAGATAATAAAAAAAAACAAATGTCACGACACAATCAAAGAATGGGACGACACTTGAAATTATGAGGACTTATTTAAATTAAATCTTTGCTTCAAATCATTTTCCGAATTAATATTTACCGATTAATGCTTTTTAATTTTAAAAGTTGTTCCGTTTTTATGAGCTTCCATTTTAACGTTTAGTTAAAAAGTTTTTATGTATAAAAGTCGTTCAGTTGTTGGTTCAGTAGATATGCTTGCAATCGCCATAGTGAAGTGCGGAGGTATGAATTATTTTTCATAGTTTTTCTTGTAAAGTGTAGATAAAATAGTGTATGCAATTGCAATATAATTAGGCTTTAGAATGCTCGTGTCAAACTATTATCACACTCGGCACACTCACATCCTAAAGCCTCTTATTATAAGGCAATTGCATAAACTACTATTATGGGAGGTCCAATTATTTTTACATATTTCGACCTATGTTCCTTGGAAAAATTGTTTCATGGGTTTCAAAATATTTGCAGTTAATTTTTTACAGCCTGTTTAAGGTGAAATTTTCACCCCATGTGTACTATGTGCCGTGTGGTGCCGGCATAGTAGAAAAGCACCACCCCCTCTCTTCCCGTTGGGGTCGTAAGAGGCGACCGAGGGATAAACCCGACCCAAACAGCCAGGGCCAACCGTAAGGTGGCGGTTAATCCACCACAAAAGCATTCCCAAGAGGGTTGACGTTTGGTAGGCGGCCGGTCGTAAAATTAAGCCAAATCCTTTGCAACACGATTTTGTGTTCAACAAAGCGTGTTGCGCCGACCCCAATTGATTGGGATAAGTGCAGGAAGATGATGATGTGACGTGAAAATAAGAAATAGATAAAATGACATGCATCGACCGGGGATCGAACCCGGGCCGCTTGGGCCATGCGGCCCGGGTTCGATCCCCGGTCGATGCATGTCATTTTATCTATTTCTTATTTTCACTTGTGAGAATAATATAGCACTGTGAGTGCATTACAATCCCAATAGATGATGTGACGTAATGTACTATTTCTCCAATTTGCTCGGAAATAGCTTCATTACTTTAAAAAAAGAATACGTCAATGGGCTCATTTATGTTGTCAAGGCGCAGAGGACTGTAATAGAAATTGCCGGACTAGGCCGGTAATAAAAGGGTTCTTAAACTTCACACTTTTGTGATTAGGTGTTTTATGGAACACAATTTGTTTGAAGTTTGAAGGCTGAATGTGAATTTCCCGCGCATTCTTTATGAAACGGAACGTAAGCAAAACCAGCGCCAACGCTTTGCGAACTTTAAAAGTTACAAAGTGTCAATTTTATCACGATTTAAATATTTGTTTCCTTGCAAATTGGAGAAAAGCACTATACAAACCTCGGCCGAAATAACAATTTCTGGTCTCGTTTACTTTAGAAGGCCTCGACTTCGTCTCGGCCTTCCAATGCCACTCGACCAGAAGTTGCTATATACTCGGCCTGTGAAGTAATGTACTATTCTTACCGCTCCCATCCCGGTCGTGCGGCAGCAGGCGTCCGTTCTGCGCGGGCGCTCCGTTACCCACTTTCTTGTCTTCCTCTCCGTCTTCCACCAGCTTCTCCCTGCCTTCTGCCATCTCCAGTTCCATCTTCTCTCCTGCAGAAAAAGAACTTAGTTTACATACCAAATTGCAGATTGCTAGCACTTCAGGAGGAAATTTTCCACAAGACAGTAATTCCACAATTACTATCTTGTGGAAAATTTCTCCAAGATAGTAAAACATTCACAAATCGGAAAAAGCTCCATCTCTCGTCAACTTGTACATACGTAATGTTGTCAGTTGAGTGACTGTATAGTTCTACTAAATAGTCATAGATGGTGCTAAAACTACTCGAAAGTAGTCAAGTAATAAAAAATATATATGAACGAAGCAAGAGGTTCACAATTTCGCCACCTCGGGTAGAAGCCAACGTGGTGTAGTGGCTAGCACGTCTGACCCGGCTTGTCAGAAGACTTGGGTTCAAATCCCACCGGTGGCGTGAATTTTTTCCACTTGTTTCGTTTGTATTAACAATAATACCAATATCTAGTGTTTGATTAAAACACCAAGTATTCGAAATTACTATCTTGTGGAAAATTTCTACAAGATAGTAAAACATTCACTTCAGGAGGTGTTAGTGAGTGACGAAATCGGCGTATTATAGGTATACATAAAAATAAAAACTTAATTAGGTATTACCTACCTAAAGCAACACAATTGAAACTTTGCATGTTTAATAAAATTACTATTCAAAAGTTGTCCAGTGAGAATTTGATCAATAAAACTACGAAGCACTTCGAGAAAAGGTAGGTAAGAGCGGGCCGTTTTCAAATTTGTGACAGTGCCTTCGCGCTTCGCTAATAGATACAATAGGACAGCCGATATGGCGCAGTGGTTAGTACAACTTCCCCCGACGCAGAATGTTCTGGGTTCAATTCCCGTAGGGTCACTCTCAATGTTGATATTTACCACTTTGAGAATTGTTCCCAATCCGGTCAGGAAATTGCAGGCTGAACCACCTAATTGTCCGAAAAGCAAGACGGTCCCGTGGTTCGGAGGGCCCGATAAGCCGTCGGTACCGGTTGCTGTCTATGATCACAACCATGTTAAACACAACCATTTCAGAAGCCTGCTACTTGCAGTAGGCAATGGAAAAATTGTGACACTAGGGTTCATCAGGTCTTTGGAAAACTTGCAAAATTTTCCACCGCAGGCAGATCTTCGCACTACCACTATCCTAGCCTGTGAATTAAGTAATACATCTCGTATAAACAGCTGTAACAAATGGCCATTTACACCACAACAGGTAGTTGGACGACTTGGTGTTCCACTAGAACAGTGTTTTTCAATCTTTTTGAGTCCGCGACCCCTTCCCAAGCAAAAAATAACTGGCGACCCCCCCCCTGTCGGATCATCATAGACAGTCTTTGTAATATAATTTTATAAGTATTGGATACAGAAAAACTGCAAGCGTTGTGCGCATGTTCACGATATTTATCTGGATAGCCTGAAGTTTTCAGGTAAAAACAAGCCACAACGCGAAATCTAAACGTATTGCGAGCGAAGCGAGCTCGACTTTTTCGGATATAAACGAGCGTGGAAGCTTAAAGACCAGCCGCTAGACAAAAACAGGCCGAAAATACAGGTATCGCGAGCGAAGCGAGCTCGACTTTTCACGTTACAAACAAGCGAGAAGCCTTAACACTAGCCGTGAGTGTAAAACAGGTAGAAAGGTGCACGTATCGCGAGCGAAGCGAGCCCGACTTTTCACGCTAAAAACAGGCAAAGAGCTACATATTGCATATAATAGCAATACGTTTTGAATGCCCGTTCTTTTTCACTCAAATTGCGGTTCTGCCTTGACTTTTGTGTTTTGCCCGCGACCCCCCCCAGTAAGGCTCCGCGACCCCCCTGGGGGTCGCGACCCACAGTTTGAAAAACACTGCACTAGAAGAAGAGTAGCTACCTCGCTCCCTCCTCTGTAGGCGTCGTCTCCTGCAGTAGACCATCAGCGCGAGGACCAGCACCATGTAAGCGCCAGCCACTGATACTGACACAATCACCGCTTTGCCACCCACACCGGAAGATTCCGCACCCGGCAACGGTTCTCCTTCTGAAATTAATACAAATAGATTGTTTGTTTATGAATCAGTTTAATATACAAAGTGTTTATTTAAATGCGTGTCATAGCTTCAGGGTAGGTTTAAAAACATCGGAGATTTTGGCTTTTCTGTAGTGATATGATAACTCCTGAACGAAGAGTCTAGAACTCTGTTACTTTTTAGAATGTTTATCTCCTAGTGACCCTGAATCTTTTTTCAGTAATAAAGAAAATAAAAACAAAATCGTAGCACGCTTTATGTAAAGGGTTTCAAGCGTTTATTTAATGGAAAAATAATTAAAATATACCTGTTATTTGCTGTGCCCTTACAGGGTGTCATTTGTACTTTTTCATATTTGTAACACTTTTTAACCCACGACGGAATGGAGACGGTATATGCGTTTGGGATGAGAGAATGTTTGTGTGTGTATTTGTGCAACCCTATGTTGCCAACTATCTCAAAGAACACTGGTCGAATTTTGATGTGGTTTTCAGCGATGGATTAGGATTTCTTTAATGTATGTTCTAAGCTAGGTGTTACGTGAACAACTCACCAGGGGGCGCTTCAGGAAACTGTCGCGAGATTTCTCAAAATTTAAATTTTATTTTCATTTGTGGCTTTGCAATAAAGGAAATATTAAATACTAGCTGCCCGTTAGCGGTTTCACCCGCTGCAACCTATTATTCCGCGGGAAAAAAGCATTATTCGCCGAGAGATGTCGCTGTTAGTTTTCGGCGAAAACGTTTAAAACGCGAATCGGCTCAGTCACGCCACCTATTTCAAAAATATTGGAAAATGCGTGATCCCGTGGGAATGAGACATTTTTCCGTGGTAAAAAGTATCCTATGTGTTATTCCAGATGCCCTTTTATATTTCTGCAAAGTTTCATGTCAATCTAATCAGCCGTTTTAGCGTGATGTCGTAACAAACACACACACAAACATCCGCCTTTATAATATTAGTAGGATACCTGGATGTACAACTAAGAGCAGCTCATTCCTAGCCAGCCCCGCCGCGCTGCCTGCCGTGCACCCGTATGTATCGCCATCTTGCTCTTTCACCTCGCGGATGAATAGCGTCCCATTATTGTACACGACCATCCTGGAATACATTAAATTATAGGATGAAAATAATACATACGTACTACGTGTTACAAAACAACAACAAAAGCCGATAGAAGGTCAAGGTACTCATGAAACTGAACAACTTTGACTTCTTCTTCTTTTCGTGTGGGACACCGAGTCGTTCAACGACCCGATAAACCTTGGTGTCAGAGTTTTTCAACTGCCTACTGCGAATAGCAGGCCTCTGACATGGTTGTGTAACGACCGCCATCATAGACAGCAACCGAGACCGACGGCTTAGCGTGCCCATCCGAAGCACGGAACCATCTAATTTGCGGACAATCAGGTGGTTCAGCCTGGAATGCCCTAACCAGACTGGGAACAAATTCACAAAGTGATAAATATCAACTTTGTGAGTGACCCCACCGGGAATTGAACCCGGAACCTTTGCGTGGCAGGCAGGCATACTAACCACTGCGCCACATCGGCTGACACAACTTTGACTATGGAATATGGATCGAAATTTGAAAACAAATTTCGGTTCTCCTAAACAAAATGAACTAGCCGACCGAGTCAATTTGTATGGAAGGAAGGTCTAAATTATTTTTTTCATATTTCTAATTTTGACCCATGTTCCAGTTGTTCTGTTTCGCCTTGATTGGTTGTTATGTAATTTGCGTTTGTTATCATCATATACATATATCACGCCTTAATGATTAAGGCGTGATATATGTATATGACGGATTAAGGCTTAATCCGTTGCTGTGGGAAGGCAGATCATTTACACTACGTCTGACAAGATTTTTTGAATCATTCAGAAGACTGTGTACCGCCATAGCGACAGGTCTAAAATTTAAATACATCAACTCTGAAATCCCTTGGTCGCTTCTTACGATACCCACGGGAAATATAGGAGGTGATGCTTTTCTAAGCCGACACCACACGGCAGTCTAAGCCGGACTACACAGCAGTTCAATTCAATGGTTAGCTATAATTATTTTGTAAACTAACCTATTACTCATTTACCTACATTATTGCTCATTTTATTACCTTGCGTTAGAAACATTAGCACTCCCTTCGACCTCAACCTCGTGTTCTGAAATAGGAAAGTAAAATAAATAATGAGGTAGCAAATTGCAGAATTAATGGCGCCACTCTCGAATGTACCTTTTGTCTTGGTTGAAAATGTGTCAATGTCAAAGTTTAGTCACTTCTTATTGGTAGGCATGGTTGGATCGAAGATTTCGGGTTAGAGTTGAAGAGTTTGTCGTGGGTTCGATTACCACCGGACACAAATATTTATCAAGACAATTTTCACACATTTGTGTTTAGTCTGGGCGTTTCTATGTATATATTTACAACAAAAAAAGTATGTAAGTTGTCAAGTTTTGTTTAGTTTCTTCTATTTAAAACGTTAATTCGCTCGACTCAAATTAGGTACACTTGTTTTTTCTATGTTCTTTGACTATGACACCGGCCGACCGAGTCAACTCGAGTTGAAACTCGAGCCAGCCTCCGAGTCAGCTCGAATTATTTGAGTTGAAAAAAAATCGAGTTAGCCCATCGCTGGAATTCCGAGCAAATGGAAGAAAATCCACTTACGTTGATGTAAAATAGCTTTATCCCTATCCCAGTGTGTAGTAGGCTGAGGGTCCCCGGTGGCGCGGCAGTGGAGGTACACTGGCTGCCCACTCGTCACGTGAAGTTGCTGGTTCGGTGCCGGCTCGGTTATCCGGGGTGATGTTATTCTGAACCGGCACCACACGGCAATATACTTTTGTCTACTTCTATTTTAAAACGTGAACTCGCTCGACTCAATTACACTTGCTTTTTCTATGTTCTTTGACTATTACACCGACCGACCGAGTCAACTCGAGTTGCAACTCGAGCCAGCCTCCGAGTCAGCTCGAGTTATTCGAGTGAAAAAAAAAACGAGTTAGCCAATCGCTGGAATTTCCGAGCAAATTAAAGAAAAACCACTTACGTTGATGTAAAATAGCTTTATCCCTGTCCCAGTGCGTGGTAGGCTGAGGATCCCCGGTGGCGCGGCAGTGGAGGTACACTGGCTGCCCGCTCGTCACGTGAAGTTGCTGGTTCGGTGCCGGCTCGATTATCCGGGGGGCCACTGGAATAAAAACAAAATTTCAGCTCAATCGGTTGAGGTATCTACAACAAAAGCAAGTTGCAGGATTTGACCGGAACAAACATACTTACATACACTGCAATTTAAATAAAAGCTTTTAAAAAATACCTTCCTTTTCCGACTGCCTTAGAAGGAGGGTTAAGTTCTTCGAGAGTATGTATGTATGTGGACAAGAAAATTCTTTTTCACGAGCTGAAGCCCAAACGGATAGATGAATTTTGACATAATTGAGGAGTCGTTAGATTCGTCTCAGCAGCGCGAGTGACACTGGCTATATTAAAAATTCATAAATTCACGATGGCGGATTTTTATCGCAAAATACAACTTTGTAATGACCGCAGTCGAGTTTTTGTTTTTTAATACATCAGCTTGTTTGCCCTTACACTTTAAACTGGGTGTTACAAAACAAAAAATAGAGCCGAAAGTAGGTCAACGTACTCATAAAACTGAACAACTTTCTCCATGGAACATGGGCCGAAATATGGTAGAGAGGTGAAGTAATTACTGACCGAAATGAAATCCGCGACAATTGCCCTAGGTTATCAAACTAGGCTATAAGTTTACAGGTAAAATTTTCAGTGCATAGCTGGTTTAATCATCATTGGCCTCATACGTCTGTGTCAGACGATTTAATCAGTGTCTGAGGCAAGATTTTTCATGGCTGTATGCGGGAGCGGCATGGCTTTTTGCACGCTCTCTACAGACACTGCGTTGCCTGGCACGCAATTATGGAAAACGCAGGGCTGCGCCACCCTCTCGACCTTCCTGTCTGACTCCACAGTCAGTCGGAGCCAGGTCGGCTGCAGGAGTCTGCCGCACGATTTATTACCAGTCTGTCGCGCCAGACAGAGACCCCGTTCCGGGTTTGTGTGTGGAGTTTTCCTCCTCCAGGACCCTGATCAGCTTGGGTCGGATTTATGCCTCGGTCGCCTCTTACGACCCCCACAGGAAGAGAGGGGGTGGTGCTATTCTACTCTGCCGGCACCACACGGCTAGCTGGTTTAATAATGGTGTCATAATTGCTAACCGGCTACGCAATGTACACCGAATTTCGTCTGTTTGTAGTCCGCAGTTTGATAATAGTGAGTAGAGCTCGATCTTGACTTTGGTTAGACCACACAATGAACAATTCACTGAGAAGCGTGCGATTTCACAATGGGCGGAAATGATAACACCATCATCGTAGGTTCTGGTACTTATATCATAACATAGCGTTTCCACCAATATAAGAGAAATCAAAATAAAAAATAATTATAAAAAAGTTATAAAAATATAAATGAAGCCCTATTAAATTCACTGCAAATATTTTAGGGGCAGATCAAATAAAATATAAGCATGTACTAGGCAAATTTTTAAAGAAATCTACACGCTAGTTTGTGAGAAAATTGCATTTAACTAAAAAAATAAAGAAAACGAAAAAAGTGCACCCTGTTTGTCCTAGAAACACACACTACGATGAATTTAAATTACGCGCCAAAAAAAAGCTTCTGTAATTCGTTGGTTGTTAGTGTGCGTGCCGTGTAAGTGAATCCTGTCTACGTGGCGGAACGTCAGTCGGGTCAGTCAAAGGATGTTCACATAATTAATTAAAAAGTTTGTTTGAAAATGAAAACAAATATCTAGCGTGTGGATTTTTTTAAAAATGCCTTAGATGTTTTTCTTATACATATTTACGCATGCCCTTAAAATATTGTGAATTTAATAGGACCTTATATTAACGATGCAAGTGGTTCACAATTTCGCCACTTTGGGTGGCCTCCGTGGTGTAGCGGCTAGCACGTCTGACCCAGCTTGTCAGAAGACGTGAGTTCGAATCCTGCCGGTGGCGTGAATTTTTTCCACTTGTTTCGTTTGTATTAACAATAATTAAATCAAAATAAATTACGAGTACCTATCTTGACTTCTTAGGCCTAAGCTCCATAGAGTAGACGTGAGACGTAAGACATAAAATGACATTTGTCAGACAAGTGATCGTCAACCGTCATCAATGCGAGGCGCGTCTCACGTGTGTAGCATTGGCTCTCCTGTTTCATACATTTTATATGGAAACTGTTTCAAGCGTCGCGATAACGCGCGTCTCACGTCATACGTCTCAAGTCTCTGTATCTCATAAACTGTAATAGGTAGTAGGGACGTGAAAAAGAAATCGAATTTTTAAATAACCGATTTTTCTTTAAAAAAAACGATTAATCGATTAATTAAAGGAGTAGAATTAATCGATTAATAAAAAATCGATTATATATTCAAAGGAGATTGCCCATTTCTGGTCTAAGAAATTGTCTCGCCTCAAAACGAAAATTAAAGCTATATGTAATATTCCTCATTCTAATGAAGAATAGCTACGGCAATTGTTGTACAAAACAGGGAAAGTAACTTAACTGTTAAAGGTCTTTTTCCCGTTAGGTATTTTTCCCAAAGATTGTACTGTGTTGTGAACCTTTTTTGCACTGTTTACTTCGGTATAGCTAACGATAACGATTTTAGAAAGAAATACTCGATATATAGCCAAACTTCAGAACTTTTGTCTCTTCCGATACCCAACTTTAGCATTCAATAACTTCGGAATTCCTGTCATAATTAAATGATTTTCAGTTACAAAATGTAAAGCAATAATTAGACTTTATAATTATTTAACTTTGGCTTTGATGCGAGGCCTGGAAGTAGTGAGGCAAGCATTAGACGAACATCCATACTAGAGTAGGCATGATCCTTTCCAAAATTAAATATCGTTTTTTTTTTAACTTTCTTCTTTTACCAGTCGTCTTGATTATGCATAAATTATAACACACCATACCCAATTTTCTCGGTCTTAAATATTTTAGGTCCCTAATTTTTGCTGCAGATGACACTGAAAATACTGTTTTACCGGCATGAAAAGAAAGGAACCGTTTTAATACTGTGTGTAGTAGCGGTACTTTTAGTGGGCGGTTGTAAAACTCTGACACCAGGGTTCATCGGGTCGTTGGGCGACCTTCTTTAGGCTTTATTTTTTGTTTTGTAACACGTTGTATGAAGTTACTGCGTGTAACTTGAGATTTAGTAAAATCATGTAAAATATCTCGCAATTTATTAAAAAAGTGAATTACACTAACATTTTTTGATAAAATTAAAGGCGCAAAACAAAAATAACTATTTTTATTAAAAAAAAATTTATATTAAAAAAAAAATATATAAATCGTTTTTTTTTGCGACTAGAAATAATTGATTATAAAAAAAAAAGATTTTTTATTGCTCAAATCACATCCCTAATAGGTAGAGTTGAAATTTTCACAGATGCCGTATTTCTGTTGCCGCTATAACAAGTAATACCGAAAATAAAAATAAAGTAAAAAATAAGGAATACAAAATACGTACTTGTTAGCTCGATTTTATCTATGATGGTTGTATCTCATGAACGGTAACAGTTAGATAGTTCAAATTTTCACAGAACTTGTATTATATTTGCCACCATGACAACTAATACTAAAGATAGAATAAAATTATAATAATTAAGAGTGGCTCTCATACAACAAACGCGATTTTTATGCCATTTTTACACATTATCGTACGAGTCCGAATCGCACTTGGCCGAATTTTTGATTCGGTTTTTTTGGCAATTTTATTTTTCAACATTCATCTGCCTAATGGCTAACTAAACGACCTGGCCAATACCTTACGATTACCATAAGGTTTAAAAACATTATCTGCAAAATATTTGAAGGGTTACCAAGGAAGGGTTAACAGCCCAAGAAACTGAACAATTGCACAAAAGAAAAAAAAACGAAATATGAAAATAATAAAATATAGCTTTTTAAATAACAGAAATTGAGCCCAGCGTGCATTGTCTATTTGATCCGGCGAAATGCCACTTCGCATGTCACTGCTTATTTTTGATTCGGTGGACACACGCCATAAAATCCGGTTCAGAAACTAGATTATGAATATTATTATCAGTAGATTATAATAAATTATATAGGCACTAAATATTGAACTTTCAGCCGGCTTCCTTTCACACTTATTGTAATTAAGTATTTTCCCAATCCTGTTAATATATTTTAAGATAAGAAGAAGCCTATTATAATATCAAAAGTTTATGTAAACGCATCCGTTCCATTCTATATATCAATTATCATCATAGACGCTTGTTATGAAAATATTTGAATCGGCAGGAAGAGGCCTAGAAAAATTGACATATATAAAACCTTTGTTAGACCTATTTAAATAGTTTAAAATAAATTTCCACTGCGCAAGGTCGTATTCTCTTGAATGGCAAATATATTCGAATAAAATGAATCATGTATTTATATTAATCTGGTGCACATTGGGAGCATTATCTGTGGTGATTTCTGTGGAGCCTTCATCTCAAACAGTTTCAAAAGTGCCATCTGCATCTTACCATCATCCTATTCGATACAACGGAAAGAACAAAACAAGCAAAAGTGGTGATAACGTAAAAGATAGAACACAAGTTACAGAAAACAATGCTACAGTCAAACCAGTAAAAAAACCCAAGGACGGGAACAGGAAATTGCAAACGAAAGAAAATTCAGAAAATGTAAACAGAAATAACTATGCAAAACACACGGGGCGAGTTCATCCTACAGATTTGAAGCTATTAGAAGCTCTAAAACAGAAATACTCAAATAATCAAACAAATAATAAAAAAACAAACAAAAAGGATACGCCTACGAAAAAAATAATGATAGGTGATGTAAAGAAAGAGGTAAAGAAACATGAAAACGAAGTGCAGAAACATAACAATCCACCGGCGAAAAAACTCGTTACACCCAAAAAACGGTTAAAAATAAATAAACTACCAGCCAAAAAAACAATCAAACCAATTCGAACCAAACCGAACAAAGATAACAATGAAATTAAAATTGATAACAAAGAAATCAAACCCATTTTGAATAGAAATAATGTAGAATTAGTCGATGATGCTGAGATTAATGTTACGGACGACAACGAAGACAAATCCAAACTAATCGGTAATGAAGACCAATCAAAAATGATCGGTAATGTAGACAAATCAAAAATAATCGGTAATGTAGACAAACAGAAAATAATCGATAACCATAAAAAATTAGAAACATTACATAATAATGTAGAAAAATCCAAATTTATCGGTAATGATAACAAATCCAGACAAATCGGCAATGATGATGATGATGAAGATGAATACGGACTAATTGGTGATGATGACAGATTCAGAAAAATGAGTGATGATGATAAATCCAGACCGATCGGTAATGATGACAAATTCAGACCGATCGGTAATGATGACAAATTCAGACCGATCGGTAATGATGACAAATTCAAACCGATCGGTAATGATGACAAGTTCAGACCGATCGGTAATGATGACAAATTCAGACCGATGGGTAATGATGACAAATTCAGATCGAACGGTAATAATGACAAATTCAGACCGATCGGTAATGATGACAAATTCAGACCGATCGGTAATGATGACAAATTCAGACCGATCAGTAATGATGACAAATTCAGACCGATTGGTAATGATGACAAATTCAGACCGATCGGTAATAATGACAAATTCAGACCGATCGGTGATAATGACAAATTCAGACTGATCAGTAATGATGATAAAATCAGACCAATCGGTAATGATAACAAATTCAGACTGATCGGTAATAATGATAAATTTAGGCCGATCGGTAATGATGACAAATTTAGGCCGATCGGTAATGATGACAAATTCAGACCGATCGGTAATGATAATAAAGCCAAATTAATTGTTAATGATGATAAATCCAGACTAATTGGTAATGATGACAAATTCAGACTGATGGGTAATGACGAAAATTTCAAATTAATCAGTAATTATGCAAAATACAAACCAGAAAATAAAGAAAGCCTTATGGATCTCTATGGAACATTTAAAGTAGCAGCAGTAAGTAATAAAAAAACTGAACAACTTAAACGACCTATTAACGCTAATGAGGCTACGGAAGGAAAGAACAGAAATGTAAGAAATAATTTTACCAATAGTCATAATGACTCATTCGAACTACAGAACGAACGAAATCTTATAAATTTCAAGAGAACTTATTTAGCACCAAGAGATAAAATGTCCAACCTACAAAGAATACCTAACAGCGCTAACGAATCTACTACAAAAAAGGCCAGTGTCATAGGAAAAGTAGTTTTTCAGAAATGTGGTCGGACAGGAGAGTGTGAATATATTGATAATAAATTAAAAACGGTATTGAAATGGGAGAAATTAAGATCAGCATATAAAAGCAAAGTTATGAAAATTACGGCGAAAAGGTTAAACCTTACCCTCCGAAATAGTGTGAACATGAATTATAGAAAAATGAAGAATAACGACATGTATATGCCAGCGTTGCCGGACGCAGGAGTCATTATAATCCACAGTAGTCGAACGAATAAAGGTAAGAAGAGGCCACCGGATGCAAAGAACCGCACAAGGGGTAACTGCACCGAGGCTCTATGCAACCGCGACGGTGGCAACTGCACCGCGCGGCGCCCTGCGACGAAAGTTACTTTGTACAATAAAACCACACTCAGACCAGCGATAAGACCCACGGTAAGACTGCCGACGCTCTATTCAAATCACCGCAATCGTGCGCAAAAAATGCGAACATACTTATAGATTTTGCAGGCATGTGTGTGTAAAAAGCAGGCAAAGACATACCTACCAGATTTCCTCTATTCTACATACATATATCGTTAAGCGTAAAAGGCTATTTACTAAACGCCTAACAAAAGTTTGAGAATCATTTAAAAAACTGTGTATCACTATAGTGACAAGTTGCCAGCATTCCTAAATCGCTTCTCACGACACTCACGAAAAATATATTGGGTGATGCTAATTCTAAGCCGGCACCACACGACAAATCTATTCTTTGTAGTTCAAATATTTTATCAGTTACAAAAGTTCAATTAGTTATTTTGTTGCTTTATTTAGAGGTGCTTACTGTATGTAACTGTACCTATAAGTTGTAAAAAAATCAAGCGTAAATATTTTATCCAGATCCATTTCGGGTCGCTGAGCCAGCGGAGTTAGTTAGTTAGTAAATATTTTAAAAGGCGTGAACCAGTGAAAAACTTTCCCCAAGAAACATAGGTCAAAATTTTAAAAAATATATTTTGTACCAAACAGATCAACAAATTTTGATTTGGAGGACCAATTGTTTCTTTTATAATTTGACATTATTTAAGTTTCATGGACTGGTTCACCCCTCACCATATTTTTTTACATTCTGAAGACTTATTCATTGTATGTGATTTAATTTGTTTCATTATTTTGAATTCAAAGGACCCCCGGTACCTAACTAGCTAGCTACCTATATATCTGAAACTGGTCAATTACTTATTTGCTGTTTTTTTTTTTATATTTTAGAACAGCATTTTCATACTAAATTTCCCTAAAACTTGACCGAACGGCTTTTTTCGAACATTGCAGGCGGGGGTCTTTTAATGACTTGGTCGATATGATACTTAAAAAGAACCGCAAGTCCATTCAAATCCGGCAGTGGCTATTGTCGCGACGACGAGATTACATGACTAATTCTAAGCTATTTCTATTATGTTTAATTTCAAATAAGAAAACGAAACAAAGCAAGCAATAAATATAATATATAGATATTGATATAGATACTTACATTAATCTTAAGTAATTTAAGTAGCTTACTGAAGGGTTTTAATATGTAGTAGTTATTTAAACACCTACAAAAGGAAGTTGTCAATCTGATCCGTATTTATGCAACCATGTCTGGCCGAAGGCCAATCATCGGTCACCTATGTTATCTATCAATTAACTGTTTACTACCCCCTAAACCTCCTACAAACCAATTTTACGAAAATCATTGAGTCTTTTTCAGAGAACATAATCATATACTTATAAAATTAATATTGCTTATTGAAATGTATAAGATAGACATAAGATTCTCTGAACCGCATGACTTGATATCTTAGCCGCTAAGACCCTCAGTGCACGTGTAAGTATAAGATTTGAAAAGTGTATGAAAGTGTGTGAAACTACCTTTACATAACATAAAAAATATAAGAATGATTAGTTTTATTTTTGAAGGATTCTCAATTAGACTCGCAGCCGATTTCATCAAAATCGCTTTAGTAGTTTTCAATAAACAGGATATTTAGTGTTAAACTATTGTAAAGTCGGTTTGCTAAATTTAAGGATTGTTGTTGTTAAACAATACTTTTTTCTGTTAGTGGCAGGAAAGCAGAAAATAAAACTGTTTTTATTTATTATTTTTGTTATGTCTCAATACACCAGCGAAATAATATATACCTATTAGTCATCTTTTATCGATAATTTGTTAAATAAATATGGCCGCGTAGAACACACGACTTTCGCCCTATCAGAACGGGAGATGACAATTTTACAGATAAAAATTGTAATCTTCTGAAAATTAATACGTTAGATTGTAATTCGCGTGACGTGTTTGACAATATTTCGGGAGATTGCAATTTCACAGTGACATACATATTTTGACAGATTTTTTTTACTGGCCGATAGCGAAAACTCAGAATCGGCTGGTAATAGATAAGGAACAAGTTTTCCCAAGGAACATAGGTCGAAATAGGAAAAATATTTTGGACCTCCGATAGTAACTCAATCAGCTAATCGGCAATTTTGTTTATGATAGGACCAATATTTTTTTTTATATTTCGACTCTTTCTTGGGGAAAGTTGTTCCGTATCACCAGTCGGTTTGAGTTATCATTATCGGTCACTAGTCAAAGTTCACCCAGTATACACATTTTGGTCTAGTTCAAAATTGATTTTGAACGAGTAGAGTACGTCTTAAGGTTTGAGGCTTAGAGTACCTATATACAAGCAAGCTATAGAGTGCGCATATTGGCCCGTGCCGTACAGTCTAAGCGTAAGTTGTTGCTCTCCCTAGATACAGACGTCAAATGTATGAGAATTTGATAAGATGGTTATAGAGGTTAAATAGTGTTGTCACTGGCGTTTTGCTACTGATAAACAGAGAGGTTGTGTGCAGACTACTGCCAATGTCAACCGTTCTTTTTAGGCGCTTTCTATGTGCCCCGTGCAATCATCAGCGCCACCTAACGGTCGCAACTAAGCTGGTCTAGCCGTGCTTTCGTATGAGGGCGGGAACGATGATTATTGTGGCGGAAAATTGAAAAATATTTATCTAAGCGCATTTTTTCACTAATGTTTAGAAAATTACTGAAAATAAGGTTGATCCAGTGTTTTCAAATTGTTTCTCGTCGTTTAATTGAATGCCGTAGGAAAGAAAATCAATTCAAAAATTTAGGTTTCTTTTGGTTATGCCAGGGTTTGTTTACCTGTTTTTATTTGTGATTTTACTAAAGGCTTATTGTAAAACAAGAACATAAAGCTACTTTAATCGTTTAATTCATTGATAAAAACATATACACCTACCTATAATTTCCGTCAAACCGACATTTATTTAATGATCGAAAAAATACTGCAAGGTAAACTGGGGTGATTTTACTGGGTAGTTTATTTCTTTTTTAGCAAGCAATTCTAAAGTTCCGACCATAATTCGAGTGAGTAGCTTAACATTTAGATTGTTGCCATTTCAAAGAAATTTGTACATAGAATAAAAAATCACTACCGTTGAAATATAGTGCATTAAATTAGCTTTACTTTGATGTATAACTTGTTCGGGTATGACATCTGAAAACGCATAGAAAAATCATTTTCTGTTTTTGTGGGCGAAATTTTCTATAAGGCACTTAATATTGAACTTTCAGCCGGCTTCCTTTCAAACTCATTGTACATTACGTATTTTCCCACGATAAGAAGAAGTTTATAATAACAAAAGTTTATGTAAACGCATCCGATCTATTCTATAGGTAAATCAATCATTATCATAGACGCTTGTTATGAAAATCTTTGAATCGGTGGGAAATGACCAAGAAAAACTGACATATAGGTATAAAACCTTTGTTAGACCTTTTTAAATAGTTTAAAATAAATTTCCCCCGCGCAAGGTCGTACTCTCTTGAATGGCAAATATATTCAAATAAAATGAACCATATATTTATATTTATCTGGTGCACATTGGGAGCTTTATCTGTGGTGATTTCTGTGAAGCCGTCTCAGACGGTTTCAAAGGTGCCATCTGCATCTTACCATCATCCTATTCCATACGACGGAAAGAACAAAACAAGCAAGAACGGTGATAACGTAAAAGATAGAACACAAGTTACAGATAACAATGCTCCAGCCAAACCAGGAAAAAAAGCCAAGGACAGGAACAGGAAATTGCAAATGGAAGAATATTCAGAAAAGGTAAACAGAAATAACTATGCAAAACGCACGGGGCGAGTTCATCCTACAGATTTGAAGCTATTAGAAGCTCTAAAACAGAAATACTCAAATAATCAAACAAATAAATCGTCCAAACAGGGTACGCCTACGAAAGAGATTATGATGGGTGAGGTAAAGAAACATGAAAACGAAGTGCAGAAACATAACAACCCACCGGCGAAAAAACCCGTAACTCCCAAAATGCGGTTGAAAATAAATAGATTACCAGCCAAAAAAAATATTACAACAAACAAAAATATCTATGAAATTAAAAGTGATAAACCCATTTCGAATATAAATGCTATAGTATTATTCAATGATGGAACGATTTATGTTGCTGACGATGATGACAGATCCACAATAATCGGTAATGAAGATCAATCAAAAATAATCGATAATGTAGACAAATACAAAATGATCGATAATGATAACAAATTAGAAACATTATATAATAATGATGAAAAATCCAAACTTATCGGTGATGACAAATCCAGACAAATCGGTAATGATGATAAATCCGGACTAATTGATAGTCAAACGAACTTACCTGTAAGTGAAGTTCGACTGTAATTATGTGAAGTTGTTGTCTCGTCCGAAGATGATAATAGAAAACAAGTGTAGTCCCGGTTTTTGACTCACTGGCGCCAACACAATTTAAAGCTGAAAGAAAAAAGCAGCCACGAATGTGCTGCCCCCTTCTGTCATTTATCAATACTTCATTTAGTTTAAAGTGAATTTTTAATTTTACAACAAGGGTTTTACTACAATTAATTACCTAATTGTAAGTTGATGGGTAGGGGGGGACTTATCATCTTCGGACGAGACAACAACTTCACATAATTACAGTCGAACTTCACTTACAGGTAAGTTCGTTTGACTATCAATTATGCTCGTTGTTGTCTCGTCTTCGATGATAATAGAAAACAAGTGTAGATGTTTAAAGATATGTTGTAAAATTATCATGTATTAACCTTTAAATAAAAAATTTCAATTACTTTGTAACTTTTTATTTCAATGTAGGTAAAAAACATGACTGATCATAATGATCAATGATCATTCATTTTAGAAAAAATCCAAAACAATTAAGCTTATTCTAAATTATGAATCTTTGCTAAAAATAGTTTGTGCAAAATTAGAATTATTTATAATAGGTCTATTATAAAATTTGCCAAACACTGTGGATTCACCACTCCAACCAGCCGTCCTTCTGATTTCATCTATATTTACCCCTTTCTTGTATGCTGCTGATGTAGAAGCATGCCTTGTGCTATGAGTGGAGAAGGTAGAAATATCAATTCCACTCTCTTCCATACATGTCTTTATCCAACGGCTGACTGTACTGGTGGAAACACTCTTATGTGGCTTTCTTAGGGAAATAAACAACATGTCTGATGTTCTAAGATTTTTAGTTATTTCTAAATAATCACATAGTGCTTTAGCAGGACAAATACCAACTCTATCTTTGAAAAAAGGGAGTGTTAGAAAAGGTTGACATTTATTAGGTCCTGATGTTTTGACTAATTTATCAATTTTAATAGTTATACAATCAGTCTTTATCTCTATATTCTTTATATCAATTAATGAAATTGTTTGTACTCTTTGTCCTGTAGCTAGAATTAATAAAGAAGCTGTCTTTTTGGACAGGGCAGTTAAATTATTGTTGTCAATATATTTTTGATCTATGTAATTGAGAACAATTGAAACATCCCAGGTATTATTATATTTAGGCGCAGAGGGCCTTAATTTAAAGAAACCTTTAAATAATCTTTTGATTTTTTCATCAGTACCTAGATGAGAACCAACTATCAATGATAATGCAGACCTTAATGAATTCAGGCTACCATAAGATAAACCTTCATTAAATTTCTGAGTAAGATATGAAATTATGTTAGAAATACTGGGGTTGAAAAGAGAAATTCCTTCTTTTTCACAATACCTGGCCCATCCTACTATGCAAGGTTTGTATTGTTTGAGAGTGTTGAGCGATATAGACGCCAACATTATATCCGCTGCCTCCTCTGAAACTCCTGAATTTAGGAAAGCCTGCCTGATAATAGACCGGCCATCAGTCTGAGATTCTTGTGGAGCGGATGCGGTTCCCTGGAATTTTGTAAGATAAGCAACTCTTTAGATGGTTCAAATACTATAGGGTCTTTTAATAATAGTTTATTAAAAATTGGAAACCACGGTTGTGTATTCCAGTAGGGAACAATTACAATGCCTTTCGCTTTATCTGATATAATTTTTTCTAAAGTCTTAAGAATCATAGAAAAAAGGGGGGAAAGCATAAAACTGTAAATGCGAGCCAAGAAACATAGCATGGGCATTTTGCATTAGTTCTTGTTGCAAATAAATCAATTGATGGGGTACCAAAATTCAATATTACATTTTGATAACACCTATCATTTATTTCCCACTCTGTACAACCTAGTTGTTTTCTTGATTCAAAGTCAGCTACTATATTTTCTTTTGTGTTAATATAGCTAGCAAATATCCATAAGTTTCTCTCCTCACACCACTGCCATATGCGTTTAGCTATACTGTGCAAATGAGGATACTGAGTACCTCCTAGTCTATTTATGTATGAAACAGCTGTTACATTATCAATGCGAAGAAGAATATCACAATCTTTGAGATTGGAAGCGAAACATCTTAGTCCAAAGAAGGCAGCAAGCAACTCTAATGAATTTATATGTAGACTAGTTTCGGACTCTGTCCATGCTCCCCCTGTCTTCTGAGTATCACATGAACAACCCCAGCCAGATAAACTGGCATCACTGTATATTTCAGTTTGATAGTTATTTTTCCTTATATTGTTAGTTGATATCATAACAGACTTAGACCACCACTGAAGATCCTGTTTACAAGAAGTATTTAGTGATATTTTCGCTTCATAATTATTGTTAAATTTATTTAGATTTAAGTATTTTAACCTCTCCAGTTCTTTTGTGTACAAAATTCCATATTTAATAGCCGGACAAACTGATATTAGATTTCCTACTACATGAGCTAAAAATCTAATAGAAAATGACTTTTTCCTAAGTAATTCCAGAATTAGTTTTAAAGTGTTTTTCCTTTTATCATTAGAAATGCTAATGGACATATCTATGGAGTTGAATACAAGTCCTAAGAATTTGCACTCTTGTTGTGGAGTGAAAATGCTTTTTTCTCTGTTTACTATAAATCCAAGATTTTCTAGCAACTCCACAGTAGTATTTATGTTATGTAGACAATCTGTCTCTGAACTACCAATACATAAATAATCATCAAGATACAGAACAGATGTTAAACCTTTTTCTCTTAAATAAGCTGTTACTGGTTTCATAATCTTTGTGAATGTGAGAGGAGCTGTACACAAACCAAATGGGAGAACATTAAATTGGTAATATTTGCCTTCAAAAAAGAATCTCAAATATTTTCTATGCTCTTCATGAATATTGATCATGTAATAGGCATCTTTTAGGTCTAAAGATGCTAAAAAATCACCAGGTTGTATAAGCTTACATGCTGTTCTATAATCCTCAAGCTTAAAGTGTTCGGTCTGTACAAAGGTATTAAGCCTCTTCAGATTCAGAATAAATCTAAAAGATACATTAGGTTTTTTAATAATGAACACTGGTGAACAGAACTGATCATCACTAGATTCACACTGCTCAATAGCTTTCTTTTTTAGTAATCTATCAATTTCAGATCTTATTTGTTTTGACTCTGAATCTGAGAAGCGGTTGTTAAGCGGAATAGAACCCTGATATGGCTGTTCTGTGAATGGTATCTTGTAGCCGGTAACCCACCCTAGAATAACTGGATCTTTTGTAATAAGTTTCCACTTTGCAAGAAAATTGGGCAGTCTGCCTACCTGATTTAATGCTTCTGGGGTGGTTTCTTCTCGTATTTCTTCTTCTGCTGGAGCTGGTAGGCTGCTCCCCCTCCCCCTTTCCTGATCTTTGTGGTCTGAGGAGGGCCCCGCCAGTTTAAAGACTTCTTTTTCTCAGGTTCAGGTTTCTTTTTCTGTTTCTTTTCATCACTAAATGTCTTTAATTCTTTTCCTGATTTCTGTACTGCTTTTGCAGTCTTAATTTTGTCCGTCAGGTTATCACCAAACAGGAACTCATTTGGTTCTGTTTCTAGCAAGGAATCTTTAAGATTTTTATTTATTGATGACAGCACTAATGTCCTCCTGCCTCTTGTATCCAAGTACATGGCATCGCATAATAAGCGTGAGGCATCATTCAATTTTTTGATGATATCTAGTTTATTATCCATAGTACTCTTTATACAAAGTTGTAGGGCTTGTCCCAGGCAGGAAAGAGAAGTACTCATTTGTTTTTGCCTCAGTTCTATAAGGGCATCTTTTTTCTTACCATTGTCATTTAGTGCGGCTCCTACCTCTTTGTTTAACTTTGGTGCAACCATTTTCGGGCAATTCTCAAACGGTGGGTTGAGTTTGGTTAATTCCTCTTTCTCCTCCTTCTTTAAACCTTTTTCTAATATTTCTTGCCAACGTTCTGCTATCTCTGTCCGCACTATTGGTTTCTTAGGTTTAGGATTAGGGGCTATGCCCAATATATCCAATACATCTTCATCTAATTTTTCTTCTTCTTCTTCACTAAGAAACCCTTCAAGTAGCTCACTTTCTTGCATTTCTTCCTGATTTTCTTTACTACCTGAAATATGAAATACAAACCATACTTACATGGAGTATTTTGTATTTTATGTTTTTGGTAGCATTTCCAAATACTGTGCAGGTATTTATTACACCAGTCCTGTGCATTCCCGCAGAATGCCCCTTGGACTTGAATAACAGAGCCACTGTACATTCCCGCCGAATGCCCCTTGGACTAGAAAAAACAGAACCACGTGTATTCCCGCAGAATACCCCTAGGTCATAAATTAGCTTTTGTACATTCCCGCAGAATGTCCCCAAGCCATAGTCTACATACATCTCGTAGGATTGTCGTATTTAAACAACAAATTATGTAAACAAATGCACATGTTGGATAATGTTTTGCAAACATAACCTCACCTTCCTCTTCCATATCGGAATCGGGTAAATCATATATCCTTTTCTCCAATTTCTTGATTTTTCTGAGCAAGTGCTCTCGTTCGTCTTCTGAGGAACGCTTTTTGCTCATATTTATGAGTAATAATCACCACACTTTTCTTAATAAAAAACGCGATGAGTGAAAAAATGCGCGGCGCCATTAAGTGACACAAAAAACGAATGAAGTATTGATAAATGACAGTAGGGGGCAGCACATTCGTGGCTGCTTTTTTCTTTCAGCTTTAAATTGTGTTGGCGCCAGTGAGTCAAAAACCGGGACTACACTTGTTTTCTATTATCATCGAGGACGAGACAACAACGAGCATAATTGGTAGTGATGACAAATTCAGACAAATGGGTAATGATGATAAATCCAGACTAATTGGTAATGACGACAAATTCAGACCGATCGGTAATGATGACAAATTCAGATCGATCGGTAATGATGACAAATTCAGACCGATCGGTAATGATGACAAAATCAGACCTATGGACAATGATGACAAATTCAGACCGAACGGTAATGATGACAAATACAGACCGATCAGTAATAATGACAAATTCATACCAAACGGTAATGATGACAAATACAGACCGATCAGTAATGATGACAAATACAGACCAATCGGTAATGATGACAAATTCAGACTGATGGGTAATGATGAAAATTTCAAAATAATCAGTAATTATAAAAAAATCGAACCAGAAAATGAAGAAAGTCTGATGGAACCCTATGGAATATTTAAAGTAGCAGCAGCAAGTAATAAAAATTCTGAAAAACTGAAACAAACTGAGAAATTAAGATCCGCGTACAAAAGTAATGTTATGAAAATTACGGAAAAAAGGGTAAACCTTACCCTCAGAAACGGTGTCAACATGAATTATAGAAAAATGAAGAATAACGACGCGTATATGCCAGCGTTGCCGGACGCCTGGTCATTATAATTCACAGTAGTCTAACGAATAAAGGTTTTTTCTTTCTTTTTTCGTGTGGGACACTGAGTCGTTCAACGACCCGATGAACCCTGGTGTCAGAGTTTTTCAACCGCCTACTGCAAGTAGCAGGCCTCTGACATGGTTGTGTAACGACCGCCATCATAAACAGCAACCGGGACCGACGGCTTAACGTGCCCATCCGAAGCACGGAAGCATCTTACTTGCGGACATTCAGGTGGTTCAGCCTGCAATGTCCTAACCAGACTGGGAACAAATTCACAAAGTGATAAATACCCCACCGGGAATTGAACCCGGAATCTTTGCGTGGTAAGCAGACATACTAACCACTGCGCCAAATCGGCTGTCTAACGAATAAAGGTAAGAAGAGGCCACCAGATGCAAAGAACCGTACAAGAGGTAACTGCACCGAACCACTATGCAATCACGACGGAGGTAATTGCAATTGCGACGAAAGTTACTTTGTACAATAAAAAAACACACTAAGACCCGCGATAAGACCCACGGTAAGCAGGGATAAGAATTTTTTTTTATTCTTTTAATCGATTAATTTAAGTAGTAGAATTAATCGATTAATAAAAAATAAATTCTATCTTCAAAATTTCCAAAATTAAAAATCGTTTTCTTTTTCATCTTTTTTCTTTTACCAATCGTCTTGATTATGCATGAAATATAACACACCATACCAAATTTTCTCGGTCTTAAATATTTTAGGTCCCTAATTTTTGCTGCAGATGACACCGAAAATACTGGTTTGCCGGCATGAAAAGAAAAGAACCGTTTTAATACTGTGTGTAGTAGTATTTTTAGTGGGCGGTTGTAAAACTCTGACCAGGGTTCATCGGGTCGTTGGGCGACCTTCTTTCGGCTTTATTTTTTGTTTTATATGAAGTTTACTGCATGTAACTTGAGATTTAATTAAATCATGTAAAAATGTCTTGCAAATTATTAAAAAGTTAATGGCACTAACATTTTTTGATAAAATTAAAAGAGCAAAACGAAAAAATTCGATTTTTATTAAAAATCTATGTTTTTGAAAATAAAAATCGATTTATTTTTAATCGTTTTTTTTTTTGCGACTAGAAATAATCGATTTTTCATTGCTCAAGTCACATCCCCTAACGGTAAGACTGCCGACGCTCTATTCAAATCACCGCAATTGTGCGCAAAAAAATGCGAACTTATAGATTTTGCAGGCATGTGTAAAATGCGATGACATACCTACCAGATTTCCTCTATTCTATACAGGGTGGACCATAGAGTGACGTCAATAAAAAGAAATTAGATTCCTCACATCTTGGGGTTGACTCTCAAATCCCTTAGTAGCTTCTTACGACACCCTCAGAAAAGATATCCGGGGTGATGTTAATTCTAAACCGGCACCACACGGCATATCTATTCTCTGTAGTTCAAATAGTTTTATCAGTTACAAAAGTTCAATTAGTTATTTTTATTGCTTTATTTAGAGGTACTTACTGTATGGTCTTTTTAGAGGTACTTACTGTATGGTCTTTACGTATAAGTTGTAAAAAAAAATAGCGCAAATATTTTAAGACGTAAACATAAAGAAATTCAAATAAGCAAAAGAAACGAAAGGCCACTAAGCAATTCAGCCAGTTATGTTTTATTTAAAATATTTTTTATTTTAACATGGTGAAGACATTTTGTTAGACCTACAGAGGTTTAAAGGAACGTACTACTTTTCCTAACACCCTGTATATACAATTAATATTGCTCATTTAAATGTACAAGATAGACACATTAGATTCTCTGAAGCGTATGACTTGATATCTTAGCCGCTAAGATTTGAAAAGTGTATGAAAGTGTGTGAAACTATCTTCGCATGATACAAAAAACATCAGAATTATTACTTTTATTTTTGGGGGATTCTCGATTAAGACTCGCACCGCAACCGTTTTCGTAAAAATCGTTTTAGTAGATTTCAATTAAAAGGCAATTTAGTGTAAAACTATTGTGAAGTCGGTTTGCTTAATTTAAGGATTGTTGTTTGTTTACTTGTTTTCTGTAAGTGGCAGGAAAGCAGAAAATAAAATTGTTTTTATTTTTGTTGTCTGGTAGCTGTAAGTTTTCATAATACACCAGCGAAATAATATACCTATGACTCATTTCATTAGGTATCTATGACTCATATGTATCTATGAATCACCTTTTTATCATGGTATAATAAGATACTCCGCCTGGTATTCCATTCAGAGACTCTTGAACCACGTGACTAACATAAGCCTACGTCATCATGCTTGTGGGTTACCAGAATTACCCACTCTTATGTTCTTTTTTGTAAATCATATAAGATACTGTTAACTAATAAATACAATTTTAGAGTTGTTGTAAAGTTCAAGTTAATACACAAGTAATCCTTAATTATAAAATTATTAAGAAATATACAATTTTTTCTGAGATTGAACTTACCCCATAACGTATTTTATTGAAATAAAGTGGCAATACTAGTGACGTAGGCAAGTGTTTCTCTGGGAATGTAAGACCATGTTTTATTAGACTATGCTTTTTATCAAACAGCTGTTAAACAAACATGGCTGCGTAGTACATGACTATCGACCAATCAGAACGCGAGATGACAATTTTACAGATTAATATTTTAATTTTCTGAAAATTAACACGGTAGATTGTGAATCGCATGTTCGTTTGACAATGTTTCGGGAGATTGTAATTTCACAGTGACATTTTTACAGTTCACTAGCGACCTACAGAGAAAACACAGAATCGGCTGGTAATAAATAATAAGGAACAACTTTCCACGGGGAACGTAGGTCGAAATAGGAAAAAACTTTTGGGCCTATACTAATTCAAATCAGCTAATCGGCAATTTTATTGACCAATTTTCATTTTTAAATTTCGACCTGGGTTTCTTGTGGAAAGTTGTTCCGTATCACCAGCCTGTTCTGAGTTATCGCTATTATTCAGTAGTAAAATTTCACCCAGTATACACGTTTTGGTCAAGTTTAAACGTTAAATGTATGAGAAGCTATAGAAGTTCAATATAGTGTTGTCACTGGTGTTTTGCTACTGATAAATAGAGAGGATGTGTGCAGACTACTGCGAACAGTTCTAACTTTTTAGGCGCATTCTATAGCTTGCTTTTATAATGCTCTAAGGTTTTAAGTATCTTGGAGTATTTTAAAAGATTACCCCAAATCTTTCCCATATTGCATGAAGAGCAACTGATTCCCCATATCTTTGCCATATTTCTTGAGGAGCAAATAGTTACATACCAACGACATCGACAGTAATTTTGGCCTCGATGCTTTGGGCGCCATCTATCGCCCGACAGGTGTAGTTGCCAGCGAGTTGCGGGGTAGCAGACGACAGCAGCAGTGTTCCATTCGATGACGTCACTCCTTCCGGAAGATTATCCTTGTCATTCTGAAATTAATTTTATGAAATAAATATTCATCCACCTATCTATACCAAAGTATAGTTAGCATGTTAGCATATAGTAAAAACGAAAGTTTCAAAACATAACTAATATGACTGAAATGCATAAAATGATTGTCAGAACAGAAACACCAAACTTAAAGGTAGCAATACATAAATAATTGTCAAAAAAAATAAATTTGGGTGTCCTAGGCAAATCATTTAGACTTTTTGCTGAGAATCACTGATAAAAATAAGTATTATCTTTGTTGTAGGATCCAACTTCTTCCTAAGAATTTTTCCATGTAAGTACCTTCAAAGGCCGATTTCAGAAAAAATAGCCAATTAAGTACATCTTTTTTTTTACTGATATGGAAGCTTAGAGTCCTGTGCATTTTTTGAAATTAATAAGAAATCATAGGGTTGCCAATTTTTATTTTTAATTAATTTAAGAAGTATCAAGTCAAGATTCCGGCTAAGTAATTTTTTTACTTTTGAATGAAAATTTTATAAGTTCCGTTGATACCAGATTGCTAATAATTTTATGACAGAAAGTACAAATCATAGAAATTGTACTGCAAAAAAAATTATTCAGTTAGCTTCAAAAAACTACAGGCTACAGGCTTCAAAAAACTAAAAAAACCAAGTCAACAGAAATTTTCCAAAAAATATTTCAAAAATTCATATCTCGAAAAATACAAAAAATCGCGGAACATACATGGGGTATTTTCGGATACCCCAGGGTGTGAAGAATGTAAAAAAAATTATTGACCTCACTCCATGGACCACCCTGTATATTCTTTTTAATTCTTAGTAAAATCAACGCCTGAAAGTACATCGGAAGCTTTGTAATGCACAACAGGGCTAGAAGAATGATCTCTACAATATGGCCTATACTTATTCAAGATGACATCTACAATTTAAAGTGTAGTGGTTGGTACTATATCGCTGGCAAATACACCTAACCATTTAAGGGATCAAAACTGATTTTTTCTAAGTATTAGTATGAAAAACAAGTAAAAGTTGGTCCCTTAGGGTCCATAGAGACTAGTATTTTGTTCTGAAAAGGCTTCTGCTTCTGTTGGCGAACGGCAAATCCGTGCTTCAGTTTAGTACCGGTTTTTTTTAGACTAATAAGACCCCGTAGAATACGATCCTGCCCGCTTCTTTTCGCTCCCCCCACCCCTTTCCCCCTTTTTTGCCCCAAAACATAAAGTTAATCCTTATAAAATTCTCTATAAAACGAATATATTATATTTTTTGTTAGGCATTACAATTTATGAAGTAATGTGTCGCCAATCTCCAAATTTTTTATTTTATTGATATTTTGTCATTGGTATTATTAGTCTAAAAAACCCGGTGCTTAACTGAAGCAGCCGCATGTCTCACGTGTAGCGTCTCACGTTTCTTACTGTCTTACGTCTAATGTGTGGAGTTAATGCGGCTATAGTACCTACCACACAAGCGAGCAAATGGCCTAAAATTACCTTGAAGTAAAGTAAAGGTGACAGTGTTTGAATATTCTGTAGCAATACTTACCAAAAACCATTGTACGTTCGGCGCAGAGCCACCAGCGACTTTGCAATGTATTTTCCCCGAGGAGTTGAGTTCCAATTTCTTGCTGTACGGCGGCGCGGGCTCGAAGCGTAGAGCGCTCTCTGCCGGCGAAAAGAGACATGTTTAGTTTCGCTACTCGTTTGTAGATGGCGGTAGTTGTAGTACAATACAATGTGTTGTAGTTACGACCCTTTCGACACGTTCCGGTTTGCATCTTTTAGCTACTACGTTTTAAAACAGACGATGTTTACAAAATATTTAGAGAAAATTAATTGAAATAGTTTTAAGCGTCAATAACCCTTGCCCAGCTTGGCTTTGTTTGACTATAGTTGAGAAGACACTCGCTGCCCTCGCGGCCGTATGGCGTTTCCTTTCCCATTTGTTCGTAAACTTTAGTGAGAAAGGGAACGCCATACGGCCAACGTACGGACGCGAATGCAGCGAGTGTTCTTCTCAACTATAAATCTATTTAATGATGACACTTTCATAGATTAAACCGGCGTGATTTGTAAGTAATTTCGTGTTCCCCAACCGAAAACGCCAAAAACTGACGGAACGGAATTCAACCGCCGAATGAGACTCAGCTATTACTTAACTTAACACATTTTTCTATTTATTTAGAGGTAGTTTAGTATTTACCATTGATTGCTCGATGTCGTCTGCTGAACTTGTGCGAATGCGTTTTGTGTGCAACATGGTGGGCAATATCTGAAAATAAAGAAAAAAAAAAACGATAAGAACTTATGTCGTCTGATATGTTAATACAGGGTGAAATTTTACTAGTGACCGATAGCGAAAAATTAGAACCTGCTGGTGATAAGGAAGAAGTTTCCCGAAGGAACATAGGTTGAAATATGAGAAAAAATGTGGTCCTTCCATAGTCACCCAAATCAGCTGATCGGCAATTTGGTATGGGGGGCTATAGATCCTCTTTGGGTCGCTTAGTCAGCGGAGTTAGTTAGTTTTGCTTGATTTTATCTTTGATGAATCGACGTATCTCATGAACGGTAATAGTTAGACAGTTGAAATTTACACAGAACATGTATTACTATTGCCGCTATTACAACAAATACTAAAATATAGCTCATATACCTACAACAAACATGACTCTTATGCTATTTTTGTAGACAATGGTATAGCACCCTTCGTGCGCGAGTCCGACCCGCACTTGGTCGTTTTTATAAACCAAACAGTCTTTCAACTATCTTTATCCACCTATAAGACAAATCCTACCCATAAATCTCTGTTGATAGACACCTGTAAAACAGTAAAGTGCGTATGAGATACATCTTTCGACAACACACGTGTTCTTGACTTAAAAAATCTACTGAATGGATTTAGTTTTCTATACTGTGTACAGGCGGACACACATTAGGGTTGAACTAATTTATAATTGTTTAAGAACAATTGTGTACAAGCTTACAGTTACTACTATAAGCATGCCCATTTTTTATTTTTTCAAAGAATATTTGTGCATGTTTTTAGATAGTTATTGCGCGAACAGCTCGCCAAGGGGCGCTGCAGTGAACATTTGTTTGTGCAAACCAATGTTACCAAGTATACGGGGTGTTAGGGACGGTGTAACGAAAACTTTGCAGGCGTGCTCAGACCATGAAACTGAACAACTTTTACTATGGAGCCAATGGTGGGAAACGAAAAAAAATTTCCGACCTCCCATACAAAGTCAGTCAGCTGATCGTGAATTTTGTATGGGAGGTCGGAAAATTTTTTTCGTTTCCCATCATTGGCTCCATAGTAAAAGTTGTTCAGTTTGATGGTCTGATCATGCCTGCAAAGTTTTCGGTACACCGTCCCTAACACCCTGTATAGGTATCTCGAAAACCACTGGTCTGATTTTGATGCTATTTTCAGTGATAGATGAAGATTTGAGTCGGGCATATTCTTACCTAGGTGTTACGCGAACAACTCACCAGGGGGCGCTGCAGTAAACTGTCTTAGGTTATTTCAATAATTTAGTTTTCTGTAGTACAACAGTAGGACGATAGGGGCTAATTAAGATAGGATAAGATAAGTGTACTGAACCTAATGTCAGGAAGATGATGATGACTGTACCTATGAACACAGAGAGTTCCTACGAGTTTCACGACCTTCTACACCAATAGTGTAAACATAGAGCCATAAACACACGTTTTACGGCGGTCACTTCAAAGCTGCGGTATTCTTAGTTTTCATTAAGGTGGGGCGTCACCCATACAAAAGTTAAATAGACTTGTGTCTGTAAAGGAGACAAAAGTCTGATTTAACTCGATTGAAAGTCTCATGTGTTTATAATTTCGCAGAATACTAAAAATAATTTGTCTTTTGCTCGGAAATAGCGCTATTAGATATTAAAAGAGAACTGTAGGTACATTGGTTTCTTCAAGGCGACAGAGGCACAAACCATCTTGCAAAATGTCCTTTCAAAACTTTTTAAATAGGAGCATAAATGACTTTTCAGTCAAGTAACCATTTAGGCCGACCCTACTCCTAAAATGATAACGAGGCGATGTGAATGTGTATGAACAATACACTGCCTACTCCTTAAGGCGTTCCGTTTTCCATACAAAAGTTCAATGGAGTTATGTATGTAAAGGAGACAAGAGTCGGTTTAAAAAACTTGATGGGGAGTCCCGTGGGTATATAAGGTTGTCGCAAAACACTAAAAAGAATTTTTAAATCATCAGATTTCCCCGTAAAAAGCGAGTCGCCACTTTACGAAAATAGATGGAGCTACTGCTGCAATAAATACGTTTAATTTTATTGTGCAGAAAATACTGATTATCTTTTAACTATAAGTAGTTTTGCGACAAATTTACGTGTGCCTTTATCACCATTCAGAATAAAGTTTCTTTAAAAAGAAACTCTACAGCTCATGTGTAACCCGACTGAAGTGCAGTTTTTCGTTTGTATGACGTAACGAACCACCTTAAGGAATTAAGACGTGACGGGGGAATCTTGAGTATATTCTTAGTTGGAAGCATGGAATCGTTTTATTTTTCGGAGAATCAGGTGCTTGCTTTTATATGCTTTCAGACGGAATATTTTTATTTGCAAGCAAAATATACTAAAAATTCAACAAATGAAAAACTACCGCATAACTCCCTCAGCGCCCCTACTGGCAGCCGCTGGTTCTAAACAAAATGGCGGCGTTGCCATGGCGACGGCTATAAAATTTTACGACTCGCACCCCCGACGGATTCTCTCGCCACTCGCTCGGATTGTGTTTGTGGGGTTTGGAACTATTGCCAAATTAAGTGGATGTATTATGTTTTATTACCCTTTCGAAAGCTTCTCGTTGTATCCTCCATTGAAATTGTTAAATTATGATTATCTGCCTCTATCTGTAGCGTATATTAGCGGTACTTTCGTCTTCGTCAAATCGATTGGCAACTTCATATAATTTTGGACCAGCGGTCCCTTCTACCCCGAAATAATAACATCCAAAAAATAACAAACAAGACTTAAAATTTGAATAAAATAACATTCCCGGTTTCCTCGTGGGTATGGCTGTTTTCCCGCGGTAAAGAACTTGACGAAAATCTTATTGGTTAGGTACATGTTTATTGAAAATTAATTAAGTTCCAGCAGTGAACTATTTTATTGTCTTTTGGATACCAAAAAGAAAGTTCCTATTTAGGTACTTATTCAATTAAACGAAACGAAATGAACATTTTTTTTTGTGCCTGTCCCCAATTATCGATAGCTCTAAAGGTTTAAACCGTTCTAAATATCTTAAGTTAATTAGCAAGCGACACTTTCTGAAATAATTAAAGTTACCCCCTAACCACCTACCTACCCCCGTCATAAACAAACCCCTAAAGTCGTAAAGTGTTGCGACTTGATGGGACTTTGTACCCCCTCACTATCGAGGTTGATGTCCAAAGTGGTGGGATCAGCCAGGGATCGAATATTCAAATGAGTTCAGTCGATAAAAGAATTGACTCATTGGATGAATAAACATCGGTCGGTGGTGGTCGGTGGTACTTCTTAAAAAGTGTGACGTTTCACTGTGTGACGTTTGTGACAGCAGAAATGAAATATAATTTTTTCTAAGTGTAGTCAAAAACGTCAAATTAATCTGTTGAACGGTTGACCCTACTTAAAATATGCGATTTATCCATAAAATCCTTATTATTTTTATAGGCCAACTAGCTAAAACCCGCGGCTTCGCCCGCGTACTTATAGGGGAATAACAAAGAGATGTGTATTGCGTTGTATGATTTGTTACACATAAATACTAACACCTCATCACCATTTTCATCCGTTTTACGGGGTAAATCATAAAAAAAAATACTCCCTCTCCCTCTCCCTCTCCCCCTCCCTCTCCCTCTCCCTCTCCCTCTCCCTCTCCCTCTCCCTCTCCCTGTCCCTGTCCCTGTCCCTGTCCCTGTCCCTGTCCCTCTCCCTCCCCCTCACCCTCCCCCTCCCCCTCCCCCTCTCCCTCTCCCTCTCCCTCTCCTTCTCTCTCTCCCTCTCCTTCTCCCTCTCCCTCACCCTCTCCTCTCCTCTCCCTCTCCTCTCCCTCTCCTCTCCCTCTCCCTCCCTCTCCCTCTCCCTCTCCCTCTCCTCTCCCACTCCTCTCCCTCCTCTCCTCTTAATGCAATACTTTCTTAGCCCCTCTAGGGTAAAATATTGGAAATTACAAAAACACAACAATCGTAACTTTGAAAGTTCTTTTTAAATACGTAATTTGAAGCAAATTATGTCAAAGGAATAAAAAGTTTCATGGATAATTTCATCCCTCATTTTACCCCCTTAGGGGTAAGATTTCAAAATTTCAAACCTGTTGCTTCAAGGGTGCGGCCCGCGCGTAAATACAATACTTTCATCCCCTTTCTTACCCCTTCAGGGATTTAAAATAGGAAAATGCTAAAACACGTCATTCATTTTTTTAGAGTTCTTTCTAAATACGAAATTTGAAGCAAATATATCAAAGAGATAAAAAAGTTCATACAATCTTTCATCCCCCATTTTACCCCCTTAGGGGTTGATTTTCAAAAAACCCTTTCTTAGTAGATGCCTACATTGCTTAAGGAATACACATGCCAAATTTCACGCTTCTAGCTCCAAGGGTTTAGTTTTTATGACAATGCGTAATTTTCATCCCCTATGTCAACCCATCGGGGGATGATTTTTGAATACTCTTAAATCAAAATAATTATCAACTGTTTATTAAAAATAAGGGTGCCAAATTTCAAAACTGTTGCTTCAAAGGTGCGGCCTGCGCGTAAATATAATACTTTCATCCCCTTTCTTATCCCTTCAGGGGCTTAAAATTTATAAATGCTATAACACGTCAATCATTATTTTTAAAGTTCATCCTAAATACGAAATTTGGAGCGAATTTATCAAGGGAATAAAAAATTTCATGCAAACTTCCATCCCCCGTTTTACCCCCTTCGGGGTTGAATTTCGAAAAATCCTTTCTTAGTGGATGTTAACGTTGCTTAATGAATACACATGCCAAATTTCACGCTTCTAGCTCCAAGAGTTTGGTTTTTACGACAATGCGTAATTTTCATCCCCTATGTCAACCCATCGGGGGATGAATTTTGAATACTTCTAAATCAAAATAATATCAACTGTTTATTAAAAATAAGGATGCCAGATTTCAAAACTGTGGCTTCAAAGGTGCGGCCTGCGCGTAAAAATAATACTTTCATCCCCTTTTTTACCCCCTCAAGGGTTGCAAATTGAAAAATGCTAAAACACGTCATTCATTATTTTTAAAGTTCTTCCTAAATACGAAATTTGAAGCAGTTATATAAAAAGAAAAAGAGTTTCATACAAACTTTCATCCCCCGTTTTACCCCCTTAGGGGAGGAATTTCGAAAAATCCTTTCTTAGTGGATGCTAACGTTGCTTAATGAATACACATGCCAAATCACACGCTTCTAGCTCTAAGGTTTTGGTTTTTACGACAATGCGTAATTTTCATCCCCTATGTCAACCCATCGGGGGATGAATTTTGAATACTCCTAAATCAAAATAATATCAACTGTTTATTAAAAATAAGGGTGCCAAATTTCAAAACTGTAGCTTCAAAGGTGCGGCCTGTGCGTAAATATAATACTTTCATCCCTTTCTTACCCCTCAGGGTTTAAAATTGGAAAATGCTAAAACACGTCATTCATTATTATTAAAGTTCTTCCTAAATACGAAATTTGAAGCAGTTATATCAAAGGAATAAAAAGTTTCATACAAACTTTCATCCCCCGTTTTACCCCCCTAGGGGTTGAATTTCGAAAAATCCTTCCTTAGCGGATGCCTACATTATAGTGGCTATCTGCATGCCAAATTACAGCCGGATCGGTCCAGTAGTTTAGGCTGTGCGTTGTTGACAGTCAGACTTCTTGAGTTTTATATATTAAGATGTAAGTCTGAATGGGCGTTTTTTGGAGAAACTAAACCGCAAGATGGCGTTGTACGCTGCCATAGACTAAAAGTTAGGGATTAAGTGTCAAAATTTGACAGATAATCCCTTTATGTCTATGGAGGCGCATCGCGCCATCTCGCGGATTAGGTTCTCCAAAAAACGCCCATAGTAATTCTGGCAACTATTTTTTGCCACTAACTTAACTGTCACATTAAACTTTCCAGAGACCATAAAAAATAACGAATCTATACTAAGAACGCAAAATTTGTTATAAAAAAAAGAAAGAAGATTGTGTCTTCCAATTTTCTCTTTTTTTTGCTAGTGTAATTTTTTGTGTCCTACCTACTTTGAATAAATAATTTTGAGATAATTGAGTTTTGAATCACATCATCAGAACAATTAGTATTCCCATCACTAAATTAAAGTTTATGTGACAGCCCGGTGGAATTGACTCATTACGGGAGTCGTAAAAAAATACTTGCGCTTACATCAAGCGAGAAAATGGAAACAAACTTCTGAAGTAACAAATTGTAGGGATAATAAATAGGTATTTCAATGTAGGTACTCACAGTGCTATATTATTCTCATAAATTAAAATAAGAACTAGAACAATGAAAAATTGCGACAGAGCAGTGAGACGGTACCCCATGGTATGGTTTCCTTCCCCACGATCCTGATTTCAAGTCCCGGTCGGCAAAGCTAACAAAAAATATTAAACTGTCAATCGGGTTTTCTACACGGGCCTACGCTGGCGGCTATCTGCAAGCTATCCGCTACCTGACTGCATGAATGAAGCATTTTTCAACGACCCTGTCAAGTAGCTTATTGTCTACAGTGTTGCTGCGGCGGGTATGTTCAGCGTCTTGACTAGGGGCACCAGACGTTTTATAGGACACCGCAAGATCTCTGGGCGGCACTCTTCATTGAAGGTTTCCTTCTGATGGAATCCTGCACAAAACCCCGTTCGGCAAAACGACCAAATTAGCAAGAAATCATTAGCCATTTTTTTACTGGACAAGGCACGAATGACAAATGTTTGTTTGGTAAAGACGAATGCCCATTTGTGGGCTATGTTTTTTCATTGCCTCAAGATGAAACGAATATTAAAATTATTTTTACATTTAATCTTTGCTGTTTTGCTATATGAAAGTATTTATAGCACGGGGAATTTAATTTTATTTATTACTAAATCTTGTATTGATTGGTCATGAAACTAGGAAATCAACCAAACACGCGCTAGAAAGCACAGAGTTTTATTATCTAAGCAACTCATATAATCAGCCAAGTAATGTATTGTACCTATTTGACCAGATTCTTTTTGGTTACAAAATGACACAAAACTGTCGTGAATTTGTCTGTTTATAATTGACGTTTGACGGTTTGTTTTTTGAATCTCATTCCTTGTCGTCATAAATCATAAAATAATATTTCAATCTGTATTATTTCAATTGACCAATTTTTGACAAAAATACTACAAATGTGGCCATTATGGCCTTGCAAAACATATTTGTGAAGAGTTATTTAGTTATGTTCGCATACAAACACTCTTCCACTGGTCAACCTATTGGCATCATGGATACCTACTTCCAAATCAGGTAATTACCTATGTAAGGTCAGCGATGGCTATGAAAGGGATGAAATCAGAGAATAGGCGGCAACATTCCCCGTAATTACGCTGAGCTCGCTAATCCGCCTGCCAAGCGTGGTGTGGTGAATATGGAAAGTAACCTCCCCCAAATTGCTGTGTTTGCTGATGGAAATCTACGGAGGCACACACAATTGATTCTGGATATTTATACCTACCTAATATTATACGTATTAATCTAAATATTACTAGCAATCATGTGCTGCCAGGCGTGCCGCAAATTCAAGGCATCCTCATGGTTCATAATTTTAAAGAGAGATAATTTTGTTTATGCATTTTAGGTCTCAAGGATGGAACGTATACTAATAGTGCTGCAATAAGGAAAACTATACGACAACCCTTATACTGCTATGAAGCTATGAACGCCGCCGTCTGAGCCCGGAACCTTTACGCCGCAGACAGTTGCACTACCACTGCATCATATCATTCAACCAACAATTGGCAATAAAATAAAACTATTTTTTTGCATTATTTATTGTATTTTACTTGCTATGCTATCTACTCAGCAGTTAGGAGGTAAATAGTGGGTAATAAAATAAAGAACCCTTTCACGCTAGAGATTTGCTCCGGCGATTTTTCGGTGGAGAGCAAAAAATTGCGACGAGGACGCGACGGTTCGCGGCGACTAGCGGTAAATACAAAGTGGGATGGTTGGTATTTTATTCATAAAATGGACTCTTATTGAGAAGCACGCGGTGATAACGTGGCGATCGAAAAATCGCGATGATAACGCTGCGTGCATGCTGCGATGCGAGCTGTCGCCTGCTCGTTGCGATCACGTCACGAAAAAAATCGCCTGTGTGAAAGGGCTCGTAGTGTTCGTCCCTGGATCAGGAGGAAATTCTGTGCCGTGTTTTGGAATTATCTCATAATATGTTTACCCGATAAACATATTAGGTATGTTTACAGTGTTTTCAGTATCCAGTAGGATTCCCTGCTATTTAAGGGAATCTAAAATGCACGTCTTAAATGTCAAAGTGTTAAGTAATGAGATCAATCTGTTTTTAGGTTATGTATTATTTTTATAAATAACTTTGAATACCGGGTTTTTATAGAAAAGAAAAACTGAAGGTAAATAAGTGGTTATTTATTATCCATTTAGAACTACTTCAGCTTTGAGGCATTTTAGACGGGAATCCTTTGCCCCGTGGGCAATCTTCTTTTCAATATTTAATTGAACTTCAATTTTTAAGTGCAATCATAATTATAAAAGTAACTACTCATATACCTACTTTATGGCACAGAAGGAAACAGATTACAAATAAATAGAGTCTGGATTGTAATGCACTCACAGTGCTATATTATTCTCACAAGTGAAAATAAGAAATAGAAAAATTGACATGCATCGACCATGTAGTAAGTTCTAAATACTTTCTACAGATGTCGCTGGATCGTCGCTTGGAGACGAGCATCAAGAGATAGAAAATTTGGCGTTCATCGGCCGTGCATCGATAGCTCAGTGGCAGAGCGGTGGGGCGTTTACCCATGCGGCCCGGGTTCGATCCCCGGTCGATGCATGTCAATTTTTCTATTTCTTATTTTCACTTGTGAAAATAAATAGAGAGTACAATTTAGCTATAAAAAGATTTTCTAGAAGTCGTAATATCATTCATAACATTCTATTTGGAATTATATCTAAAATCCCGCGGCAGAATCGCACAAGGTGTGTTTTGAGTTCCAACTATTCTGTCTGCAAACTAATTACGATGAGTTTGTGGTACTGGCACAAAATAGAGAATGTACAGAAGGACAACTCGCCCCTCCTTCCGATCATCCGATCATTTATACCTAGTGATGTGCCTGCGGCAATATTGCCGCTGCCGGGAACTTTGCCAAGGCAATATTGCCGGTAAATTTCCAATGTTGCCGGCAACTTTGGCAATATTGCCAGGATTACATGATATGTTTTAACCTACTATAAAAGCTTATAAGTCTTATAACTAGCATCTGACGGGCACCAACAAGCTAGGCGATGCTTCTCTGGTGACAGGGCTATTAAGGCGTGAAAAGAATGACGATGTGATACGAAAAGACGTTTCAGACCAACTCGTTCTGGCACTTTCAAGGTTTAATGGCCTAGCTAGTGAGAAAATTATGAGGTTTTTAGCTGCTTTAAGGGTAAAATGGGACCCTATTACTGTAATTTCGCTGTCTGTCTCTCTGCCCACCCATCCGTCCATCCGTCTGTCATCAGACTTTATTTATCTTATGAACTGTGATAGTTAGAGAGATAATAATTTTCACAGACTCCGTATTTCCGTTGCCACTATGACAACAAATACTATAAAGTAAATAAAATATAAATAAGGGCAGCTACCATACAAAAAACGTGTTTAACGTACTCGATTTTGCAGTCCAAAGGCTCTATCTTTTGAACAGCTATAGTAAGGGAGATGAAATGTTCACAGAACATGTATGACTCTTTTCACTGTAACAATGAATCATTAAAACCAGAATATAATAAACATTTAAGGGGGCTCCAATACAACAAACTTGATTTTTATGACATTTTTATTCGTAATGGTACGATACCCTTCGTGCATGAGTCCTACTCGCACTTTGTCGATATTTTTATATTCAAAAACTATTTAAGTTTGTGAACTTAAAAGCAAAGTTGCCAAAATTCCCAGGAATATTGCCAAAAAATTTGGCAATATTGCCGGCAACTTTGGCAATATTGGTCATTCGAAACGTTTTGGTTGTTATGGACTGGCGCTTACGATAAAGCACACTGCGAGATATCATATAACAAAACTTGCGTAAAGTTTTATAGCATATTTTGGCAATATTCCCTAAAATTTCCAGTTGAGGCAATATTGCCGGCAATATTGACGGCAAAGTTCCCAATGTTGCCAAAGTTGCCGGCAACGGCACATCAGTATTTATACCTACACTCTAGAGTTGCTACTTTTTCTTTCTAAATTTTTAATATGCAGAACCTGTGTTAAAAAATACATTACATCAAATTAACACAAATAACACACTATACAAAGTCACTTGTACAGTCACTCCCGCTTACTCATGAACAATCCAAAATTTAAGCTTTCGAATTTTTCAGTCTGTAATATTTTACAACAATAATTGTTACATTTCTAGATGCAGCAACATTTATTGAATCGTACAACATTGTTTCTGTCCGGCTTGTCGGTATAAATAACAAGAAAATCGAAACCTTAAAAATATGATTGTTCATGCATGAGAATCATGAGTAAGCGTGAG
The DNA here is from genome assembly GCA_024500475.1 of Phthorimaea operculella. Classification (NCBI taxonomy): domain Eukaryota; kingdom Metazoa; phylum Arthropoda; class Insecta; order Lepidoptera; family Gelechiidae; genus Phthorimaea; species Phthorimaea operculella. The sequence goes on along the minus strand of JANFCV010000170.1, from coordinate 811,347 downwards.
AGACTGTACTTGTGAGTCGTCAGTCCGCCCGCACCGAACGCTGTTGACAATCGCTACTAGCCGGTTCGAAACTGTTCGAATTCGCGCGTAAACGACGGCGTGACGTTTCTTTGTAGCCGTCTCTCTGTGTATGGCGCGCTAAACCTACTTTGTGGTACTGGGAACACGAATTGAGGTGTCAATCGGTACGTGCTCTGAATACTGTTACTGGCCGACTTGTCCTGTTGTTTTCTGCCCCAAACCAGGCAGGGGGAGTTGGCTATATTGTACGTTATTGCTAGTATAACAAGCTACCCATTTATGGTATCAACTTATACTAGTTTTTCTTAAAATGTGTATGAAATTGAAAAATCAATATAAGTTGGTCCCTTAAACTTAGTTTAATGTGCAGACGTACCGGTAGATTACTATACTTTATGCCTTTACTTGATTTGCCTTTACTCCAGGAACTTTTAATAATCCATAGCAACACGTGGCAACACCCCAAGCAAGACCATTTGTGACAAGAACGCTGCGAAAGTATTCTGGTGTGGTATCTAAGATCAGACGAACAGTTTGCAAGCATTAGGGATGACATTAATACTTGTTGGTTATTTTCTTTTCAATCTGAATTATTGAATGCATTCTTTATAAGTATGTAAGTATTACCTAAAGCATAGTAACGTGGCTTGTTTTGCAAATCGTACCAAGCTGTAGTTTCTTAATTATCACACCATTTAAAACATTTACCTTGGTATCTAGGAATTTGTGCTCTAACAAAACATGTTGCGCCGACCCCAACTGATTTGGGATAAGGGCAGGCAGATGATGATCACGATGATGGTTTTAATTCAAGGCATTGAGTAAGTTTAGACTTAAGTCATCATAATAGTTGGAGAGCTAGGGGGTAAGTGGCTATCTCATAAGGTACCACGATAGGCTAGGTTTGGATCGTTAACCAAGACTTAAACAAGTCGTATGACCCAGGTCTGCCAGAGCCAATCCTGCCGAAACATAAAAATAATCGATATTTTTCAGAGTCATTTTTTCGTAAAAAATATGTCATAAGGTACCATAATGAAAGTGCTGGCATCAGTTAACCATTGAAAAATTATGATAAAAACCTTGGTCTGCCACTGCGCACCCTGCCGGAAGTGCTTGCCAGACCTCTCCAAAGATGCCCTTCCGACACCCCTAAACTATCTCATCGGGTACCACGACGCGACCACCACAACATAATAGCCAAGATCACTCTGACAATAGATCACAAGGTCTGCCGGCCTAAACTTGCCGCATCCTAGTGTTTCAGACATTTGAAGTTGTAGGTCCAGTGTATGAAAAATGACCAATATCTTTTTCCCCCCGTGTTTGATTTTGATGGTGCCTTAATACGAAATGCTCTCCATAATGAGGAGCTTCGAGTCATATAGGACAGTTGGGTGGAGGGTTTCAGTATTGAACGCAATCCTGTCAAAAAGTTTGAAATGGAGGTTTGGTCTATGAAAACTGGCTATATCTTATTCCCGGGTTTGATTTTGATGGCGCCTTAATATGAAATGCTCTCCATAACTAGGAGCTTTGAGTCATATAGGTCAGTGAGGAGGAGGGTCTCTGTATTGTACACAATCCTGTCAAAAAGTGTGAAATTGTAGGTAAAGTGTATGAAAACTGGCCTATATCTTTTCCCCCTCTGGTTTGATTTTGATGGTGCCTTGGTATGAAATGCTCGTAATGATTAGGAGATTCGATTTGTATAGGTCAATTGGATAGAAGGTTTCTGTTCTGTGCACAATCCTCCTAAATATGAAAATATTCGATAACTTCTGCAGATTTTATCAGTTAAAATTGTCATATCATAAGGAACTCGAATAAAAGTGCTTGCATCAGCTTACCATTGACAAATTATGTTAAAAAAACTTAGTCTGCCACTGCGCACTCTGCCGGAAGTCCTTAGATGAGATAGGTTAGGGGTGTCAGAAGGGTATATTTGGAGGGGTCTCCCAAGGACTTCTGGCAGAGTGCGCAATGGCAGACCAAGTTTTCTTAACTCAATTTATCAATGGTAAGCTGATGCTGGCACTGTCATTCGGGTACCTTATGAAATGACAATGTTAACGGAAAAAATCTCAATCCTGCTAAACATGAAAATATTCGATATGTTCTGCAGATTTTTGCCGTTATTATTGTCATATCATAAGGTACCCGAATAAAAGTGCCGGCATCAGCTTATCATTGATAAATTATGTTAAGAAAACTTGGTCTGCCATTGCGCACTCTGCCAGAAGTCCTTGGGAGACCCCTCCAAATATACCCTTCTGACACCCCTAACCTATCTCATCTAAGGACTTCCGGCAGAGTGCGCAGTGGCAGACTAAGTTTTTTTAACATAATTTGTCAATGGTAAGCTGATGCAAGCACTTTTATTCGAGTTCCTTATGATATGACAATTTTAACTGATAAAATCTGCAGAAGTTATCGAATATTTTCATATTTAGGAGGATTGTGCACAGAACAGAAACCTTCTATCCAATTGACCTATACAAATCGAATCTCCTAATCATTACGAGCATTTCATACCAAGGCACCATCAAAATCAAACCAGAGGGGGAAAAGATATAGGCCAGTTTTCATACACTTTACCTACAATTTCACACTTTTTGACAGGATTGTGTACAATACAGAGACCCTCCTCCTCACTGACCTATATGACTCAAAGCTCCTAGTTATGGAGAGCATTTCATATTAAGGCGCCATCAAAATCAAACCCGGGGGGAATAAGATATAGGCCAGTTTTCATAGACCAAACCTCCATTTCAAACTTTTTGACAGGATTGCGTTCAATACTGAAACCCCTCCACCCAACTGTCCTATATGACTCGAAGCTCCTCATTATGGAGAGCATTTCGTATTAAGGCACCATCAAAATCAAACACGGGGGGAAAAAGATATTGGTCATTTTTCATACACTGGACCTACAACTTCAAATGTCTGAAACACTAGGATGCGGCAAGTTTAGGCCTGGCAGACCTTGTGATCTATTGTCAGAGTGATCTTGGCTATTATGTTGTGGTGGTCGCGTCGTGGTACCCGATGAGATAGTTTAGGGGTGTCGGAAGGGCATCTTTGGAGAGGTCTGGCAAGCACTTTCGGCAGGGTGCGCAGTGGCAGACCAAGCATTTTTTACATAATTTTTCAATGGTTAACTGATGCCAGCACTTTCATTGTGGTACCTTATGACATATTTTTTACGAAAAAATGACTCTGAAAAATATCGATTATTTTTATGTTTCGGCAGGATTGGTTCTGGCAGACCTGGGTCATACGACTTGTTTAAGTCTTGGTTAACGATCCAAACCTAGCCTATCGTGGTACCTTATGAGATAGCCACTTACCCCTGGGCTCTCCAACTATGAAAGTAGATAATCGGAAAATATCACATTTCGCGACGATGAGTCAAAGTTCCCCACTATTCATAACTCTACGTCAGACATAGTTATACATATTTTGTTCTTGTGTCAGCATTCCTTTCATACGAGCCTTCCCCTTCGGTGAAACAATTGGAATTAAATATAAGGCGATTTTCAGAAACGTTTTTGTTATGGTGGGGTACACAGATCACGAATCATAGCATCTATTAGGAGGGTTCATCGGGTCGTTCAACTATGTAGTATGTATCAAGACCAAAGAAAAACATTATTTAGCACAGGGGCACCTATCAGTTAATTTATAATCTAAGATTATTTACTCACTAGCTGGTGCCCGCGAACTTCGTTTCGCCAAGAGAAGTTTTTGAGCCGACAGAAGCGGCACATCATGCTAAACAAATTTTTCAATACAGACATTTTCGTATCTCTTAAGGGCGCCTATGGCGCCACACACAGGGCGCGTATGCTTGACGTGCACGTCATCACGCGCGTAGAGATGATGTTGTATCGTATGGGATTGTATGAGAGGCCTGCCTATGTATGCGATGCGTGCATGTAATCACGCGAGTAGCACGGTGTGCGGTGCCTCATACAATCCCAGACGATACAACGTCATCTCTATGCGCGTGATAACGTGCACGTCACGCATACGGGCCCGGTGTGTGGCGCCCTTTAATATTTTGCCGAGTTCATGGTGTTCCGTCACGTAGGTAGACAGAGAGTACCTCCAGTGCTGATAAAGGTTCTCACTAATCATAAAATATGATCAGAACGTTTATCTTCCACCATACCAAACATCTAAAAACATCGCTTAATTTTTGAGTGATTCATGCACAATTTTTACACATAATGGTACGTTTTCATTTTCGATGTTTGTCTCATGGTTATTATTTTATGCGTGATTTGTACGATTAGGGCATGCAAAGATAATGGTGATGGATGACGATGATGATGGAATAACCTGGAGAAACCCCAGACTACCGCCGATGTGAGTTTGTTACTTGACTTTGAAGGGGAAAGCCCACTTCGATCCCTCCTGTTTCAAAGTCTGAGCGCCTGAGTTAGGTACATCTTGATGATATAGGTAGTTGGCTACAGTACCAACACCGGTGTTCTTTTATTATTTTTATGTGAAGTTTTTGTTTTCTTATTAAATAGTTGTGTAGGTAATAGGTATGTATACTTTTTATTTATTTAGGTACCTACCTACCAAAAGTGATAGGCCTGCAGGAGCCGTCGTCCCATACAGCCTTTATTCGAACAATATTTGCGTTCTATTTCTTTGGCGCTGACTGAACATCAAGATGTTCTAAATTCAAAGTACTTAGTTTTATTCGCATTTGTTGAGTTCTTTATTTAAAAAGTGCAAATAAAAGAACTTTGCGGCGCGTTCTTTTCGAAAAGATAGGATGAAAACAACTTTCCCCAAGAAACAAAGGTAGTTCAAAATACGGGGTGTTAGGGACGGTGTAACGAAAACTTTGCAGGCGTGCTCAGACCATCAAACTGAACAACTTTCACTATGGAGCCAATGGTGGAAAACGAAAAAAAATTCTGACCTCCCATACAAAATTTACGATCAGCGGACTGACTTTGTATGGGAGGTTGAAAAATTTTTTTCGTTTCCCACCATTGGCTCCATAGTAAAAGTTGTTCAGTTTGATGGTCTGATCATACCAGCAAAGTTTTCGTCACACCGTCCCTAACACCCTGTATAAGGAGTAAAAAAATTTACTGCAAATATTTTAAGAAGTGAACCAGTCCATGAAACTGAACAACTTTCCCCAGGGAACATAGGTCGAAATATGAAAAAAGAATTTGGACCTCCTATACAAAATGTTCTGGCCGGCCGGTTCAGTTTGAATGGGAAGGCCAAATTTTTATTCGTATTTCGACCTATGTTTCTTAGGAAAAGTTGTTCAGTTTCATGGACTGGTTTAGTCGTAAAATACGTGCAGTTATTTTTTTACCTACTGTAGGAAAAAATAATTGGACCTCCCATACAAAATGCTCCAGCCGTCTCGATAGCCGACCAAGTTAAATTTGTAGGGAAGGGAAGGAATTTTTTTTTCATTATTCGACCTATGTTCCTCGGGGAAAGTTGTTCAGTTTCATGGACTGGTTCACCCCTTGGAATAGTTTGAGTAGTTTTTTTTTACATCTTATAGTAACTTATTCCTCTACCGCACGCAACGCACGCAATATCGATTTACGTGCAAACTTATTTCAAGTATAGTGGCAACCCCCCCTTTTAGGGGTCGAATTTTTTTAGCCTATAACCGGGTCGGTAAAGTTTCCGACATTTTGGTATAATTTGCATCAAAATCGGTTCAGTCGTTTTTGCGTGATGCTTTCACATACAAACAGATAAACAAATAAACAAATAAACAGATAAACAGAAAAAAAAACTAAAAATTGCTGAAACGTGTTCTGTTATCAATTTTAAGTATCACCAAACAGTTTTTTTTCGAAAATCTTCTATGTACAGACTTTCGACCCTCTACAACTTTATTATATGTATAGATTTGTTAATGTTGAACACTTCCACTCGACAGCAATGAATTAGGGTAAAATATAATGCTCTCGACTGTGTTTTTGCTTCAATTACGGCGGCTGAATGTTAATTGAAGTAAAATTAGTAAGTTTGCTTTTGTACAATTTGCATTGGTACGATAAGAAGGAGCTTCATACTGATGCCATTAGAAAAGCAGAGAACAGGAAAAAATTAGAAATTTAAATCAAGTGATTGAAATATTGGTGGACACGACATTCAGCAATGAAAACGATTAAGCGAAGAGCTTTTACAGTCTCACTCATATAAGGATATGGAATTTTATGTTTAGCCCGAAATAAAATTTAATGCCGTATGCCGAAGATTTTTTTGCTAACAATACAATCGCCCCATATCTAAACGCCACAGACGACTAGACGTGCAGTCGCGTCGAAGAATTTCAGAGATAAGGCTGCCTTTCCACCAAAGCTTGGCTAATATAAAGAGTGTAGCTGAGCTATGGAAATGTATGGAAGTTTCCACAAAACGTGCGAGAAAAATGTGTCGTCCGCATATCGCAACACATCCCTCACGGTTATTCACATCGGCCACCGCGGCAGCCGTTGGGTTGCTTTTTCCTAACAACGGGGCCACTGAATTTCTTAGAGCCTTATCTATCACACAAGCGGTTTGCCAGAATTCGTTACAGATACCCAGCGCGCCGATCCGGAGGTGGCCAATCAGGCCAATGGGAATAACCATAACCGGTACCTTATACATACCTATTTATCCCTTGTTTAGTATACTCAAAAACCTTGCTTTGCTCATTCACCAGGGCAGGAAAAATGAAGTGGTCCTCGCACACCACTCCGCTTCCTCGCAAAACTCTAGTGGAAAAGCAGCCTAAAAAGTAATGTCGTTGACCAGACAAATTCAGCGAATGCAGTTACAAATTATAGTGTCTGTAGAGCGTCGTCATAAAGCACAAAACAAAATAAAGCAAATTACACCGAAGGCTAGATTGAAAGAGCTGGCTAAGGGAAAATTTTACGCTTAAGATAATGTCGTCTGTGTCTTCAAGTAAATAAGCCCATAAGCGAACTTTAAGTAGTAAGCCCCGGAATATCCGCGATCACCTAATAATAATAAAGAAATCGCAGTAAGGAACCTTAGACTTGGCAAGATTTTGTCTAGATTTCAGATATAAACAAGCAGCTCTATCGAGACTTGGCTAGTTTATTACAGAATGTTTTGGTGGGATAGACAAAAATATGTAATTGATCATATGGTATGTAAAAAAAAACAACTACAGACATTTTAATGGTCAACCAGTTCATGAGACTGAACAACATTTCTCATGAAACTTCTGACGAAATATGAAAATAAAATTGGACTTGCCGACACAGTTAATTTGTATGCGAAGATCCGAATAGGTAAACAAAAATTCGATCACCATTTTCATGTTGCCAATAACGAAATTGCTTAGGACAGGAACGGCGGTGGCGATCAGAACTCTATTACCCGAATTCCCCTGAGATATTTACATAATGCTCTGACCTGATACGTGAACCAAATAGTCACGGTTTTCTTGGCAAAATTCAAATAACATAAATAAAGTGGGGCAAGAGCAAGATTGATTTCGTGCTTCGGAGGGCACGTTAGGCTGTCTCTGTTGCTGTCTATGATTACTTAGATGGCAGTCGTTACACACACAACCATATCAGAGGCTTAGTAGTAGGCGGTTGAAGAACTTTGTCACCAGGTTTCATCGGGTCGTTGGACTACACTGTATACCACATGAAGAGAGAGATTACCAATTCAGGGGCTATCTTTTCATCTTTGCAAATTTTGCTAGCTTTTGGCGATTCAATAGCCTTTTGCGTTGCCATGCGCAAAAATTCCGGCTTCGAATAATTGATACAGCCTGCTTTTGAAATGCTTTTTTTCGTTATTTTTAGTGAATTAGGATTTTGAATACGTACGTCTGGTCTGGGGGTGTAGCATTTGTTTTTTTGAATAACTATTCAATCTAGGTCTAAAATATGCAGTTTGTTTTGTAAAGTTAACTTTTCAATTGTATTCTTGTAGAGTCATGAATATTACTTTACAATATCTGCTGGTAAGTTGTATGTTCAGGGCGTTATTTAAATCTGTGCCATATTATCTTTAGGGTAGCTTTAGTATCGATAAAGGATGCCTACAAAAATTCGTAGTACTTATTCTATAAACTTTCGATCTAATCAAGCCTGTGTTGGTCTAATATTGCATTTATTTTCATTTACGACAACCTAACAAGTTTTACTTTTTGATTCGCGCCATCATCTCCACAGTATACTCCAGTCCTCCCGCACGGTGTCGCCGGGGTGAGGGGGTAGGAAAGGGGGAGGGAGCACAAAAGAGCGCTCAGCATTCACGGCTGGCGACGAAGCGTGCCTTAGCTTAGACTAGTCGATGACGATGATTTAGGGATGGGGCTGGTTATTTAGAAAACTATTATCGAGCCCACAAAAGTACAGAAGCATTAAAACCGAATGAAAATCGTTACAGTTGTGTGTCGATGGCATGTCAGTCAGTTGGGTGGTTTTGGAAGTTTCATATTCTGCTAACAGTTGAAGTATAGAAAATCAAGTCACAGAGGCCCAATAATGACAATTTTTGTATTAGCTGTCAATTTTTTGACAGGCATTCCCTTAAATTTAATGGCGGCGTACAACGCCAACTTGCTTGTCGAATTAGTTTCTCCGAAAACTCCCAATTTGATGGTGCCATAGTGAATACTGAAAAATACTCGTCGTGGGCATCAGCTTTGAGTCAGATTATATGATTCGGTCAAAGGCGCTGGGTGTACTTTGACCACTAACCTTTTGCTACATTATCTATCAGTTTGCGTTGTTGTGACAAACACGACGACGAATTGAATACAGTAAGCACACGCTAAGCATCGCACGTGATTTTTGATAGTGGAATGGCAACCCTGGCCTGGTTATGTAACAAGTGACACTCACGAAAATCTTAAATAGGGTCGAGTGATTCTACTTAGGTACGACAGTTATGTTATCCCTGTAAAAATCGAGTCATTCGCCAACACAGTCGTCCACACGATAAACTAGGGAAGAATTTGCAATTTCTATCGATATCGATAAGTTTATTTGAGTACGATGGACGTGACATCACTATCATCGAAATAGACACTGGTGCGGGGGGTACTTGATGACTGCACTACTTCACGTTGAAACTGAAAACACCAAGCCATAAACAACTACCTATGACACGGTTTTTCTTAATACGGGGTGTATGGGACGGTGTAACGAAAACTTTGCAGGCGTGCTCAGACCATGAAACTGAACAACCTATACTATGGAGCCAATGGTGGAAAACGAAAAAAAAATTCCCACCTCCCATACAAAATCAGTCAGCTGATCGTGAATTTTATATGGGAGGTCGAAAATTTTTTTTCGTCTCCCACCATTGGCTCCATAGTAAAAGTTGTTTAGTTTGATGGTCTGATCATGCCTGCAAAGTTTACGGTACACCCTGTATTATCTTCGTCCAACGACCCGATGGACTTTGGAATAAGAGTTTTTCAAACGCCTACTACTATAGAAACTATAGTGGCCGCTAACATTGTGCCATACTTACAACGTTTGGCATACGGATTGGCGAGCGCAGTGCATGGTGTCGTAGACATTCACAGGGAACGCTGCTGCCCATTCCCTGGATCTATCCCTTAGGCTCTTATCACACAAGCGGTTTGGAAGCAGATGCGGAGCGGAGGTGGATACACAGTTAATTCGGTGTGAGCTCGCGACGGGTGCGCAGCGGATTTGCGAATGAATTTTTTTTGTTGAATATTTTTTACGCATATTACCGATATTACCCGCACCCTGAAGGACTTGCAAGTGCCTTGCGCTCCATCTAGCGTTATTTGTCGTAAATTGTAAACTTGCTGAACCGTAAGGGCAGATTCAGAGTCTGAATGAATTTCAGACGTATACGTGTGCTGTACGCCATCTGTACGCGTGTTTACTAAGGTTAACCGCCATATTGGAAGCGGAAACAGATATTGTTCGGGCGGGAAAAAGCTTTGTGTGTTGAGGTACAATATTCTAGACTATAACCTGATTCATAGAAGAATGGGATCCGAAATGGCAGCATTATTGTTGACATCTTGCTAAAATGTCATGTAATATAAAAAAGACGCAAACAATAATGTTGCCATTTCGGGTCCCTTTCTTCAATGAATCAGCTTATAGTCTAGAATATTCAAATACCTACACACAAAGCTTTTCCCGCCCGAACAATATCTGTTTCCGCTTCCAATATGGCGGGGAGCGCTTTGTTTTCCATTTGAATAGTTCACGAGACGCATACAAAACTATCCAAGTTCGAAACGAAACTCCAAAGGCACAGGTAAAACGGTAAAACCTTTTGGTGCACCGGGAAAACAATCTCCATACTATGATAGCAAACATGCACAATTATTAAAAATTAAAACCGGACTGCGGTAATTTCAAATTTATATTTTTGTAAATTGAAAATGAGAAAGTTGAAAAATTCACCAGCGACCGCCGGGACTTGAACCCGGGACTTAAAAATTCCAATACATTATATTTTTGTGTTCAAAATCCGACTTATTGAATTTATATTAGCATAGCCAGTGTCACTCGCTGGCTATATTAAAAATTTATATACCTATTCAAGATGGCGGATTTTTAACGCAAAATAGAACGTTGAAATTACCGCAGTCGGGATATCTTTAACACATCTGCTTGTTTACGTTAAATAGTTTTATTTTGAATTTGTTTGCAGCTTATAAATAATTTTTATTAGCATCTTAATAAGATGCTAATATAATAGATATGAAATTCTTAGTAGATAGGAAAATATTACCTTTTCCAACCGAAATCTCCAAACCTGAAACAAAACGAAGATTGTCAATATTACGTAGATATAACCAAAACGAAATAACTAACAAAATAACTGTGTTCAAAATAACTTCCATAGGAGTTTAATATAACACATGCCGGAAAAATGATTTTTTCCGCGAGAAAATGAGTATAGCAGGTAAAACTGCAAACGGGCCGCTAGTTAAAAATATTTATTCAAATATCTCTATATAGCCAGCACTGGGTTTAAGTCTTTATTATAGTTATGGTATGCCGTGTGGTGCCTGCTTAGAATAGCATCACCTCATATCTTTATACGAGTGGGTGTCGTAAGAAGCGACTAAGGGATTTGAGAGTTGATGTGTATTGCAATTTTAGGCTACAGGCCGACTACCTGTCGCGATAGTGATACATGATCTTCTGAATGACTCGAACTTTTGTCAGACGTGGTAAAATGGCCGGATTTTACGCTCTGCCTACCCCGCAAGGGATAAAGGCTTGATATATGTGGAGTGTACCTAGGTATGTATGTTCAACACTTGACTAACTTTTTTGTGGTATAACATACGTCTTTAATAAACTCTTCAGAAAAATCTAGACACTTAGCAAATTCAGGTTTTTACGGATCCCATTAGCTGTGAGACTTATGTATACTTTGGAATAAATGGCTGTTGTAGTTCAATAGTGAGTATTACGAGGTTTCAAAATTCTAATGTCATATTCTTCATATATTATCTTCATAGATTTCATATTTTGTTTGAATATGAAAACGAAAGTGTCTCGATTTTTTTATGAGGAGTATAGTTACAAGAAACGAGACTTTAAAAATTGAGAACTAAAGTTTAATTTGCATTAGCGCGGTAGGCAGATTTAGCCGTGGTATAAAATAAGCGATTGAGCGATGATAAACTTTTACTTTATCGCCGGAAAAAAACGCTTGTGTGCAAGGGATCTCCGAGTTTCATAGTACTGGTAGTAGGTACTACAAAACCATAGGTCATACGTTGCGTCGCGCGGTTGTACGCGCGTACCGGTCCGCGTACGAAGTTCACTTTACTCCAAGCGGTGCAGATGAAGTAAACCTCGCACGAGTCCTCGCATTGCGGGTTCGCGCGGACATAATTTTGTCAGCTCTGTCTGTCTGATCATCCGTCCGTCTGTTTTACTAGATCGTATTAACGAAAATTTAGAAATATCAGCTAACGTATTGAAATACAAGTAAAAAGGAGCCAAAAGATGGCGAACATGGAGAACAGCGGCGATGATTTACGTATCTGACACAAAAATCGGCAACTGTGTTGCTACAAAATGACGCGCAACAAATGTTGCCAAAAGTATCGTAATGAAATCGCACCTTAAATATTTTTTCAACCTTGCCCGCTTGATCGTATAGTTTAGGCCTCTGGCGAAACCTGGGAGAGACTGATGCTCGTAAATATGTCGAGTTTTAGACCTTAGTTGTGTACCTCTGCCCTAGGCCCAGTTGCAGGGGAGGCAAACCCTGTGTCTCCTGTTTCATACTTTTTTTGTTTGTTGCTAATGTTGCGCAACAAATGTTGCCAAAAGTATCGTAATGAATACGCGCCTTAAATATTTTCAGTCTTACCCGCTTGATCGCATAGTTTAGGCCTCTCGCAAAACCTGGGGGAGAATGATGCTCGTAAATATGTCGAGTTTTATAGTTGTGTGCCCCTGCCCTGCGCCCGGCTGCAGGGGAGGCAAACCCTGTGCCTACTGTTTTATACTTTTTTTACCCGACTACTGCTAAGCTAGGAAGGAGGGTTTTGAATATAAGTTTGCAGTGTAAACGTATTGTTTTGAGAAAAAGGTACGCGAGAAAATAGGTATTCTGAAAGAGTTTAAAATAAAATTAAGTACGTATGAAGGTATAATGATGATGCTGATTCATTAAAGAAAGGGACCCGTAGTGTCTACATTATTGTTGACATCCTGCTCAATCATAGACGTAATTGAAGAAGACGCAAACAATAGGTTGTAAGTTCCTATGTCGGGTCTTTTTCTTTAATGACTCATGTCGTAATATTTCGCATTCGGGTTGCAGACGTTGCAGTTTTTATTTTTTTTTATTATTTTTCTCTTTCCCCCTCTTTTTAAGGATTGTTAGGTGTAGATTTCTTGATTGCGTACCTATCTTGCTCGAGGTTAAGTAGATGGCGCTATTTACGTTTTTGCGGCTATTTTGCAGTGCTACGGACGGATAAGTTATTCAGCCTATTTAGAAATTGTAGGTATGTTTATTTCGGCGATTTTTCAGGAACGGAATTAGGTATTTCGGTTCTTATTTCGTTTTACTAGAGGATTCGTGATGGTTGATGGTAAAATCAATGTAAACAGATCAAGTATGTATCTATGTATGTGGACAAGAAAATTCTTTTTCACTGGCTACAGCCCAAACGGAGTTTGACATATTATGACGTAACGTTAGATTCGTGACAGCGCGAGTGACAGTACACTGGCTATAATTACCGCAGTCGGGTTTTTGTTTTTCAACACATCTACTTGTGCAAGACCAGACTTGCTTTTTACCACAAATTCTTTTTCACAGGCTACAGCCCAAACAGCTGGGCGGATCTCGACATAAGAGTATCGCGCGAGTGACACAGGCTACATTCATAAATTCAAAATAGCTTATTTTAAACGCAATATATATATATAATAAGTAGGTACTTTGAAATTACCACAGGAAGGGTTTGGATTTTTAAAACCCCTGCTTTTTGGATAATTTTAAACAAACATGTGTTTTGTAATGTCTTGTTTTACAAGTCCAGTGCTAAGTTACCCAGTAAGTGAGTAGTACTTAGTCACAGAAACCATGTCTCATGTTACACTTTGCTTACGGTTTGTAAATTAAGACAGGTTGGGGTGCACCTAACTTTGTTTTTGGTGAAACAAGTAGCCCACCAAAAATAAATAAATGTAAAAAGAGGGCCAAGTTCAAATACCTGAAGAGGGTTGGAAATAGCCAAGAATTATCATAATCACAAGCATAATATTACTTAGTCAACTTGGTGGATTTAAATTACCATCAAATACCTCTAATAGGGGCAGACTTTGCAGTTGTATGATTAAAACTTTTATCAGTTTCTACCTTCCTACTTGGAATACAAAAATGTTATAAAAAAGAGAAAATTTCGCTTTACATTTTTCTTTCATTTTACTTATCCATTCATATCTGCTGTTCTATACATTTTGCTTGAGAACCTAGGTCTCAGATTTTTATATGGAACAACAGATTTATATTTTGTAATTCCGCAGATGACCTGGCCGTTGATCCATTATTAATGGGGACCCTGTATAAATCATTTAATATTTTTTCCATAAATGTGTCGATCTATACCCTGACTCGCACTTGAACATTTTCAATTTACTGAATTTTCATTTCGATTCATGCTAGTGTCTACTTCGATGCAAAATTTTTGATTTTCTGCAACACAGTCAGCTTATCATAATTTAGGTACCTAAGTAATTTTTTTCATTATTATTTTTTATTTGTTACACAGTATAGGAGTCCAAAAGAGGACATAATTATGCTGAGAAGAAGAAGAAGTTAGAAGTTTATTTTGTCCCTTTCTGCCAATGTTTAGGGTAAGTTTTTTGTTCTGTCTCTTACACCCAATTTATTGTTTTTCTTATTGCAACTTATAAGAGGTCTCTGATCTGCTCCTAAATCAACTTGGTGTGATAATAATATATAAGAATCAACCGAAAAGTATACTCTGACCAACTCTTCCAATAAGACAGGTCGTAGAACCAAGATAAGAAAGATAATTTCAGAAGCTTAACTTATCAATTTATCATAAATAAATATCACAAATATTCCGAAAAGCTTCTAACATAAATACTAAATAACGATATCCTGTGTAGCTTTGTTGGTGCTAAGCATAAACACGCATATAACATCAAACAACTTTCGCCGTTCATGTTGTTTTGTATTCACATTCACTATTTTGACTTCAAAGGAAGTCTCACAACAAATATCTCCCGATGACCGTAGACATTCTATAAATAGCACCGCAAAGGATCCCAGGATGCAACCAATGCAACTTACCGGTCGAAAACAGCGCTAACATCAAGACACCTCGAAACACACACATTTTGAGGCAATCCGCACGAAACCGCACCTTTATTAATGTTAAGATTTCCTTTTCGGACACCAACTACATTGTTTAATATAGAAAACCGTTGAAAAACAAGTTTATTTTCTTGATCATGATCAAGGACGTAAACAAAAAACACAAGCGGCCAGTGAAGCGGCGCTAAACGAACTTGAATAACGTGAAGTTAGTTGCTCAACACATTCAAGCTCAAAGCTCAACACAGAAAGCTCAGACAAGCTAAATTAGGCCAGTAAATTTACGGTTTGAAATATGCTAGGTATTTCCTTTCCTACTTCAGTGCAAATATTTGAGTAGAATACCTCCCTCCACCTCCTCTCTTCTTGTGGGGGTCGTAAGAGGCGACCGATGGATAAACTCGACCCAAACAGCCAGGGCCAACCGTATGGTGGCGGTTAATCCACCACAAAATCATTCCCAAGGAAGGTTGACTCGTTCGTTGCTATTCCGTAATGGCGGATGTGAATTGGTTATAATTTTGTTTTTCTTGTTTATTTGAGTGTTTGGTGAATATTTCTGATAGTGTTTTATGCAACAAACTATTCTTAAACTGAACATTAAATAGGAAATTGTAATTAAGGCATAAATTCGGCATTGTGTAATAGTGACGAGCGGATCACCACGTGGTGCAGAAATTTTTACTATCAAGTTTCTGTTGCTACATTTTCTGCGCAACACAGCCCCTAGTCGTCAGACTAGGGTATCTGTGTTGTGGACTCTCCCTCGGCGTAACGCCAAATTACCTTTGTTTAGTTTCGTATCAAAAACGGTTTCGTACCTTTTTGAGCGGACGGTGCTGGCAACACTTTTTTTCGGTCCGCCCCGTCTGTCATCTTTACGCTAGCGTTGTTGAAGCGAATTTTAGTTTTAAGTGGTGTAAAATTAAGGTGTTTTGGCGGTTTTCTCGTGTGCTATTTGCCACAAGCCATGGCTTCCCTGTGCGGTGGGGAAGTGAACCAAGTGAATTTTGGTTCCGGCTTTTTGATTGAGGCCAACGTGGTCGCCGGTAACATAACCTCACTTTGAGTCGTCGCTCGTCGTCGTCGTGGCTGCCGATAGCTACGTATTTTAATTATAAATGATTGGAGGCCAACGGGGCCGATTTCTCATTCGGAGAGAAATCTTTTAGTTATTTTGTGTTAAAAAACATTATGTGATGTCGAACTGTGAACTGTAGTGCAAATTGGAGGAAAGGAGTTCTAGAACGAGCGGATGTTCCAGCGCTGTGAGTTTAGGTTATTCTATTCCTGCGCTCCTAAAATATCCTGAATACCTGATTCCTGTCATACTTAAACTCACAAAGAAACGGCATCATCGTTTGCTCGGTAAGCAATTCGTTGCTGGGCCCTGTTTAAGTAGATTTTGGAAACAAGAATTTCTCGGCCGGAAACTTTCCGGAACAAAATTCTCTCATTAAATTTATTTTATTTAGCTATAGTAAAGAGCACTACGAATCGTAGTCAAATGTTGTTCCGAGGCTGATCGACCATTTAGTTTTAGATTTTAAGATAACTTTAATTTGCTTCCACTGCGCTAAGATCAGCTTCGGAATCAAACATTTTTGGTAGCAGAGCGTGGTTGATTTATTGCAACATAGTTAGCCGTAATTTAGTATTAAGCGTGTTTTTATATTACCCACATATATTATTAATTTTGGAAAATATAGTTTCGGTTTTATTTTGTGACTGTATTGTTTGCCTAGTGAACGGTACCTTATCGGTAAGGTCTAGGCCAGTCAACTAACATTTATTTTGTGGTATTTGTTTATTGGTTTTTCGTTTTTATTAAGTCGAGTGTGTAAAGTTGGTACCATGGCTCCTCGATCGCCAGGTATAAGGCTGCTATAAAGACAGAATTAAGGTGGTTTACTACCACAGCGGCAATGATCGGCCGCGAGGACCGGGAGGACGCGCTCTTGAAAAGTGCACTACAGGCAGATGAACGGGTTCGGGTTGTGTCGGAACACCTCACAGAGTGCCTCATGCTCCTTGAGGAAGCTCCTAACCCTGAAGATAAGGAGCTGGTTGAGGGCGATGTAAGCCAGTGCTTGGAGCTGGCACAGGACATTGCGCAGGCAGCTGCGGACATATCTAGGCGACGTGACGGAAAGGAAAAGCCATTCCGTGGTAAAGTGGGACAAGGATTACAGGTGCCTCTTCCGCCTGTTACGGTTCCAGTCTTTGCAGGCGATTACGCCGACTGGCCGGCGTTTGAGGACCTGTATAGCAGTGTGGTCCACACACGGACGGACATAACGCCGGCGTACAAGATGGCTCAGCTGATGTCCAGGCTACATGGAGAGCCTCATGAATTGCTGACGCATTTGGCTGTCTCGGATAGCAATTATGAGGTGGCGTGGAAGATCCTTACCGACCGGTATCGAAACAAGCGCCTGATTGTAGACAGGCTGTTAGACCAGTGGCTGTCAATACCAACCATAACGCGAGGTACGGACCTCCGCGAGAAAATCTTCCACCCAGTCAGTGTCGCGGTCAGCGCACTAGAGCGACAGGGTTTACCAGTGGCGGGCTACGGTTATATCTTGGTCCACACAGTGCTTCGCCGCCTGCCGAGCGAAATGGTCGCTCGATTCGAGCAGCTACATGGGGCAAGTCCTCGGACCACCTCCCGACCTACGAGGATCTGAAGTCGTTCCTCGAGGCCGAAAGCAGGCGAGTGGACGTCCAGGCTGGTGAAGCCCTCGCAAGGAGACCTCTGCCCTCGCCACCCGGAACGGCCGGGTGCACCGGCGCGAGGAGGCAACAGTGGCAACCCAGGCGGTACAACACCGCATTGGAATCAGGGTGTGCCTACTGCAGGGAGACAGGCCACGGGGTGGCAGCGTGTCAGGAGTTTGCTGCGCAGCGGGTTCAGAGGAGACGGGGTGTGGCACAGCAGAGGCGTTGGTGTTTTCGGTGCCTGGGGCCGCATCAGGTGCGAGAGTGCCCTTCAAGCACCAACTGTAGGTACTGCCAGGGTGCACACCATCCGCTGCTCTGCATGAATCGCTCCGGAGGCGCCGGGGCAGCGCTGGATCGGATCAGCGAAGGAGCCTGCCCACCAAGGAAGGGAGCAACGCTCCCACCCTCCAAGGAGGAGCCCACCTCCGCATCGGTCACAGGGACGTCAACAGACGGAGCCCACTTACCCAAGGACGTGGGGACAATCCCCACCACGGCAGCAGGTGCCGGATTGGGGAAGAGCGGCACAGGAACGTGGCCAAGGACACCCATCCCAGGTACGGGATTCAACGGGCGGGTGTCAGGGAGCACTAGGCAGCCACCAGGGTACATGCAGTATTCTGCGGGCTTGAGCCACCTGGTTGGGTCTCAAGACCCACGCATGCCCCGCCTATGCCTGAGTACCCGCGGCTACAGGCGCAACCTCGGTACGGACGTTTGCCGTCGGGGTACTATAGAACTCCAGCCATGGCCTTTATGGGCAGACCTCCCTACCAGCCGGAGTGGGACCCATACACAGGTTTGGGTAGTGAGGATACCCCGCGGGACGCGGCCTCACCGCGTTTAGATTCCCGCTAGGTAATCGCCGCCTACTCATCAGCTTCGGCTCCCCGTCCAATCACGGTACTTTTGCCAACGGCTAAGATTTGGGTATGGGGATACGGTGGCCGGACCATTCAAGTAAGAGCCCTACTGGATACAGGGGCTCAGGGATGTATTGTATCGAGTAAGCTGGTGAGTAGGCTAGGCCTAAATGTACGGCCAAGTGAGGATGAAGCTGTAGGCATCGGGGGCCTAAATGTGCCTGACATTCGGGGTCAGACGAACTTTGAGTTCGCATTAGGTAGCACATGTACAGGGGTCAGCTATCAAGTCTCAGCCGTGGTGCTGGATGAAGTGGTTGGGAAACTCCTCAGGTTAGGTTACCACCAACGGTACGAGGGTTAACCACAGGGTTGGAGTTAGCTGATCCTGATTTTGATACTCCTGGTACGGTGGACGTACTTCTCGGGTCAGACGTCCTCGGGAGATTATGGTGCGGTAGGAAGAAGGTACTCCAGGAAACTGGTTTGGTGGCCGTAGATACCACAGGGGGGTATGTTGTTTTCGGCCCAGTTTGAGACCTCAGGACCTACCAGAAGGGGATCCGGTCCTCTATGGTAGTGTGCTGTCAGAGGTGCTGCAGAGGTTTTGGGAGTCTGAAGAGCCGCCCACGGCGGACAGACGGAAGCCAGAGGATGACGAGTGCGAGTTGTTCTATCAATACAACACTGCGAGATGCCCGTCAGGCAGATTCGTGACCAGGCTACCTTTTCTCCCAAACCGCCCCGCTTTAGGTAGTTCGCGACAGCTCGCGGAACGGAGACTACTCGGAATGGAGCGGAAGATGAGGCGAGACCCAGCACTTCGGCAGAAGTATATAGAATTCATGCGGAAATATATTCAATTGGGCCACATGTCGGTGTCCAGCCTGGATTGGAGGTGTGTCGAGCATTATTACATTCCACACCTGGCTGTCTTGAAGTCACCTGAGGCGAAAATACGGGTGGTGTTTGACGGTTCTGCTCCTACCTCGAATGGTGTGTCTGTGAACCAATGTTTGCACGCGGGTCCTAAATTGAACCGGGACATTGTGGACATTCTCACAGACTTTCGGTTACACCAGGTAGCGTTCGTCGCAGACGTCAAAATGATGTTTCGCCAAACCATGATACATCCGGATGACCGTCGGTATCAGCTGATTTTGTGGCGTGAGAGCCCAGATGAGCCGATGGTCACATACGAACTTAACACGGTGACGTATGGACTTAAGCCAAGTCCGTATTTGGCAGTACGTACGCTGCGAGAGTTGGCCGCACAGGAAAGGGTAAGATATCCTCGAGCCGCAGCAGTACTGGATCGCGACGTCTACGTGGACGATATCTGCACGGGTGCTGATAGCGTGGAGCAGGCGCTAATTCTACGAGACGAGTTGATCGCGATCATGGGTTCAGGAGGTTACGAGTTGCGGAAATGGTTGTCCAGTTGCCCAGAGCTCCTGGCCGGTTTGCCAGGCGAGTTCCATCAGGACCCGCACCTCTTTGAGAACCCGGACAATCCAAACACGTTGGGCATCCTCGGGGTGCAATATAGGCCAACGCATGACGTATTCACGTACAAGATCGAGCCCGACCTTTTGGAGAAAACTTGGACTAAGCGGTCGGTACTGTCGACAATCGCTAGAACGTTCGATCCTAGCGGATGGATCGCCCCGGTTACGTTCATGGCGAAGTGCTTTTACAAAGGTTGTGGCTAGCCAACTTAGGATGGGACGACCAACTCTCCGGAGAGTTGTTGAAGGATTGGCTCAAGTTTGTGACCACCTTACCAGGGATTGTGCACATCGCGATACCCCGCAAGTTAGTCCCATCGGTGGGATGTAAGGCTACCCTACATGGGTTTTGTGACGCCTCGGAGCGAGGGTACGCGGCAGCTGTATACCTTCGGACAGCAAGTTCAACGGGAACTGTGCACGTGCGTCTGGTTATGGCCAAAAGTAAGGTGGCACCAGTCAGAACTAGATGGACCATCCCCAAATTGGAATTGGCAGGGCAGCTCTTCTAGCGCGCTTGCTGAATCATGTAACCTGCAATCTGCGTGGTACCATCAACTTGGATGGGGCGGTGTACGCGTGGACTGACAGTCGGATAGTTCTGTGCTGGTTGCAGACGTCGGTACATACACTTGAGGTTTTCGTGGCAAATCGGGTGTCACAGATTACGGGGTCGGAAACTCCGTTAGTGTGGAGGCACGTACCGGGAGAATGGAACCCAGCGGACTGCGCTTCGCGCGGGTGCAGGGCACCTGATTTGGTGAGTCACCCACTGTGGTGGGGACCTCAATGGCTAACTGAGTCGCCGCAGGAATGGCCATTCAACGAGTGCAGGGCGCCGCTTGGGCCACCTGATCGAGGTTTGCGAGTGAACGTGGGGCAACTCGTACCGAAGCCTAACCCAGCTTTCTTGCTGGAACGGTATAGCTCCCTCGACAAACTTCTTGGGGTGACAGGTTGGATCAAACGGTTCGTGAACAACTGCAGGAAGCCTCAAGCAGAACGGAACTTTACACCTGTCCTCTCGCCTGCGGAACGGAATGCGGCTCTACACTCATTAGTTAGAGTCGTCCAGGCGGAACATTTTGAAGAGGAGGTCAGGCTGCTCAGGGATGGACGTGGAAAGCTGAAGGGAGGAATTGTGCGCCTCAACCCATTCCTGGATGAGCAAGGTATGCTCAGGGTTGGAGGCAGACTTCGGAACGCTAGCCTGCCCTTTTCGGCTCGGCATCCACTGTTACTTCCAAAAGGGGACCCTTAGTTGAGCTCTTAGTCAGGGATCGTCATGAGAAAAACTCGCACGCGGGCTGTAATGCGCTATTGGCCATCCTACAGCGCGAGTTCTGGATCTTATCGGGACGACGAACGGTACGTAGCGTTGTGTTTAGGTGCTTGCCTTGTTACCGCTTGAAGGCAGCCACAATGCAGCCACAGATGGGAGATCTCCCACCGGACCGGGTGACGGAGGCCTGGACGTTTGCAGGTGTGGGAACGGATTTTGCAGGCCCTTTCATGGTAAAGGCATCACGCCTACGGAACGCAAAGTCTATCAAGGCGTACTTGTGCGTGTTCGTGTGCCTAGCCACCAAGGCCGTCCACTTGGAGCTCGTGGCCGACCTATCTACGGAGGCCTTTTGGCAGCGCTGGAGAGATTTACGTCGCGACGAGGGCGACCAGCGCTGATCAGGTCGGATTGTGGTACCAACTTTAAGGGTGCTGATCGGTGTATGAAAGAAATTGTAACGTTCTTACGGGAGAACGAAGAAGCCATCAGCACGGGCCTCTCCCGTCAGGGCATTACCTGGGTGTTCGATCCACCAGCGTGCCCTCACTGGGGTGGTATTTTTGAAGCGGTTGTAAAGTCCGCTAAGACGCATTTGTTGCGCGTCGTAGGGTTAACAATTTTGACTTTGAGGAGCTGGCGACCGTGTTTTGTAAAATTGAGGCTGTACTCAATTCACGTCCTTTGTGTCCGCTCAGCTCAGACCCAAATGATTTAGAGGCCCTGACGCCAGGGCATTTCTTAATTGGCCGCCCACTTAACGCCTTGCCGGAATATCCCTATACGGAGGTGAATAGCAATCGTTTGTCGCGTTATCAGTTGCTGCAGCAAATGACTCAAAACTTTGGAAGCGTTGGTCGCTTGAGTACTTGCACATTCTGCAGCAACGCCTTAAGTGGACGGACAGGACTGAACCCCTGCATTGGGGATCTCGTTCTGGTTAAGGATGCCAACCTACCGCCACTGCGTTGGCGCCGGGGCGCATTCTCAACCTGTTTCCGGGTAGTGATGGCACTCCTCGAGTTGCAGAAGTTCAGGTGGGGATTCAGTCCTTAAGCGAGCAGTAGCTACATTATCACGCCTGCCATGCATAGAGCGGACCGATGTGTCGGTCCGGGGCGGGTGAATGTTTAGTTTCGTATCAAAAACGGTTTCGTACCTTTTGAGCGGACGGTGCTGGCAACACTTTTTCGGTCCGCCCTGTCTGTCATCTTTACGCTAGCGTTGTTGAAGCGAATTTTAGTTTTAAGTGGTGTAAAATTAAGGTGTTTTGGCGGTTTTCTCGTGTGCTATTTGCCACAAGCCATGGCTTCCTGTGCGGTGGGGAAGTGAACCAAGTGAATTTTGGTTCCGGCTTTTGATTGAGGCCAACGTGGTCGCCGGTAACATAACCTCACTTTGAGTCGTCGCTCGTCGTCGTCGTGGCTGCCGATAGCTACGTATTTTAATTATAAATGATTGAGGCCAACGGGGCCGATTTCTCATTCGGAGAGAAATCTTTTAGTTATTTTGTGTTAAAAAACATTATGTGATGTCGAACTGTGAACTGTAGTGCAAATTGGAGGAAAGGAGTTCTAGAACGAGCGGATGTTCCAGCGCTGTGAGTTTAGGTTATTCCCTATTCCTGCGCTCCTAAAATATCCTGAATACCTGATTCCTGTCA
Source organism: Phthorimaea operculella (assembly GCA_024500475.1). NCBI lineage: Eukaryota > Metazoa > Arthropoda > Insecta > Lepidoptera > Gelechiidae > Phthorimaea > Phthorimaea operculella. The sequence goes on along the minus strand of JANFCV010000170.1, from coordinate 788,433 downwards.
TACTTAAACTCACAAAGAAACGGCATCATCGTTTGCTCGGTAAGCAATTCGTTGCTGGGCCCTGTTTAAGTAGATTTTGGAAACAAGAATTTCTCGGCCGGAAACTTTCCGGAACAAAATTCTCTCATTAAATTTATTTTATTTAGCTATAGTAAAGAGCACTACGAATCGTAGTCAAATGTTGTTCCGAGGCTGATCGACCATTTAGTTTTAGATTTTAAGATAACTTTAATTTGCTTCCACTGCGCTAAGATCAGCTTCGGAATCAAACAACCTTACACTACTTTGACTAATAACCTTACCGACCTGACTATAACTTGACATAAATGGCGAAATACGCCTCATACTAAGAGGTGTGAAGCCAGTGGCTCTGCCACATTAAAAAAAAAAAAAAAAAAAAAAAAAAGGAAGGTTGACGTCTGGTAGGTGGCCGGTCGTAAAATTCAGCTAAATCCTTTTGCAACACAATTTTGTGTTCAACGAAACGTGTTGCGCCGACCCCAAGTAATTGGGATAAGGGCAGGAAGATGATAAGTACTCGTGCAACTGAACAACTTTCCCCAAGGAACATAGGTCAAAATATGGAGAACAAAATTGGACTTCCCATACAAAGTGTGCCAGTTAACCGAGTCAATTTGTATGGGAGATCCAAGTATTTTTCATATTTTAGCATGAATACGGATGGACGCAGTTAAAAAGAGAGAAAGGCCTAGAAAAGTTTGCATGGACTGAATGAACAAGTCGACTATAATAAGAGAAACAGTGCGTTAATGGAGTATAATTAAAAAAGAAAAGATTTTTATTCACATATCACACCTTTTTTAAAGATGGATTTTACCAGATTTTACCCATTGCGGTAGCATGGCCAGCCATAAAGTCCTCTCTGGTAGACATTTAAATGCCCTTCAAATCAATAAAGTTTAGTACATAATTACTATAAGTGTTCCCATAAGGTTCCCATACAAATATCGTAAATTTCCTGGACTAAACTCTTCACACATATACGTCATACACAAAGCCAATTTTTCACAGACACACACAAATGCATTTAAATAGCCCAGACAACAGCTAACTTCACTTCATGCCAATTTTGACAGCTCATCAGTGATGCCAGACTGTTCCACCGATTTTGGACAATATGGCCCTTCGAAAGGGACAGTTTTATTTAGTTAGAGAGATGGTTTTTGCCCGACTGCGTGTGCGTCAGAAGGGTTATGTTTCTCGAGAGTATGTATGTAACCCGAATATCTTTTTCACGGGCTACAGCTCTAACGGCTGGGCGGATCTTGACATATGAGGTGGGTATCGTTAGATTCGTCTCTGCGGCGTGAGTGACACTGGCTTTAATATACACTCATAAATTCAAGATGTCAGATTTAAATCGCAAAATTCAACTTTGAAATTTTTTGTTTTTTAATACATCTGCTTATTAAAATTTGCATTGGTTGGCATTGACATCTTTTGTATTTTTTTAATAATTATTTATTAGTAAAAGCGCATAAATTCTTGAATGAAGTAGGTAGGTAGGTACTAGCCCAACAAAACCTGCCCCAATGTGTAAAATACAAATTTATAAATTTGAATACAGTCAAAACATACTATCACGCTAGTAGAGCAATCGTGAAAACTATTCTGTCTGGTGCACTGTTATCCAGAAACATTTTCTCCAACAATGTGTGGCAGGGTGGATGCAAAAAGGTGACAATATTGTCCGTTTTGAAAATGTCTGGCAACGCTGTTCGTTCAGAAACCTTATCCAAACAAGATTCAATATCAAAATAGTGATTATTTTGTATTAATTTAGGTACGTTTCAACAAAACGTATCTTATCTTACATAAACATATCACGACTATATCCCTTATGGGGTAGGCCTCGGGTAGGCAGAGCGCAAACGGCTGTAAAAACCGGCGTATTCAGATTTAGAATCATAAGCAGTTCCGCTACTCAATAACAGATGGCAGTGGTAGTTGTGAAATCAAATACCACAATAAAAATAAATAATGGGTATTTTTTATGTATCATACATAAAAAAACCATTATAGTATTTACCACAGTATGAAACTCAATTCTTAAAACACTGTGACATGATAAGACAAAACTCACGTGTCTAAATCAAATAATATACAAGTAACTGTCTTGTATTACAAGCTATGTTAGTTAGCTAAGAAGTTTTATTTTTGGCAATATATTTTCAATAGGTTATTAATGCTTCTATGAAGTAAGTTATCAAAAAAAACAAAACAACTGATTTTAAACATTCTTTTTATTGCTAAAGTAATGCTTTGCAAATGTTTGTGCTACAAGCAAAGGAAAGACCAAAGTAGCATCAGCATACAATTTTACAGGTGTAGCATTTGGTCGGATTTTACCCCAGGACACTGCTTCATCTGGCCTTGCACCCGAATCCGATCCATCAAATTCACTTGCTGTATTTACGTACACAGCAAAATCTGCCCCATTTCTCATCAAATTTGCATTATTTATATGGTGCTTTATAACACCACCTCCTAATATAATCATACCAGTGTTATTTGCTTTGACAGCCATCGTATTGAGTCTCCGTAAGTCACCTAGTATATCGATAACTAGGCCAGGACGTTTGTATGAGTGGAAGTACATCATGTCACCTAAAGAGCCATCGGTTAAAGCTGGACTGAAGATTGGGATATTGTTACGCCAGGCCCAATAGCATACAGATGATTCATCATTGATTCTTTCACCCAATCTGGCTATGATCCTCGAAGGGGTCCAAACCATCCCTTCTCGCACTTGATCTTCTAGCATTTCATCAAGTAACGGTGTCACCCATTCCTCAAAACGGCAGTAATTGTCATTAGGCACTAAGAGATTTCCAATCCTGTTGATACCTCTGGTTCTCAACACTTTACCACTCAAATTAAAGTCACCAACATAAGTAGGGGCAAGGCATTTAATAAAATCCTCCTCTACCCCGCCTGCTGTAGTTACAATGCAGTCAACAAGTTTGTTTTTTACTAAAAATCTTATAGTGTCTCTCAGTCCTGAGGATATCATATTCGAGGTGTACCCTAAGAATATTGTGCAGTTGGTTTTCTTCTTGATAAACACGTCTTCCTCATATGGGTCACTGGTTTCTTCTGTCAGTGCAACAGACCGACATTTGAGCATTTTATTGATTTCAGCCACGGCCTGGCCGAAGCTTGTGGCCTGGAAGCCAGATCGTGCGTAGCTCTCAAGGATTTTGTTGTAATCCGTGCCACTTTCCCAATCATATCCTGAAACTATTGGAGTTTCTGCAGGCAGCTCTTGACTCGGCACTAAAACTGCACTCACGGCGACGTCTGGCGCCAAAGGTTTATTTTTCTCGGGTTTTGATGAAATATCCATTGTTTTTGTTTGTTTAGGTACAGTTTATAAACACTGCATTGAATAAAAATAAGAGAAAATCCACTTTTGTTGATCTATTGCGATCGAATTCCTTCCTTCAATTCAATTATTTTATTCTTTTTTTTAAGGTGGCCTCTGTCATTCAACAAAGTTCAATTCCGCCAATGTCAGGAATAAAATGTCAAATACTTAGTAGTTAGTATAAACTTCGATAGATGGCGCTGATGCACTTGCACAATAGGACATAAGACAATAAAAAACGTTTATAGATGCCTCCAACCAAACATCTTGAATACGGTAATATGGTAAATTAAATAAATATGTAGTTAGTTTGGCAGATGTCAAAAAGAAAAAGAACGGAAGACGAAAAGTATATTTGCAAATATTTCGGAATGTTTCATTGCCTATTTCAAACTTTTGTAGTTCCTTTTTACCCGACTGCCTCAGAAGGAGGGTTATGTTTTTCGAGAGTATGTATGTAGGTATGTACCTATGTGTGTATACCGGGAGTAACGGAAAGGGTATAACAAGCCGAAAGGAGGTCAAGGTACTCATGAAACTGAACAACTTTCCCCATGGAACATGGGTCGAAATATGGAAAAAAAAATTGGTTCTCCCATAGTAAATCAGTTAGCTGATCGGCAATTTTGTATGGGAGGTGCAAATTTTTTTTTACTTTTGTTTCTTTCATGACTGTTTATTTCTAATAAAGTAAAATAAGTGGGCAACTGTCACGTTTCATCTCTACCTTGACAGTTCGAATTTGAAACTGCATCCATCCATACAGACTACTGGTGCGAATCTGCGAGGCATCGGTATCATGAGGGTCTTACGACAACTCGGTATGAGTTTCGTTCTCTACAATAGAGAAGCTTCTTACACCCAAGCGGGCAATCGCTAAACATTATGTAGCTTCATAGATTTACGTAGCTTGTTAACCAAGGGTTATTTTGTTTTTTAACCGACGAAAAAAAACGGAGGAGGTTCTCAATTCATCGCGAACTTTTATGTTTTTTTTTATTTTTTATGTATGTTCACAGATTACTCAGAGACGCCTGGACCGATTTGGAAAATTCTTTTTTTGTTTGAAAGGGTGCACTGTCCAGGTGGTCCCATAGTCATCAGGTCAGGATCTGATAGAAGGATCTTGAGAAATTAACAAATTCTTGATATTTTGCGACACGTTTGAAGCAAAAAGTACTTATGTTTACATACACGACTGACATCTGCCCGTTGTTGACTGTCTGCCAAACATCTGCCAAAGATGTCCATCAAAAAGGAGGTTGCTCTTATATTAGTCATGTACGTTTAAGTATTTCATGAAGTTAATATGTGCGCTTGAAACTCCTTAGAAACAGTAAAGGTGGGCTTAAAAACCAAGCGACAGCGACAACGACGCGCGTCGTTGCCGCTGTCAAATGACTGGTTTGTATGGGTTTGTATGGGGAACCAGAAAAACCGAGCGACGGCGTCGTTGCGGCGCGCCACGACGCCGTCACGTTGACAGCGCGCTGAGAAGCTTAGAGTTTGTATGGGATGCGGTCGGGTTTTTCTACAAGACCGCAGCGACAACGACGCCGTCAAAATTTGACGGCGACAACGACGCGCGTCGCGTCGTTGTCGCGTCGCTTGGTTTTTAAGCCTATCTTAAGGTAGGTCGTGTAGATGGTTATCTTGAATGTAAACGAACTTGAAAAGTAACCACTATAAATTATAAAATAAAATCTTTTTAGCAAAAAATATCACCGCCGAAAACTGAAAAGTAAAAAAAAACCGGCCAAGAGCGTGTCAGACACGCCCACAAATAGGGTTTCGTAGTCAACGTTTAAATATCAGGTCAATATTACAAACTTAATTTTGTTGCTGGTTTGTTAGCAGCAGTATGATGACCAACCGCAAATAGAAAAACTCAATTTTTTCTGAAACCTTTAAGGGTACGATATCCGTTATAGTTTTCATTGTAATTTCAGATTGTAAGCTATATTCCATATTTATTTCGAATTTTTAGCGTTTATACTTTAGAAGTTACAGCTGGAACAAATTATGGGTCAAAAACGCCCATTTTAAAAGCAAATATCTCGTGACAGAAACATTTTAGAGAATTTGTTTTAAAGAAACCTCACCTTAATTTTAAAAGACCTATTCAACAACACCCTACTCAATATTACAGAAGAAAAAAAAAATTTTTGCCCCCCTTTCACTTGTATGGGAGGGGGTCCAAAAAACATTTTAAATATTTTTATTTAACATTTCTATATTTGGGTCAACACGATCTATCTTCTCACCAAATTTCATGTCGATAGCTCTAAAACTGACGAAGATATGAGGGCGCGGCATACAGACAGACAGACAGACAGCCAGACAGACATGACGAAACTATAAGGGTTTCTAGTAGACTACGAAACCCTAATAATAACTATTGTTACTATATGTACCTACCTATGTAATATTTTTGGAAATATCATCTAGGTATCATATTGGAACTTAGTAATGTTGAGTCGGCGTCATGCCAATGAAGCGTGTTAATTTGTAGAAATTTAAGACGCTGACTCAGAATTTCTAAGTTCCAATATGATAGATGATATTTCCAAAAATATTACATAGGTAGGTACATATAGTAACAATAGTTATTATTTTTTACTTTTCAGTTTTCGGCGGTGATATTTTTTGCTAAAAAGTTTTTTTGTGCAATCGCGTCAGCGCCATCTATTAATGTTTGTACTAACTACTGCGCACTTGACTTTATTTTAATAGCTGTAAAAAAGAGGCCTCATTTCACAAATGAGGTTTTTTTGGACTGACAGCTAGACGAGTCCGAACTAGGGTCACAAAGTAAGTATTGGCTAGCGTAGGGTCCGGGACTTTTTATCGAAAACTTAACGCAGACCATATTTTTAGTAGTTTCAATCGTAAATTTTATCGAAAATGCCTTAGGTAGGTATTACATAAAAACCCATAATAATATTTTAAATAACCATTATCGTCTCCGCCGCTTCACATCTCGTAACCGTACTAGTAGATCAATAAAGTATGAACCAAATACCGTTGGACTTTCTATACATTGCGTAATACACCTAGATAATCCGAGATAGTACAGTCACTTGTCTTACTATACAACTAATTAAGAGCGAGCGTGGTTTCGAAGTGTTCATTCATGCAAACGTATTCCACTGTTTTCTTTGCGAATAAAGCAGGTAGAGTAGAGCTATATCTTTAGTAATGTAGAGTTGTAAACTTGTAGTGCTACATTAAGGCCTCTTATCTTATATTAGAGCATTGAACCAACTGTTATAGACATGCCCCTATTTTTTTATTTTTTCAAATAATATACTTAATGAATGACTGTCGAGATGGTCGAGGACCACGTTGTTGAAAGGAAAAATATAGATGGCGCACACTATCACTATGTAGATAGATAAAATGACGATAGAGTGGGCCATCTATAATGTGGCCCTAGACAGTCACTCATTATTACGAGAAGAAAATATACACAATTTTCTTTTTCCATAGAAAATGAGAATTGTTTTTTTATTTTTATTTTTATTTATTGAGAAAACCAACAGCTATTTAGAAAATAATTGAATTGTACACATTGACAAAACATGAGCTAATAACAGGTTTCCCTAATTTAACAACACACGATAATAATTTATTATTTCGCAAAAATATACAGTATGTAAAAAAATCAACTGCAAATATTTTGAGGGGTGAACCAGCCCATGAAACTGAACAACTTTCGCCAAGGAACATAGGTCGAAATATGAAAAGAAAAATTTGACCTCCCATACAAACGACTCGGTCGGCTGGTACATTTTGTATGGGAGGTCCAAAATTTATTTTCATATTTCAACCTATGTACCTTGGGGAAAGTTGTTCAGTTTCATGGGCTGGTTCACCCCTTAAAATATTTGCAGTTGATTTTTTTACACATTATATAAGTAGGGGCATGCGGTTATAAAAAAAATACCTCTACATCGGGCATCTGTATCGATCTCGATCGATGTCGATCACATGCCTGACTGATGCCATCCCACGCGTCCTCATCTCCTCTGTGAAGCTTGCGCCTAATAAACAAATCTGATTGCTCCACTTACTTTCGCCCGCGGCTTTACTTGTTGTGTAATAATAATAATAAAAGACGGCTAACACCCGTTTGTCTTGTCTGTACGTCATACGTTCCTGTAGGCAATTTGAATTTAGTCAAACATGTTATTTAACTTGTGAATTATAGAGCTAGCTAATCGTGCAGAAGAATCGGGTACCTATTAAACTAAATTACAAATTGTTATGCCGTGTGCTGCTGGCTTAGAATAGCATCACCCCATTTCTTTCCCGTGGGTGTCGTAAGAAGCAAGCGATATGTCATGTCATCATTAGAAACTCAAATCAACCAGCAATGTATACCGAAATTTGTTCGCCAGGTGGTAAGGTAAGTATAGCACAGACCTATTCTAGACCTAGTCATGATCATCATCTTCCTGTCCTTATGCCAATTACTTGGGGTCGTCGGCGCAACATGTTTTGTTTCAACACAAAATCATGTTGCAAAAGGATTTGGCTTAATTTTACGACCGGCCGCCTGCCTGACGTCAACCCTCTTTGGGAATGCTATTGTAGGTGGTATTACCGCCACCATACGGTTGACCATGGTAGATATTGTAGCCGAGGTCAAAAACTCTACGTCGCCTTTTACGAAACACCCTGAGTAGAATAGGGGTGGCAGAATTCTTAGCCGCTACCAAACGGCAGTAGAATAGGGGTGGCAAAATACTTAGCCGCTACCACACGGCAGTCTATGTCGACTGTTGACCTAGTCTATGATCATCATCATCTTCCTGCCCTTATCCAAATTACTTGGGGTCGGCGCAACACGTTTTGTTGAACACAAAATCGTGTTGCAAAAGGATTTGGCTTAATTTTACGACCGGCCGCCATGACCTAGTCTATGATGTGATTGACTAATTAACCGAATTAAGATAATGAAAAAAATATATTATTTTGTTCTTTCTGTAACACGTTCAGTTTGCAAACAAATCTTTCATCAACTAAGAAAAAACAAACAACAATGTCAACCTGTCAATTTCTGGCGCCAAAACTTTCGTAAGAACTGGTTTTAAAGCTTAACCGGTAATTATAGTCATGTTACATTAGTTACGTTAATGATATTTTCCCACGGAATTTGAAGTTTGTAATAAGTAGGTATCATGCAAGCTCCACAGAGATTACGTGAGATGTAAGATGACATTTGTCAGACAAGTGATGGTCAGGCGTCTTCGATGCGACGCGCGTCTCCGGTGTGCAGCTGGTGTCTCTTTTATTCCATACATTAAATTTATACAGTATGTAAAAAAATCAACTGCAAATATTTTAAGGGGTGAATCAGCCCATGGAACTGAACAACTTTCCCCAAGGAACATAGGTCGAAATATGAAAAAGAAATTTGGACCTCCCATACAAATTGACTCGGCCGGCTGGTACATTTTGTATGGGAGGTCCAAATTTTTTTTTCATATTTCGACCTATGTTCCTTGGGGAAAGTTGTTCAGTTCCATGGGCAGATTCAACCCTTAAAATATTTGCAGTTGATTTTTTTACATCCTATATACAGGGTGTCCCGGTTATCGTGACATGAAAAAATCTGCGCGTCTCCGATGTGCGTGCAGCTGGCGTCTCTTTTATTCCATACATTTATATACAGGGTGTCCCGGTTATCGTGACATAAAAAGAAATGAACCTCCCATATTAATTTCGCTGCCTGATAGAGCATGTTGTATGGGAGGTCCATTTTTTTCTTCAAATATTGAACAATTTTTTTTTGCTATTATGGTAGTTTAGGATGTCCAGAGTCCAGATTTTTCCTTTAGATCACCTTTAGATTTTAATCGGGACACCGATTATCGTGGTCTAAAGGATACGTCTACAGTGTATAAAAAGGGTTTTAGTGGTTTCAAGCGTTGCGATGTCGTAAGTCTCACTTCTCCTATATGGAGCTTGCGCCTCATCGTTCGTCGGATCGGTGTTGATGCCGGGTTACAATAGCACCAGCCTATTTCTTCCCCGTGGGTGTCATAAGAGGTGACTAAAGGACTTATAATATCATTGACTAGAGGGTTTAATATTTATTGCAATAAAAAACCACATCAAAATCAAATGCGTGGTTTAGGGGGAGTTATCCTTGAATTCTGAAACCTCTTTGAAGACACGTAGAATGTTGTCCTACTTGTTGTATCTAATTACCCCACTGTCTCAGGAGGGTTATGTTTTCGAGAGTATGTATGTATGTATTTATGTAGGTATGTATGTATGTAGTATGTATGTATGTGTAGGCATGTATCCGGAATTTCTTTTTCACGGGCTACATACAGCCCAAACGGCTGGGCTGATCTTGACATGAGAGATGTCGTTAGATTCATCTTAGCGTCAGTGGCACTGGCTATACTTATTAAAAATTCATAAATTCAAGATGGCGGATTTCTATCGCAAAATACAATCTTGAAATTACCACAGTCGGGTGTTTGTATTTTATACATCTGATTGTTTAGTTACTCAATCCAAACATTCACTTTCAAACACCACTTTGATAGTGCAAGTTTGATTCCAGTTTGGTAACGAGATTAGTGTGTTAGGTTTAGAATAGGCATAATTACCTACCTATTAAAAAAAACAAGATTTAAATAATTTCAAAGTTATACGGGGTGTCCTTTATAATGGATCAACGGCGCGTGAGAGATATTTAGCTTTTCCTCCTGACATTAATGTTCCTCAGGGAAATTTGTTCAGTATCATGGGCATCTTGGCCTGCCTGCACCCTTTCTGCATTTGGAGGACTGCCCTTACACCCTGTACCTATATCTAAGGTACAGTCTGTCACGCTAACTCATGTATGATGAACAGCTCTATTTTTAAGGTTTTGTTTTTTGTGATTGATACAGGGTGTCCCGATTATCGTGGTCCAAAGAAAAAATCTAGACTCTAGACATCCTAAGCTACCATAATAGCAAAAAAATATGTTCAATATTTGAAGAAAAAAAATGGACCTCCCATACTTACTAATTTTGCTGCATAAGCATTTGTTCGGGAGGTTAAATTTTTTTAATCAATAAGCCGGACAAAAATGATGTTGTACGATTCAGTAGATGTTTCTGCATTTAGGAGAGTCACAAACATTGATGTAAAAGGTGACAGTCTAAAAACAAAAGGAACCTTTTTTTATTCTTCACAGTCTGGAAGTGTAGGTACCAAGCTAAAGTGGCAGTGGGCTGGTCACATTTTGTCGTAGAATCGATAGACGGTGGAGTAAGCGGGTTCTCAAGTGGAGGCCACGGCGGCTCGGCAAACGTAGCGGTGGACGCCCTCCGGCCAGATGGACTGATGTCTGAAAGAGAGCGGCTGGTAGCAAATGGATGGCGAAAACGGGAGATCGTGCCTTGTGGCGTACCCTAGGGGAGGCCTATGTCCAGCAGTGGACTGCTATGGGCTGATGTGATGAGTTGCGTGAGAGACTACAGTTCCTCGGCGTCGTAGCTTAAATTTCCAGTTTTACTTGTTTCTGTGGTATCCATCGATATTACAATACAAGCCTATTTGTTAAAAATTTAAACCCGAGAGCAATAATTTCTATATTAGAGTCTGGCTAGCGGATCTTTGGACGTCAAATAATTCAAATGGCAACACTAGAAAAAGAAATGTCAAACTATATGTCAGATCATACATAACCTCTTCTTTTAGTTTCGCGATGCGCGTTTTAGGTGTTTTTTTGTAAAAAATATGCCGAAAACCACCAAAAGCTGTGCGTAAGGTGTTGTATACAATGATAACCAAATATGAACGACAGAAAAGCGATACCAATTGAGTTATTGAAGAAAATCTACGACTTTTGGATGAAATTCTATCGGCTACAAGTAAGTACAGCCAAAACATCTTGATACTTACCACATTTAAATAAACTAGAAATTTGGTATTATTGCCTTTGAGTACATATGCTTTGGTTCTTTTTATTCATTTAGATCGATTAATCCAAATTTGAAGCCATCAACAACAATAAATTATGTGATCCACTTTTCAGGGCTTTCAGATGATGAATTTCTATAAAATAAAGTTGAAGACCTGGTGGAACAGCTCAAAAATGTTGAAATAAATGGATTGATTACATCTGTATCAAGTTATTTAGCCCACATATCTATCTACTCTAACAGGTTGTATTTCAATTTAATCTTTTTTCTATTTATGTAGGTTAGTAAAAAATTTATATTCTATCTATACTACTCTAACCAATATTTTTTTTATTACAGAAGTAAATGTCAACACATTAAGAAACATTAAAAAAGAGGGATCTTTAAACCAAGGCAAATGGATAACGCCCGGAAAAAAACGGACAGCGAGAGGACAGCGAGATACAGGCATAATCAGTTGCTACAACTGCCTGTTTTAACATAATAATAATAAAAATTTGGAGAAGATATGACATTTTAATATATCTTTTCCTTTCTATTTTACATTTGGACTTTTCTTTATTGTAAAAATGTACTTGTAATTTTTTTTTGCTTAGTATCGTTAATACTATTGTATTATTCACATATCGACGGTTAAGTTCCAAAAACGTCTATCTTACATTTTTGACGAAATCGACATTTTTATATAAATCAATTTAAAATTCATTTTTGCATGTCCTACCAAAACCGCCAATAGTACAACCTAAAAATAAAGCGAGAAATGAGCCGTGGAAATACCAGCTAAGTTCACAGCGCGTTTATCTTTCTGGAAATTCCGTCAATGTTACATCTTGTAAGGGGATCAAAAAAATTTTTTTTCGCCTGTAATATTGAGTAGGGTATCGTTGAATAGCTCTTTTAAAACTAAGGGGAGATTTCTTTGAAACAAAGTCAGCAAAATGTTTCTGTCTCGAGATATTTGCTTTTAAAAGTGGCGATTTTAAGCCATGATTTGTTCCAGCTGTAACTTCTAAAGTATAAACGCTAAAAATTTGAAAAAAATATGGAATATAGTTCTCAACCTACAGTTACCGTGAAAACTATAACGGATACTGCACTACTAAAGGTTTCAGATAAATAAAAAATTAGCGGTTGGTAACCATACAGCTGCAAACAAGCCAGCAACAAAGTTAAATTGGTAGAGCTGAAAACACTGATATTTAAACGTTGACTACGAAACCCTATTTGTGGGCGTGTCTGACACGCTCTTGGCCAGTTTTTACTAGTATTTGTTTAATTTTTTTTTCTTATGTACTCGTTGTTTTATTTAGGAATACCACCTATCTCCAAAAATAAATTATATAATATTGCATCTATTTAAACCAAAACCACCTAACTTACAATATTTCCAAAATCGTAAAGAATAGAAAAAAACCGGTCTACCTATAATATTTTCAACATTTTTACAATGACATCTAGCAAAAATAGTTTTGACCTAACTTTTTTTTTTCAAGAACTGAAACTTTTTTTTCGCCTCCTGTAAAATTTGTGAATTGTTAGATTGACGTTTTTGGATCTTAACCGTCGATATTATTAGCGTATGAACTGCAAGGTTAATTCTGTTGTCAGAGTTCCAAAAACTTAACTTCTGTTTATTTATGGAGACAGTTCCCATGATTTGTCGCAGGAAAACAGCGAAATCCGGTCGATAAAGTATTTCCTAGGCCTATCGCGAAGACAATTGCGAAATACATCTATTTATTCACTATTGGCCTAAAAATCTTGGTCAATAACGAATTCGTCCACCTTATGGTCAAAAATCTAGGTCAATGACGTATAAGGTGACACGCTCGTAGATGCCTACGCACCTGCTACGACTTTTCGGTGCCTTAGGTCGCTCTACGCCACTGAAACACGTACACAGGAGCACCTGCGAGCGTGAATACATACCAGACTACAACAAAGACAGCATGCGCACTGAAAGGAGCATGCGCATGGAAATATGCATATATTTTTCAGTTCATTTCCATGCAGTGCACATGCTCATATCAGTGTGCATGCTCATTTCTATGCGCATGCTCATTTCCATACGCACGCTCACTTCCTTCCGCATTTATATTTCCATGCGCGCAGAGGGACTTAAAGCTCCGAAAAGTCGTAGTAGGTGCGTACGCGTTGGCATCTACGCGTGTGTCGTGTTTTACGTCAGTGACCTATATTTTGGTCCATGAAGTTGACGAATTTGTTATTTACCAAGATTTTTAGGCTAATGGTGAATAAATCTATGTATTTCGCAATTGTCCGGCTCTTCGCGATGAGCCTAGGAAATTCGAGATCAACCTGATTTCACTGTTATTCTGCGATATATACAAGGAGTGACGGAGAGGGTATACCGGGAATAACGGAAAGGGTATAACAAGCCGAAAGGAGGTCAAAGTACTCATGAAACTGAACAACTTTCCCTATGGAACATAGGTCGAAATATGAAAAAAAAAATTTGGACCTCCCATACAAAATCGCCGATCAGCGATTGCTGATCATATTTAGACCCATGTTCCATGCGGAAAGTTGTTCAGTTTCATGAGTACCTTCACCTCCTTTCGGCTTGTAATACCCTTTCCGTTACTCCCGTCCGGGAGTACCTTGACCTCCTTTCGCCTTGTTATACCGGGAGTAACGGAAAGGGTATTACAAGCCGAAAGGAGGTGAAGGTACTCATGAAACTGAACAACTTTCCCCATGAAACATGGGTCAAAATATGAAAAATAAAATTGAGCCTCCCATAGTACATCAATTGGCTGATCGGAGATTTTGTATGGGAGGTCCAAATTTTTTTTCATTTTTCTGCCTATGTTCCATGGGGAAAGTTGTTCAGTTTCATGAGTACCTTGACCTCCTTTCGGCTTGTTATACCCTTTCCGTTTGTTTAGTTTCGCATCATGTATACGCGCGTTTTATAGTTTCGCGCCATTTCGTCTGACACCGGCTGTTCGGTCGACGCCATCTTGCTTCTCGCTTTGCGAACCCCGCGAATCGCGCGGTCGGCGATATAACCTCTTACTTTTAGTCACTCGCGCGACCGGTGGTAGGCACATATTTTAAGTAGTCTGGGTTTTATTTTTTCGCATGCGCAATTGCTGCCAGGGAAGAGTTCCCTGTTCTTGTGCGGTAGTAAAACCAAGTGAATAGTGGTTTGGTAGTGCGCTTTGAATGCGAACTGGGCAGGTTTATTGTTTGAGGGCCAACGTGGCCGAACTATGAACAATAGTGAACCCAAGTGCTTGTGAAAACTAAGGTGAAACCAAAATTGTCGGAGGGACGGAATGCCACACGAGCTGGTGTCCGGGTGCAGTAAGTCTAGTATCTAAATCCCTATCCAAGTGTCTTCCTCAAACCCTGATACCTCTTTTCCTGTCAAAAACTAGACTTACAAGGGAACTGCGGCGTCATAATTCGCACGGTAAGCAATTCGCTGCTAGGTCCTGTATAAGTACGTTCATTGTAGTGATTTAGCAACATTACGTGGAGGTCACCACCCTGATGACCTTTAGTACAACCGGAACTTGGTATATTTATTTTAGATATGAGCTGTGGTGGTGCAGTTAAATATTAGTAGGAGATTGTGAGAGAGTCGCAAACTTTGCAAACAAAATTTCTCGGCCGGAAACTTTCCGGAACAAAATTCTCTCATTAAATTAATTTTATTTAGCTATAGTAAAGAGCACTACGAATCGTAGTCAAATGTTGTTCCGAGGCTGATCGACCATTTAGTTTTAGATTTTAAGATAACTTTAACTTGCTTCCACTGCGCTAAGATCAGCTTCGGAATCAAACATTTTTGGTAGCAGAGCGTGGTTACTTTATTGCAACATAGTTAGCCGTAATTTGGTATTAAGCGTGTTTTTTATATTACCCACATATTTTATTAATTTTGGAAAATATTGTTTTGGTTTTTTTTTTGTGACTGTATTGTTTGCCTAGTGAACGGTACCTTATCGGTAAGGTCTAGGCCAGTCAACTAACATTTATTTTGTGGTATTTGTTTATTGGTTTTTCGTTTTATTAAGTCGAGTGTGTAAAAGTTGGTACCATGGCTCCCTCTATCGCCAGGTATAAGGCTGCTATAAAGACAGAATTAAGGTGGTTTACTACCACAGCGGCAATGATCGGCCGCGAGGACCGGGAGGACGCGCTCTTGAAAAGTGCACTACAGGCAGATGAACGGGTTCGGGTTGTGTCGGAACACCTCACAGAGTGCCTCATGCTCCTTGAGGAAACTCCTAACCCTGAAGATCAGGTGCTGGTCGAGGGCGATGTAAGCCAGTGCTTGGAGCTGGCACAGGACATTGAGCAGGCAGCTGCGGACATATCTAGGCGACGTGACGGAAAGGAAAAGCCATTCCGTGGTAAAGTGGGACAAGGATTACAGGTGCCTCTTCCGCCTGTTACGGTTCCAGTCTTTGCAGGCGATTACGCCGACTGGCCGGCGTTTGAGGACCTGTATAGCAGCGTGGTCCACACACGGACGGACATAATGCCAGCGTACAAGATGGCTCAGCTGATGTCCAGGCTACAAGGAGAGCCTCATGAATTGCTGACGCATTTGGCGGTCTCGGATAGCAATTATGAGGTGGCGTGGAAGATCCTTACCGACCGGTATCGGAACAAGCGCCTGATTGTAGACAGGCTGTTAGACCAGTGGCTGTCAATACCAACCATAACGCGAGGTACGGACCTCCGCGAGAAAATCTTCCACCCAGTCAGCGTCGCGGTCAGCGCACTGGAGCGACAGGGTTTGCCAGTGGCGGGCTACGGTTATATCTTGGTCCACACAGTGCTTCGCCGCCTGCCGAGCGAAATGGTCGCTCGATTCGAGCAGCTCCATGGGGCAAGTCCTCGGACCACCTCCCGACCTACGAGGATCTGAAGTCGTTCCTCGAGGCCGAAAGCAGGCGAGTGGACGTCCAGGCTGGTGAAGCCCCACGCAAGGAGACCTCTGCCCCTCGCCACCCGGAACGGCCGGGTGCACCGGCGCGAGGAGGCAACAGTAGGCAACCCAGGCGGTACAACACCGCATTGGAATCAGGGTGTGCCTACTGCAGCGAGACAGGCCACGGGGTGACAGCGTGTCAGAAGTTTGCTGCGCAGCGGGTTCCGAGGAGACGGGGTGTGGCACAGCAGAGGCGTTGGTGTTTTCGGTGCCTGGGGCCGCATCAGGTGCGAGTGCCCTTCAAGCACCAACTGTAGGTACTGCCAGGGTGCACACCATCCGCTGCTCTGCATGAATCGCTCCGGAGGCGCCGGGGCAGCGCTGGATCGGATCAGCGAAGGAGCCTGCCCACCAAGGGAGGAGCAACGCTCCCCACCCCCTCCAAGGAGGAGCCCACCTCCGCATCGGTCACAGGGACAGGCAGGGGGACGTCAACAGACGGAGCCCACTTACCCAAGGACGTGGGGACGATCCCCACCACGGCAGCAGGTGCCGGATTGGGGAGGAGCGGCACAGGAACGTGGCCAAGGACACCCATCCCAGGTACGGGATCCAACGGGCGGGTGTCAGGAGAGCACTAGGCGGCCGCCAGGGTACATGCAGTATTCTGCGGGCTTGAGCCACCTGGTTGGGTCTCAAGACCCACGCATGCCTCCGCCTATGCCTGAGTACCCGCGGCTACAGGCGCAACCTCGGTACGGACGTTTGCCGTTGGGGTACTATAGAGCTCCAGCCATGGCCTTTATGGGCAGACCTCCCTACCAGCAGGAGTGGGACCCATACACAGGTTTGGGTAGCGAGGATACCCCGCGGGACGCGGCCTCACCGCGTTTAGATTCCCGCTAGGTAATCGCCGCCTACTCATCAGCTTCGGCTCCCGTCCAATCACGGTACTTTTGCCAACGGCTAAGATTTGGGTATGGGGATACGGTGGCCGGACCATTCAAGTAAGAGCCCTACTGGATACAGGGGCTCAGGGATGTATTGTATCGAGTAAGCTGGTGAGTAGGCTAGGCCTAAATGTACAGCCAAGTGAGGATGAAGCTGTAGGCATCGGGGGCCTAAATGTGCCTGACATTCGGGGTCAGACAAACTTTGAGTTCGCATTAGGTAGCACACGTACAGGGTCAGCTATCAAAACTCAGCATGGTGCGGTAGGAAGAAGGTACTCCAGGAAGCTGGTTTGGTGGCCGTAGATACCACAGGGGGGTATGTTGTTTTCGGCCCAGTTTGGAGACCTCAGGACCTACCAGAAGGGGATACGGTCCTCTATGGTAGTGTGCTGTCAGAGGTGCTGCAGAGGTTTTGGGAGTCTGAAGAGCCGCCCACGGCGGACAGACGGAAGCCAGAGGATGACGAGTGCGAGTTGTTCTATCAATACAACACTGCGAGATGCTCGTCAGGCAGATTCGTGACCAGGCTACCTTTTCTCCCAAACCGCCCCGCTTTAGGTAGTTCGCGACAGCTCGCGGAACGGAGACTACTCGGAATGGAGCGGAAGATGAGGCGAGACCCAGCACTTCGGCAGAAGTATATAGAATTCATGCGGGAATATATTCAATTGGGCCACATGTCGGTGTCCAGCCTGAATTGGAGGTGTGTCGAGCATTATTACATTCCACACCTGGCTGTCTTGAAGTCACCTGAGGCGAAAATACGGGTGGTGTTTGACGGTTCTGCTCCTACCTCGAATGGTGTGTCTGTGAACCAATGTTTGCACGCGGGTCCTAAATTGAACCGGGACATTGTGGACATTCTCACAGACTTTCGTTTGCACCAGGTAGCGTTCGTCGCAGACGTCAAAATGATGTTTCGCCAAACCATGATACATCCGGATGACCGTCGGTATCAGCTGATTTTGTGGCGTGAGAGCCCAGATGAGCCGATGGTCACATACGAACTTAACACGGTGACGTATGGACTTAAGCCAAGTCCGTATTTGGCAGTACGTACGCTGCGAGAGTTGGCCGCACAGGAAAGGGTAAGATATCCTCGAGCCGCAGCAGTACTGGATCGCGACGTCTACGTGGACGATATCTGCACGGGTGCTGATAGCGTGGAGCAGGCGCTAATTCTACGAGACGAGCTGATCGCGATCATGGGTTCAGGAGGTTACGAGTTGCGGAAATGGTTGTCCAGTTGCCCAGAGCTCCTGGCTGGTTTGCCAGGCGAGTTCCATCAGGACCCGCACCTCTTTGAGAACCCGGACAATCCAAACACGTTGGGCATCCTCGGGGTGCAATATAGGCCAACGCATGACGTATTCACGTACAAGATCGAGCCCGACCTTTTGGAGAAAACTTGGACTAAGCGGTCGGTGCTGTCGACAATCGCTAGAACGTTCGATCCTAACGGATGGATCGCCCCGGTTACGTTCATGGCGAAGTGCTTTTTACAAAGGTTGTGGCTAGCCAACTTAGGATGGGACGACCAACTCTCCGGAGAGTTGTTGAAGGATTGGCTCAAGTTTGTAACCACCTTACCAGGGATTGTGCACATCGCGATACCCCGCAAGTTAGTCCCATCGGTGGGATGTAAGGCTACCCTACATGGGTTTTGTGACGCCTCGGAGCGAGGGTACGCGGCAGCTGTATACCTTCGGACAGCAAGTTCAACGGGAACTGTGCACGTGCGTCTGGTTATGGCCAAAAGTAAGGTGGCACCAGTCAGAACTAGATGGACCATCCCCAAATTGGAATTGGCAGGGGCAGCTCTTCTAGCGCGCTTGCTAAATCATGTAACCTGCAATCTGCGTGGTACCATCAACTTGGATGAAACGGTGTACGCGTGGACTGACAGTCGGATAGTTCTGTGCTGGTTGCAGACGTCGGTACATACACTTGAGGTTTTCGTGGCAAATCGGGTGTCACAGATTACGGGGTCGGAAACTCCGTTAGTGTGGAGGCACGTACCGGGAGAATGGAACCCAGCGGACTGCGCTTCGCGCGGGTGCAGGGCACCTGATTTGGTGAGTCACCCACTGTGGTGGGGACCTCAATGGCTGACTGAGTCGCCGCAGGAATGGCCATTCAACGAGTGCAGGGCGCCGCTTGGGCCACCTGATCGAGGTTTGCGAGTGAACGTGGGGCAACTCGTACCGAAGCCTAACCCAGCTTTCTTGCTGGAACGGTATAGCTCCCTCGACAAACTTCTTGGGGTGACAGGTTGGATCAAACGGTTCGTGAACAACTGCAGGAAGCCTCAAGCAGAACGGAACTTTGCACCAGTCCTCTCGCCTGCGGAACGGAATGCGGCTCTATGCTCATTAGTTAGAGTCGTCCAGGCGGAACATTTTGAAGAGGAGG
Source organism: Phthorimaea operculella (assembly GCA_024500475.1). NCBI lineage: Eukaryota > Metazoa > Arthropoda > Insecta > Lepidoptera > Gelechiidae > Phthorimaea > Phthorimaea operculella. The sequence goes on along the minus strand of JANFCV010000170.1, from coordinate 768,840 downwards.
TCAGGCTGCTCAGGGATGGACGTGGAAAGCTGAAGGGAGGAATTGTGCGCCTCAACCCATTCCTGGATGAGCAAGGTATGCTCAGGGTTGGAGGCAGACTTCGGAACGCTAGCCTGCCCTTTTCGGCTCGGCATCCACTGTTACTTCCAAAAGGGGACCCTTAGTTGAGCTCTTAGTCAGGGATCGTCATGAGAAAAACTCGCACGCGGGCTGTAATGCGCTATTGGCCATCCTACAGCGCGAGTTCTGGATCTTATCGGGACGACGAACGGTACGTAGCGTTGTGTTTAGGTGCTTGCCTTGTTACCGCTTGAAGGCAGCCACAATGCAGCCACAGATGGGAGATCTTCCACCGGACCGGGTGACGGAGGCCTGGACGTTTGCAGGTGTGGGAACGGATTTCGCAGGCCCTTTCATGGTGAAGGCATCACGCCTGCGGAACGCAAAGTCTATCAAGGCGTACTTGTGCGTGTTCGTGTGCCTAGCCACCAAGGCCGTCCACTTGGAGCTCGTGGCCGACCTTTCTACGGAGGCCTTTTTGGCAGCGCTGGAGAGATTTACGTCGCGACGAGGGCGACCAGCGCTGATCAGGTCGGATTGTGGTACCAACTTTAAGGGTGCTGATCGGTGTATGAAAGAAATTGTAACGTTCTTAAGGGAGAACGAAGAAGCCATCAGCACGGGCCTCTCCCGTCAGGGCATTACCTGGGTGTTCGATCCACCAGCGTGCCCTCACTGGGGTGGTATTTTTGAAGCGGTTGTAAAGTCCGCTAAGACGCATTTGTTGCGCGTTGTAGGGTTAACAATTTTGACTTTCGAGGAGCTGGCGACCGTGTTTTGTAAAATTGAGGCTGTACTCAATTCGCGTCCTTTGTGTCCGCTCAGCTCAGACCCAAATGATTTAGAGGCCCTGACGCCAGGGCATTTCTTAATTGGCCGCCCACTTAACGCCTTGCCGGAATATCCCTATACGGAGGTGAATAGCAATCGTTTGTCGCAGCAAATGACTCAAAACTTTTGGAAGCGTTGGTCGCTTGAGTACTTGCACATTCTGCAGCAACGCCTTAAGTGGACGGACAGGACTGAACCCCCCTGCATTGGGGATCTCGTTCTGGTTAAGGATGCCAACCTACCGCCACTGCGTTGGCGCCGGGGGCGCATTCTCAACCTGTTTCCAGGTAGTGATGGCACTCCTCGAGTTGCAGAAGTTCAGGTGGGGGATTCAGTTCTTAAGCGAGCAGTAGCTACATTATCACGCCTGCCATGCATTGAGCGGACCGATGGGTCGGTCCGGGGCGGGTGAATGTTTAGTTTCGCATCATGTATACGCGCGTTTTATAGTTTCGCGCCATTTCGTCTGACACCGGCTGTTCGGTCGACGCCATCTTGCTTCTCGCTTTGCGAACCCCGCGAATCGCGCGGTCGGCGATATAACCTCTTACTTTTAGTCACTCGCGCGACCGGTGGTAGGCACATATTTTAAGTAGTCTGGGTTTTATTTTTTCGCATGCGCAATTGCTGCCAGGGAAGAGTTCCCTGTTCTTGTGCGGTAGTAAAACCAAGTGAATAGTGGTTTGGTAGTGCGCTTTGAATGCGAACTGGGCAGGTTTATTGTTTGAGGGCCAACGTGGCCGAACTATGAACAATAGTGAACCCAAGTGCTTGTGAAAACTAAGGTGAAACCAAAATTGTCGGAGGGACGGAATGCCACACGAGCTGGTGTCCGGGTGCAGTAAGTCTAGTATCTAAATCCCTATCCAAGTGTCTTCCTCAAACCCTGATACCTCTTTTCCTGTCAAAAACTAGACTTACAAGGGAACTGCGGCGTCATAATTCGCACGGTAAGCAATTCGCTGCTAGGTCCTGTATAAGTACGTTCATTGTAGTGATTTAGCAACATTACGTGGAGGTCACCACCCTGATGACCTTTAGTACAACCGGAACTTGGTATATTTATTTTAGATATGAGCTGTGGTGGTGCAGTTAAATATTAGTAGGAGATTGTGAGAGAGCCGTCGCAAACTTTGCAAACAAAAATTTCTCGGCCGGAAACTTTCCGGAACAAAAATTCTCTCATTAAATTAATTTTATTTAGCTATAGTAAAGAGCACTACGAATCGTAGTCAAATGTTGTTCCGAGGCTGATCGACCATTTAGTTTTAGATTTTAAGATAACTTTAACTTGCTTCCACTGCGCTAAGATCAGCTTCGGAATCAAACACTGTTACTCCTTTTTTCATATATCGACCCATGTTTCATGGGGAAAGATGTTCAGTTTCATGAGTACCTTGACCTCCTTTCGGCTTGTAATACCCTTTCTGTTACTTCCGATACATCATACGTACATACCGGTAGGCAAGGCAAACACAAACTAAAGAGCAGAAAACAAAAAAAATAGTAAGTATCAAAATTGTTTTATTGTAGTTTTTCAGTGTTAACATGCGAAAGATTTTTAAAATTGGCGCCATTTCCGTGTCCAAAGACTCGCTGGCCAGACTCTACTTAGGTTGTTATGTATCTATAATTTACGTTTCAAATCCATTTTTGTTTAAATTATGAATTTTTCACGTAGGTAGTGTCTCTCGATCTACTGAGATGAGAATGAGACGAATCTAACGATACCTCAAAACGTCAACATCCGTCAAGCCGTTTAGGCTGCAGCCTGTGAAAGAGATTTTCTTGTTTACATACCTAGTTACATACATACATACTTTCGAAACCATAACCCTCCTTCTGAGACAGTCTAGTCGGGTAAAACGAACTGGCAGACTTAGATAAGTCGCAATAGAGCTCGTAAAATAATTATCTCACGTCCTCTTTCCGGCGGAATCGGATTATGTTAGTCAAATATAAAATAAACAACCTTTTACTAAGTACCTACCTTGTAGGTAGGTACATATCTAAATAACTGACTACGTAAACTCGTGACATCCGCGTTACATAATTATTTTATTACCCAGCTAAGAGACTCTACCAGTCAACTAAGATACTTACTAGAGTGTCGTGTGGTGCCGGCAGAGTAGAATAGCACCGCCCTCCCTCTTCCCGTGGGGGTCGTAAGAGGTGACCGAGGGCTATACCCGATCCTAGCAGCCAGCGCCAATCGTATGGCGGCGGTTAATCCACCACAAATGCATTCCCAAGGAGGGTTGTCTTAATTAAGCGTAATTCAGCCAAATCCTTTTGCAACACGATTTTGTGTTTAACGAAACGTGTTGCGCCGATCCCAAGCAATTGGGTAAGGACAGGAAGATGATGAGGCCTACTAGAGTAGTGCGAGGAAGCGGTGTGCAAGCAAGGACCACTTAATAAGGGCCTCGTATCTATGGCATGGGATTTTTTTCGTGGTTTTTGTTCTAAACAAGGAAAAAATGCGTGTGGTCTAGGCACAGGTCTAGGTTGGTAGTCTAAGTACCTAGTCTCCAAGCGAAGATTTAAGAGGATCGTTTAGCTGTAAATTTTCATACAAAAAGCGTTAACGTTTTTATCATATTTATCGGTAACCAATGGATTTGATTTTTTGATATTTTATTTAGACCAACAAAAACTAGGTTTATACGTTTTTCTTTTTTTGATATTAATAATACTTTCCGAAATAATAAGGTCCCAAAGTACACTTTTTCGGTTATGAAAGTTGTTCATGTTTGAGCACGTTTAATTATAAAACTATAGACAAATTGGTTAAAAACTAAACGTACAAACCTAGTTCAATTCATACCTAAGCGATTAAGACCAAAATTATAGGATTCGGTTGAAGTTTAGGGGTAGTAAAACGTTAACGCCCGTACCTCGATTTTGCCCTGTTTTCGAGAGAATTTCTCAGGAAGCCTGCAACTGTCCCTATCGCACAATCGGGATGGGGGGCGGGTTACGGTAAGTAAACGTACATTAGGGATGTACGATAGTAACATCGATACATACGATAATAGAGTTGGGATTTGGAGATAATATCGACAAAAATAATAATGATCGGTATGAATGAAACTAAGTATCTGTTCTGTTCTGAAATTTTACTAGTGACCGATAGCGAAAACTGCTAGTGATATATAGGTCGAAATACGAAAATAAAATTTGCCTCTCCCATAGTAACTGAAATCAGCTGATCGGCAAGTTTGTATGGGAGCTCCAAATTTTTCTTACGTATTTCGACCTATGTTCCTTTGGGAAAGTTGTTCCTTATCACTAGCCTATTCTGAGTTTTCGCTAACGGTCACTAGTAAAATTTCACCCTATATGTTTTCTTTGCGATGTTTCTGTGCACTTATGTCCACCCCGTTACCTTGTGACAGGGAGTCCTAGTGGGGGGACATACGATAATAGAGTTGGGATTTGGAGATAATATCGACAAAAATAATAATGATCGGTATGAATAAAACTGAGTATCTGTTCTGTTCCCGAGTATATATATGTTTTCTTTGCGATGTTTCTGTGCACTTATGTCCACCCAGTTACCTTGTGACAGGGAGTCCTAGTGGGGGGTTATGAATGTGCACGTTAAAATATCGTATATTTTTTTTATTATGCCTAGAATAAGCTTTCCCGCGGGTGTCGTAGGAGGCGACTAAGGGACTCAAGGGTTTCATGTATTAAGTACTTGGGCGACAGGCTAACGACCTGTCACTATAGTAATACACGAATTTTCTGCGACGGCCTTCAAAAATGTGACAGAGGTGGTGATGTGATGACATGTCATCGGAAAATCTGAGGGCACGACAGTGCCCCCACCAAGACGAGACACGTGAAGCACGCATTTTTTCGTATCATTTTCATTCAGATAATTTTATATGTATAGATGAGAGTAATAAGTATGGGAGACGGAGGGGTATTGGATCAGAGGGGTGTTGGATCAGCTTTATTTTCTCGAAAAGTAGAAGCATTAACGAGCAGACTACGATGCAAGTGTGCCTCTTTCTGCCCCTTGTTAACCCCTTAGTTGGCGTCCCTGACCAATAGCGCGCCGTGTTGTTTCATTGGATCATTGTAAAAAAAATCGTCAAAAGTACGTTTTTTGGTGATATTTGTCAGTCTAATATTTTGGAGGTGCTTTTATATTTTCATTTAAGTTTTATACGATATAAAACCTTTAATATTAAGGATTCAAATGGCACCACTGGTAAGTCTTGTTTCTCTGTGGTTTTATCTCAGTTTTTTTTTCAAACTGGCACAATTTTTCATCCCCTCGGTAAAATTTTGTATGGTTAATTTCATAGACGTACACGAACATCACGCCACGCGTGTTGTGCCAGCCGGGTGTAAGTATGTGTTCAAAGGCACCACGCGCTGTGACTTGTAACCGAATACGTTATTAATAAACGTTTTGTTTTCATTTTCATTATCAATTTCTCTTTCACTTTCACTTTTATCCTCATCTCAGATTTGCTAGCTCTTAGAGAAGTCTGGTAATATTTGTAGGCTATTATTTCAAAATAGCGTCGGCGTCTACACTGGCTCAAACTTAAGTGGTACACAGTGACTCTAACATTCAGTACTGGCTCATCTCTCTATTTTTAGAAACATTAACAGATAATTGTATAATATTTCTTATGGCAATAGTAATGATACAAAAAGAATACTTTGAGAAATATAATTGATTAAAATTCATAGTTTCAATAAAAATTATACATGCACGACAGGGTTGCCAAGTCCATATAAATTGTTAGAGTCACTGTGTACCACAGGGGTAGAGTCTGTGTAGGTACTGGTACACAGTGACTCACATTTCTTTTTATAGAATTAAAAAGTTTCTACAACGACAGTGCCGTGTTTTTCGTTACCTCTCATTCGAAGCAGTTTGACTGTACTGTTTATTCTTCATAACTTCAAGTGAATTTGGTGGTTCAACAGTGTTCTATTTACAACAAAATGACTAGAAAACGTCCTACACCAAAGAAAATGATAACGTCGCCTGCGGGTTCGTCCACTTCGAGTCCTAACGTCTTGTACCACTCGCCGATGCCGCATGACTCGGACCCAGAACTAGATGTAGGCACTGGTGATGTGGATAGCGACAACTGTGCCAATGTGAACAGGAATAAACGGAAAGCGTGTGGAACGCCGCCAAGGTTTGACAACATTACCTTTACGGGAAATAACATGGATGAAATGCGTAAGCTTTTTTCTGACTTAACTACAACACAAGATCTACGTTTCAAAGAGCTACGAAACAGTATGAAAGAAGACAACGAAGAAATCAGAAAAAGCATAAGATTCTTGTCTGATAAATATGACAATGTTCTGACAGAAGTGAAAACAATCCAGATTGAAAAGAAGGCAGAAGAAAAACGTATTGCAGCTTTGGAAGATAAAGTTGAGTTTTTAGAGAAGAAGACTTGCTCAACACTAATCGAAATACGAAATGTTCCATGTTTCACTCCGGAACAAAACAAACACGAGAGTAAGGAGCATCTGAGCAGTATTGTGAAAGAAATTGGCAGAGCAGTAAACACCGACATACAGGACCTTGACATCAAAGATATCTACAGACTTAAGTCACCTGATAATATCAAAACAACCATAATTGTGGAGCTCTCCACAGTTCCAAAGAAGGATAAATTTCTGGCCGCTATCAAGCACTTTAACAAGGGGAAGAAAGTGGATCAAAAGTTGCATACCGGCCATCTTAACATACCCTTTTCTTGCGATAGACAACCAATCTATATATCGGAGAGTCTGACAAAGAAAGCATCTAAACTCTTCTTTGAAGTCCGCAAATTTGCCAAGAACAACGGGATGGGTCCCTGCTGGACTTCACGTGGGGCCATATTCTTGCGCATAGATGAAAACAAACATATCATGATACAGTCGGAGCAAGACCTCGAAAAAATCAAGTTACCGGAATGACTACTTTTTGTATCAGTTTTGGCATTTGTTTTAATTTTTATATTTATCTTTTGTTGTACTACTTTTGATATAACTAGCATAACATATTTGTGTCTACTATATCACTTTATCATACACATACAATATTATACACACATTAATACTCTTACCCTACAAAGAATAACTATTTTCTCAACGGCAACTAAACTGAACATAGGCATGGTACTTTCATCGCAGTTCTCCACCAGCAATATACTAAAATATATACACAATCACCTTGTTATCCTGCAAACATTTTTATCTTTTATCAATGGCTAATTTAGACTTAATTAATGATATTGACAATACCGTACTCTCTGAAAGTCATCTTGTCTCTGACCTGAATATATGTGGCTCCATTATAGGTAATAAAAAATCCTTTACTGTTCTTACGCAAAATATAAGAAGTATTAATAAAAACTTTGATAAGTTTAATTTAACTTTGTGTAGACTGAATTTAAATCCTGATGTAATTGTACTTACAGAATGCCGTATAAATGAGAGTTCCCCTAATTACATTCTTCATAACTATGATTATCATTGTTCTAAAAACTATCTCAATCAAAATGACGGCATCATTGTGTTCACAAAATTAGGACTAGATGTGAAAATAATTGAGCCAAATTTTTCAGAAGCAAACTGTCTTATCGTCCAGGTAAATAACAAATATCAAGTGGTAGCAATCTACACATCCCCTTCGATTCAAAACATAGATAATTTTTTAATATCATTAGAGCAAATACTACAAAGATATGGGTTGGACACTTGTTTGATTACCGGAGATATGAACATAGATCTAATCACGACCAAACCCTTTCGAGCTAAAGTGGAGGAATATTTGGACTTACTTGCGCACTATGGGTATTTTTGTGGCCATCAATTTGCTACTCATGACTATACGTGTCTAGACCACATGTTCATGAAAACAAGTAATCCTGCCAAAACCATAGTCTGTACTAGTGACATAACTGATCATTACACTGTAATAGGAGCCATTGTAGACGAGTCAATGTGCTGTCAAGGCTTATCTAAAAAACAAAAAATTGTTAAAATAGACTATGATAGTCTTAGTGTTGATCTCATGAACAGTGACTGGGACGATGTACTTTCTTCAAATAGCACTGAACAAGCAGTCTCGTTACTAACCAAAAACCTTCAAAATAAAATAAACGCACACACAAGTACAAAACAATCTCAAATAAGACTACTATTTATAAGTCATGGATGACACCTGGCCTTCTTAATTGCGCTAGAAAAGAGATATGTTGCACATCTTATCCCGTAAAAATCCCAAAACCAAGACATGAAAGAAAAGTATAGGACTTATAGAAACTACTGTAATAATGTTATCCAAAACGTAAAAGACGCGCATGACAGACAAATGCTTCTTAATTGCAAGGAAATCTAAAACAGACCTGGGTCACAGTTAAGGAAATTTGTCACATAGATAGTAAGAAGAGTACGACTACTGAGCTACTAAAAATAAAGCCTACTGAAAAACAATCACTAAACAAAGTAAATGAATATTTTACTACTATTGGAGAAAAATTAGCTAACTCTAACTTGAAAGCCATCAACATGACCGAGACGGAACTAGCAGATGGGTATAAAACTAATGATAATCATCATCAAAACTCAATGTTTTTAGCTCCAACAGATACAAATGAAATTACTAAAATTATAGAAAGCTTAAAAACGAAATCAGCTCCTGGCGAGGATAACATAAGTAACTATATTCTCAAGCAGAACAAAACTGCTTTAGCTGTGCCTATAGCTCATTTATGCAATTTAAGTTTATGCGAAGGTAAAGTTCCTGATTGTTTTAAAACAGCTAATGTATGCCCTATATATAAAGGAGGCGATAAAAAAGACGCAACAAACTATAGACCTATCTCACTTCTCTCTTCATTGTCCAAAATTTTAGAAAAAGTAGTGAATAAGAGACTTCATGATTATTTCGAACTCCATAACATTTTGGCGAAAAATCAGTACGGTTTTAGAGCAAACATATCAACTGAGGACGCTGTAACCTCCTTGGCGAATCATGTAATTAGCAAACTAGACCAAAGAAAGCGATGCATAGGCGTGTTTCTCGATCTCGCTAAGGCGTTTGATACTGTCTCTAGGCCAATACTTCTCAAAAAACTAGAAAATATGGGTATTCGTGGTATAGCTTTGTCCTGGTTTGCATCATACTTAGAGAACAGAACACAAAGAGTTTTTATTGACAAGCAGTTTAGTGATCTAAGAGTGATTAGATATGGCGTACCGCAAGGTAGTGTACTTGGTCCTACGTTATTTTTGGCCTATATTAATGATCTATGTAACCTAACACTAGATAGGGCAAGTATTTTCACCTATGCGGATGATACGGCCATTCTATTCCATGGTAACAACTGGTCAGAAGTGAAAACTACAGCAGAAAATGGTCTAAGACAAGTACAACAGTGGCTACAACACAACCTACTCACACTTAATATAAAGAAAACTAAATACTTAACTTTTAAGATCACTAGCCATACTTCTCCTAAAGATCCCATCACGCTTAAAATCCATAACTGCAATAATCCGACACAACAATGCGATCATACTTGCTCAACATTGGAAGAAGTCGATAACATTAAATACCTTGGCGTCACGATCGATAGTAAATTCACATGGTTCAAGCATATTGAAATAATATCCGCACGTACTAGAAAACTCTTACACATTTTCCATAGACTTAAACGTGTTGCTGATCCATACTTAATCAGAATGATATATGCTTCGTTATGTGAATCCATCCTTAACTATTGCATTACTGCCTGGGGAGCAGCTTGTAAATCTTACCTCATGAAAATAGAACGTGTGCAAAGAGCAGTACTTAAAGTAGCACACAAAAAGCCGTATAGACATCCCACCAAACTTCTGTATTCGGAATGTCAAGTTCTAACCATAAGACAATTGTTTATCCTTGCTGTGGTGTTAAAATTTCACAAAACTGCCCTCCAATCGGCAGTTATCTCATCCAGATCGACACGAACTTTTAAATGGAAAGCTAAACCTTCAAAGACATTTTTTGCCAATAGATCATTTGCTTTCACAGGGCCATATTTATATGACATTATTAACCGAAAATTAAATATAGTATACTTAACAAAATACCCTTGTAAAAAACTAGTCAAACAACATCTCCTTACCATGAACTACGATGAAACTGAAGCAGTGCTTAATATAATGAGATAGAAGAAAATTGATAGTACCGTTGCCTGTGTTCAGATGTTCAGAATTCTACCATTTCTACCATATACCTAACAAAAATACACAAACAAACATACATACACACACACGTACACATTCTTGTAGTGTAATTAACAACACGCTGATGTATCAAAACACAAAACCCGACTGCGGTAGTTTCAAAGTTGCATTTTGCTATAAAAATCCATACATACAGACATACATACACATATACATACCTACATACTTTCGTAAAACTCAACCCTTCTTCTGAGGCAGTCGGGTAAAAAATAATAATAATAATTTAGTGTTAAGTTAAATTCTTCCTAAACTTATTAGGAATTTCAAAAACTGTACACCCAACATACAAAGGACTTTAATGTGGTTTTCTTTTCATAGTTTTTAAGTTACCAGTTTTATTTTATAAATTGTTACCGAGGAAGAGGCTGGTTACTCACAACACAGGGTATCCTAGTGTGAGGATCAGTATGCCATGTATTTATCGCCCATGTTATATGAAATAAAACATTTTTAATTTTTTAATTTTAATATGTCTGGTGACCTAAGTGTCGTGTTATTGTAAAAAATGATGATGCGAAACGAAAGAGTAATAATCAATACATCCTAAATATGAATTTCAGTTTGATACTTCAAAGTTATCTATAAAATTTTATGTTTCTTTGTTGATTGAGTCTTTGTTGCCTACCTGACCCTACATAAAATCAAAAGTCAAAGCTATGTAATTGAAACATTGCATGTTTATTACGGTTACTATCTACAAAATATCCTGAGAGTTTGATCAATATGGTATATCGAAAACTAAGCTATGAGAGTTTAAAAAACTACGAAGTACCTCGAGAAAAGGTAGGTAGTTCTCTACTACTGTGCCCCCAGATAGATGGCACTACTGTGCCCCCAGATAATTCTTTGAAATGAATTATTTGGTTAATTTTGAGGTAATACACTTAAATTTTTAAATAAGCCTTTATTGAAATGACATTAACATAAAATGATCCAACACCCCTCTGTACCTGATCCAACAATCCTCGGTATGAGGGGTGTTGGATCAAAATGACTTGCTCAACTAAAGTTGAGTTTTTATTAAAGACTTTACACTTACAGTTCTAAAGTGTGCATCATTTGAATGTTTATTAAATTTGGTATCTATTGGTGTAATCAAATTCGAATAATCTATAGAGAATTTTATGATCCAACACCCCTCGGTCTTACCAATAGGGCATGTAAAATCGGAAGATCTTCAAAACCGGTTTTGATTTCCGATGTTTGAGGTCAAAACCGGAATTCCGGTGTTGAAACTCGGAATCGGATTTTTTTATAAAAAAGTTTTGTACCAATTTTCTAATTCGCTTAATCTGAGTTCTACGCATAAAAATAGATATTTTTTGTAATAGTATTATTGGTTACATTAGTCCTTAAAAATTCACTTACGTTATGTACTATAGCTACATACATAGCAAAAAACAATTGAATAAAATATACCTAATACAAGATTAACACTCTTTTGAGAATACATGTGGTAACTATTGTTATTGGTCTCTGACAGCCGATGTGGCGCAGTGGTTAGTATGTCTGCCTACCACGCAAAGGTTCCGGGTTCAATTCCCGGTGGGGTCACTCACAAAGTTGATATTTATCACTTTGTGAATTTGTTCCCAGTCTGGTTAGGACATTGCAGGCTGAACCACCTGATTGTCCGCAAGTAAGATGGTTCCGTGCTTCGGATGGGCACGTTAAGCCGCCGGTCCCGGTTGCTGTCTATGATAGCGGTCGTTACACAACCATGTCAGAGGCCTGCTACTTGTAGTAGGCGGTTGAAAAACTCTGACACCAGGATTCATCGGCTCGTTGAATGACTCGGTGTCCCACACGAAAAAGAAGAAAGAAGTTATTGGTCTCTAATTGTCGGCCTCCTAAATAGACTAGGAATTACTCACGAGCTATGGAGAGAGCTATGTTCGGTGTTTCCCTACATGATCAAGTCAGAAACGAACCAAGGTAACCGACATAGCTAAGAGAGTCAGTAAGCTGAAGTGGCAATGGGCAGGCCACATTGCTCGAAGGACTGATAATCGGTGGAGCAGGAGAGTTCTCGAGTGGAGACCACGTACCGGCAGGCGCAGCGTAGGACGGCCCGCCGCGAGATGGACAGACGATCTGGTCAAGCCCGCGGGGAAATGCTGGATGCAGGCCGCTTCTAATCAGACAAGGTGGAAATATTTAGGGGAGGCCTATGTTCAGCAGTGGACGTCCTATGGCTGATATGATGATGATGAACTATTGTTAAAGGGCAGAGCCAATGGCGTAGCTTTCAAAATTCAAAATTCAATCATTTATTTCTTAGTAGGAATTTACAAGATTCTCTTTAAGAAAGTCACATTTCTAATTCAATCTTAAAAAAGAGAAATTTTGAAATGCAAAATTTTCTCTTTTTTATAACAACTTGTGTTCCTACTTTAAACGCGGCTTGGGCGGGATAAAAAATAATAAAAATAAAATCTACGTCCAAACCCGAAACGGAGTTTAGTGGTGTCACCCCATAGATTTTTTATGATTTCATGTTTAAGACCGTGATTCGAGAGAAAATGCAGAAAAGCGTTACGTCCGATTCAGTTTTTTAGTCTCTTACCTTGGTTGCCGAAAATACCCTACCTAAGTAATATTAATATTTTTGGAAATATTACCTACAATATTAGAACTTAGTAATTCTGAGTCGGCGCCGAATTTTTTTACAAATTAATTAACACGCTTTATTGGTATGACGCCGACAATACCTACTTATTATTTTTTGATTTTCTTTTTTTGGCTCAGATATATTTTTCTTAAAAAGCTTTTATTTTATAATGTACCTCTATAGTGGCTACTTTCAAAATAACGAACTTCCCAACCTACCTTACTGTTCCTAAAGAGTTTCAAGCGCACAAAGATACTACTTACACATACATGAGCCATAGGAGCGAAATTTATAGTTAAAATAACCATAACCATAAGCCACAGCTATATGTTTATGGTTACACGTCATTATGTGCGTACCGGTGGTTGCAAGGCATGGAACTGAATGAGATACAGCAATTGCTTGCGTTGCGTAAGGCACGTCCTATCGATAGTTTGCACAGCGAGCGATTGAAATAGAAAAGCGCAAAACTTTAATAACAAACATTCAATCTCGTGTTTCATCGTCGGATTCATCCCCGAATAACACAAGTGTTGTGTATCTCGACTGGTAGTTAAATGTAGGTATCATTTTCAAAGATTTTTCCTAAAAATAATGATGAAAAATTAAAACTACTGTTTTTTGTGAAACCGGTTTTAGCGATGTTTTTTCACTGAAAACCGGAGTTGAAACATCGGAAAAATCGGTCCGATGTTCCGGTTTTACGATATTCCGGAATTCCGGTTTCCATCCCCTACTTACCAACTATTCGTGTATACTGGGTGAAATTTTACTAGTGACCGATAGCGAAAACTCAGAACCGGCTGGTGATAAGGAACACCTTTCCCTAAGGAACATAGGTCGAAATATGAAAAAAAAATTGAGCCTCCCATACGGTGTTGCCGACAGCTGATTTGAGTTACCTACTATGGGAGGTCCAAATTATCTTTCATTTTTTGACCTATGTTCCTTGGGGAAAGTTGATCCTTATCACCAGCTGGTTCTGTGTTTTCGCTATCGGTCACATTAAAATTTCACCCTACAGAGTAAATGTGCCGGTTTGCCGGCCACCATTAGCTGTCGGCCACTTTCCAGTTATTCGCAAATTGACGTATGATATTGTATTATTGTATTTCTATGTTATGGTGTGATATTTCATTATTTTTTTTTTTTTAAAACTACGTTTATTTTTTTCTAATGAATGAATTTAACGATTAATAAAAGTAATTACCTACTTGAAACATAATAAAATATATAATTTTAATATTGGGTTAGTTTTCTCCTTGGGTTTTCTCTCTCTGACTGGACGGTTTCGTGAAATTCTAGGATCAATTAGTTCAGGTCAAGTAGTAAGGTTACATATTAGAAAATCTAAACTTAACTGGTCAAATTTTAAAACAACTGCGGATGAAATATCAAATTATAATATAGCAAACATTCAAATCGTATAATGAATGTTTCGCTGGCGCATGGCGCGGTCGCGGCGGCGCGGCGGCGGCGGCGGCGCGGTGCGGCCGTCCGGCGCGCGTTGATGTGTGCATAAGGTTTTGTATGTGTGGGTGCTTCCCGCGCCGGAGTCGAGATAGCGCATAAAATGTGGAAAACGAATTTCGCGCGAGCCATGTCACTAAACGATAGTCTTAAGGACTACCAGACTACAGGGTGTTAATTTAAATGCGTGCCATAGCTTCAGGGTAGGTTTAGTATCGATTAAGGATGCCGTAAAAAATATTTAAAGAATTCTGGCTCAAAAATTTTTTTTACTGCTCAGCATATTTTTCTTTCTTTTTCATGAAAAAATAACTTTTTTTACTTTCGTCGTTTAGAGAAAGCCAATACAAGCACTTTCGTCAAATCAACTTTGCATTTGAATAAAATTTCAGCTAAGTAAAAAAAAATCTACTTATACTTTTTACAACATCTTTATCGATACTAAACCTACCCTGAAGCTATGGCACGCATTTAAATTTACACCCTGTTTATCTTGGAAATCAGATTATCTCAGTGGCACGGGTTCGAGATCCAGTCGATGCATGACATTTTTTCATTTTCATGTTTCGATTTTATTTTATTTAATAATCTCGGTGTAGTAGCACCGACGTTGCTTTCTTTACATGATATTACAGGTACCAACATTAGGGCGCGGCCACACGCAAAACTAGTCTGACTTGTAAGGCGGTGCGCACACGAACGACATACGACATACGCGTAAGGGCCTGTCGCGAATGAAAAGCGAAGAGCAGTGAGAAAGTGAATTGGCCATGGCTATTATGGTGTGGCTATAGAGTTGGCAAGCGGTGTGGCGAGTAGCAAAGTCAAGCTTTTTGACGAAGCAAAGGCTGGTAGGCGAGTTCTCGAGTGGAGGCCACGCCTCGGCAAGCGTAGCGTTGGACGCCCTCCGGCCAGATGGACCGATGACTTAAAAAAGGCGGCTGATAGCAACTGGATGGCAAAAACGGGAGATCGTGCCTTATGGCGTTCCCTGGGGGAGGCCTACGTCTAGCAGTGGACTGCAATAGGCTGAAATAGAAAGGCTGGTAGGTACAGTAGACTCTTTTAGGGATCTACAACAAACTCTTATCATTTTGTCAAGTCCATCTGTGTCTGTATGCCCTGCTATCGTAACGAGATTGACATCATTGACTCTAAGAAATGTTGTCAAAAAGTTAATCAATAGTTTTTTCGGTTGCTGTTTTATATGGTACAGTTTTCTATACCTACTATAATTTAATTAAACTCGTTAGTTTAGTCTCTTGAATCTGCTCTATAAGATTTAATTATAGCGACAATATTGACAATGACAGAAACTGTAACATAAATAGTGTAGAATGCGATAAAGAATGTTGCTGAATAAACTAATTCAATTTCCGTTGTGTTTTTGAATTTTTTCTTGAAGAGTCCCAGGATAAGTACTACTGATGATAGGATGAAGGTGGGAAGTCCAAAGCCTACGTGGTAGAACCTCAGGTAGATCTCAAAACCGCTGAGTAAGGACGTGGGACCGGCTACTATTGTCAGCATCATCATCAATGATGCCACGAAACCTGGAACAGGAAACACTGTCAGGCCTTAAGGCGTTCCGTTTTCCATACAAAAGTTCAATGGAGTTATGTCTGTAAAGGAGACACAAGTCTGATAAAAAAAAACTTGGTAGGTGGTAGGTACATAATATTTTCGCAAAACAATAAAAAAATAATTTAATCCATCAGTTTTCCACCTAAAAACCGATTCGCCACTTTACGAAAATAGATGGAGCTACTGCTGCAATAAATACGTTAAAATTAAACGCTGCTGCAATAAATACGTTTAAATTAAACGTATTTATTGCAGCAGTAGTTATAATCTTTAAATTATAAGTAGTTTTGCGACAAAGGTACGTTCATCATTTCACATGAAGTTTTTCAAAAATTTGCTCTGCTACTTATGAATAACTCAACTGAAGTGCAGTTTTTCGTTTGTATGGCGTAACGATTCACCTTAGGGGCGAGCTCCACAGAATAGAGGCGCGATTTTTGACAGATGCCATCTTACGGTTATTCTGTGGAGTTTGCGCCTTAGCTCCACTACACTTTAGACGTGGCAACCTTACTAGGTATTTCCCTTTCCTCCTAAGTATTACCTACCGGGAGTAACAAGTCGAAAGGAGGTCAAGGTACCTACTCATAAAACTGAACAACTTTCCTCATAGAACATGGGTCGAAATGAGAAAAAAAATTTGGAACTCCTATACAAAACCGCCGATCAGCTGATTAATTTACTATGAGAGGTCCAATTTTTTTGACGTCTGGTAGGCGGCCGGTCGTAAAATTCAGCCAAATCCTTTTGCAACACGATTTTGTGTTCAACGAAACGTGTTGCGCCGACCCCAAGTAATTGGGATAAGGGCAGGATGATGATGATGAGCTTAGTCTATTAGTAGCTTCTTACACAGCCACAGGAAAGAAATGCAGGTGTAGACGATTGAAACAACTTACCGGTAATAGCATGCGCTGTGTAATCTGACTTGTTTTTCTTTAACACAATGATTACTTCTCCGCTTAACATCAACACCAGACTACAGACCTGAAATATAATAGATATAAGGTCCTATTTTTACTGCAAATATTTTAGGGGAAGATTAAATAAAGCATGTAGGTACTTGGCAATTTTTTAAAAAACCTACATGCTAGTTTTTGAGAAAAATGCATTTAACTATTAAAAAAAAACGAAAAAGTGCATCCTGTTTGTCCTAGAAACACACCACTAAGCGCTACTTCGATGAATTTAATTTACGCGCCAAAGAAGGTGCTGTGATTGGTTGGTTGTTAGGCGAGGAACACACGCAACGTCGGTTTGTGCGTCGTTCATTCGATTCTCCACCCTACCTGCATATGAATACGGTTTGTGTCAAACGGCATCGCACAACGCTGCGTTGTCTGTCAAATCGTTTGACATAAACCGTATTCGTATAAAAATAAGGTGGAAAATCCAACAAACGACGCACAAACCGACGTTGCGTGTGTTCCTCGCCTTAGTGTGCGTGCCGTGTAAATGAATCCTCTCTACGTGGCGGAACGTCAGTCGGGTCAGTCAAAGGATGTTCAATAAAACTACTTATTAAGTAATTAAAAAGTTTGTTTGAAAATGATATAAAGAAAAACTAGCGTATCGATATTTTTTAATGCCTTTGATGTTTTTCTTATACATATTTACGCATGCCCTTAAAATATATGCAGTGAATTTAATAGGACCTTATATAAAGGTTACATTCATTAAGTACAAATCTCTTAAGGGTGTATGTATGTAATCACTTTATTGTACCAAAACACTTTAAAACAAAAATTACAAAAATAGGCAAAATACAGGTGGTACAAAGGCGGGGTGCGTTCTAATCATAAATCTGAAAAGTTTTGTTAAAATCTTTTCTTCGAAATATGATAAAACAATTTGGGTCTCACATACAAAAAAAAGGTTGAAAAAAGTGTGTCACTTAGTATAATGGGAGGTCTAAACTATTTTCATATTTCGAAGAAAAGTTTGTAACAAAAGTTGTTCAGTTTTATGAGTTAACCACACCTTTAAGATATTTGTACTTAATTAACCCCTCGTCTGTGGCGAGTCCCATATGGGACGCTGTCACAATTTCCCTGTCTGTGGAGGGTCCCATATGGGACGCTGCGGAATCGCTGCGGATTTTCCTAAACTGTGGAGTGTCCTATTTTGGTACATTTAAAGCGGCCATTGATTCTTGTTAACCACAAATGCCGTTACTATTCAAATACCACTTGTAGCACTCTGTAAAAGATATTTTTAAAGAAAAACGCCTTTATCGTAGAGCTACTTCCGCCGCCCATACAACCTTCATACAAACAGGTTGAAGATGGTTGCTGGGGGTTGTTTTGCTTTTGCTGAGAAAAATTTAATTTTGCTAAAATACTGTTTTTTTGAAAGAGGTACGTAATTTAGTTAAGATTAAAATAAAAGTAATGTATATGATATTTTTTGGCCATAATCAGAGAAATAGAGGGAAAACTAAACCACCCCCATATTTTTCCCTGTCTGTGGCAGAGTCCCATATGGGACGCCACAGAGTAGGCTTTGCTAAAGAAGAGGGCGCCACAGAAGAGAGGTTAAATGTAACCTTATATAGTCACAGTTAGTCAGCATATGTGAGTACCAATGGGGTGTATTTTTTTGGAGAAATCATGGAGGAAATATACTAGGAGAGTCAATCTACAGGGTGTTAGGAAAAGTAGGTTCCTTTAAACCACGAGTTCTGTAAGTATAACAACGTGTATTGACCATGTTGACAAAATATATATGCAGGGTCTTAACCCTTTTGGACCGGCGAAAATATGTAAGTATAAGGGATAATCGGTACACGCAAGTACTACGTATATTATTTATTTATTTATTCACTGATGAATGGCTCTGTACCCTCCCTACCTACCGGGAGTAACGGAAAGGGTATAACAAGCCCACAGGAGGTCAGGGTACTCATGAAACTGAACAACTTTCCCCCCATACAAAATCTGCGGTCAGCTAATTGTTTTACTATGGGAGGAACAAAAGAGAGAGGTGACGTGACGGTGACGGCGGCGGTGGACAAACGCCCTATGGGTAGGTACCTGCAAGATCATGTGCATGTTTCTGGATCGGCGCTGGACCTTGTGGCAGACGCCGCCCCAGGAGTTCACCATTATCAGGGTCATGACTGCTTCCACGGTGAACAGGTGCCACTGGAACAATATATAGTGTGAAATTTTACTAGTGACCGATAGCGAAAACTCAGAACCGGCTGGTGATAAGGACCAACTTTCCCCAAGGAACATAAGCCCAAATATGAAAAACAAATTTGGACCTCCCATACAAAATTACCGATCAGCTGATTTAAGTTTCTATGGGAGGCCCAATTTTTTTTTCAGATTTCGGCTTTGTTCCTTAGGGAAAGTTGTGCCTTATCACCAGCCGGTTCTACGTTTTCGCTATCGGTCACAAGTAAAATTACACCCTATATAATTATATGCTACCATAACCATAACAGCCACAAGAGTCCACTGCTGGACATGGGTCTTCCCCTATCGGGGACAGTGCCATACTCACCACGCTTGGCAGGCGGATTGGCGAGCACAGTGCAGGATGTTGCATTGACAAGGAACGCTGCTGCCAATTCCCTGTAGATGATCATCCCCTAGTCGCTTTTAACGAAACCCACGGGTAGAATTGGGGTGATGCTATTCTAAGCCGGCATCACACGGCGTATTTATATGCTAGGTAACATTTAATACACATACATGTGGTGACCCCTGTCCCTCCAGATGACGGTATGCTAGTTTTAGTTATTTTAACTATTAAACACAATAATAGTTAAATAACTAAAATACATACTTACAGATTTACTAAAGTGAGAGGCGTATACAGAAAATTCTCAATCGGGGGGACTTTTGAAGACACAAACGGGCGTGAAACCTTTTCACTACTCGCGAGTGTAAAACAGATATAAACGCACAGAAATCACGAGCGCAGCGAGCTAGAGTTTTCACGCTACGGGCTAAACGGGCGAGGGACGAGAAGCCTAAACACTTGATGAACTATAAATCGAACATGTATTGCGAGCGAAGCGAACTCGACTTTTCACGCTATAAACGGGCGAGGAGCCCATACACTAGCTGTAACTGTAAAATAGGCAGTGACGCACACGTATTGCGAGCGACGCGAGCTCGCCTTTTCACGCTACATATGGGCGAGTAACCTAAACACTAGCCGCGACTGTAATGCAGGCAGACACTCGACGTATGGCGAGCGAAGCGAGTTCGACTTTTCACGCTACAAACGGGCCTATCTATCTACACATATACCAAATGCTCTCTAAGCGCAGGCTGCGGCAAGGCAGCGCCGTGGTTCAAGGGGGGTGGCGAGCCACTGAGTAAAATACCTACATGTTGTATGTGTCGTCAAGAATAGGTACTCACACCCGCGCAGCACAGTATCGCGTGCACATCCTTAGTTTTCATGCTATACTTCAAAACGAGCATGTTCACAGCGCCTATCATTAACTGGCAGATCAAATTGAAGATCACGTGGACCCCATTAATCATTGACATCGGGATCTTCCTGCCAGGACATTTCACCGGTTTTCTCGGGTCGTCGAACCAAAAATGTCTGCTGCTATGGCGAGGCCTGTAGCCACCGTCGTTAGGGTCTACTCTATGATGTTTTGATGTTCCGCTGCTTCTGGCATTTCTGTCCATTGTACACGATAGTGGTACCAAATCCTGGGAATCATTCATGGGGTCACTTTACGTCTACGTGTGTCTGAAATTTTTGTACTATTACCAGGGTTCATTGGGCCGCTCATCGACTCTGCGACCCACACGATATGATGATATTTAATCAAAAATAGATTAATAAAATATATAATTGTATAAAACTGTAGTAAAAACAAGGATTTTGTATCAGTTTCGGTAAAAACGACTGTGCTGTGGTAAAAATATGACAGTTTATTTGAGTCAGAGTCAGTCAGTCGCTCTTTGAGGCTGTCTGCCGACTGTAAATTTTGCGGAAAGGTTATACAAAGAGTTTGTGTTTACGTTAACATTGATGATCGCTACTCTCATGGCCCCAAAATACTTAGTTATTTATTAGCCACTGATACTTACTAGCGATTTAGTTTAAGAGGAATCAGCATTAAATTAAGCAGCTCCCATTAATTGCAGCAATTTGATTTTCTTAAACAATAAAGCGACGATAGCATATTATTTGATTAAGTTGATGATGACCTACGAAAACCACTCGCGTGACCACTAGGTACTCCGCCATGCATACCCATGACAAAAAAACGAATAGTACGAGTAGAAACAGTGATACGAGTGTATGAATGAGTTACGAACAGTTAGTCCAAGAAAGATAGCAATATCAGAGAAAAAAAATCCCGGTGACGAAATATTGTGGATTTGTGTAGTGGTAGGTCCTCTTCACAACGTCCAATAAAGTCCTCTCGATAATGTGCGGTACTGGGAGTTTTTCATTTTCTCGACTGTAACTCGTAAACGGTGCATCGTAGCTTCAAAATGTCTAAGAAACTATCAAAGCTCATTGAATTTTCTATGACTTTGTCATAGTTGCGGACTTCGGTGCACGATTTCAGAAATTACAGTTTACTATTCGACCACTCTGTGGCGGATAATCTTCATTATTTTTAAAAATTGCTCACTATCACCTGCACTATCATGACAGCCGATGTGGCGCAGTGGTTAGTATGCCTGCCTGCCACGCAAAGGTTCCGGGTTCAATTCCCGGTGAGGTCACTCACAAAGTTGATATTTAACACTTTGTGAATTTGTTCCCAGTCTGGTTAGGACATTGCAGGCTGGACCACCTGATTGTCCGCAAGTAAGATGGTTCCGTGCTTCGGATGGGCACGTTAAGCCGTAGGTCCCGGTTGCTGTCTATGATGGCGGTCGTTACAAAACCTTGTCAGAGGTCTGCTACTTACAGTAGGCGGTTGAAAAACTCTGACACCAGGGTTCATCGGGTCGTTGAACGACTCGGTGTTCCACACGAAAAGAAAAAAGAAAGACTATCATGTCATTCGTCGACTTTGTGTATCACAAGACAAGCAATGCTGTCTAAACGTACAAATACTAACAAAACGGTTCTAGGAACTAATAAATACTTAAAAACACGTTCTCTACACCATTTTAGGGCACCGGAAACGTAGGCACTAGGCACTATCTGGCAATGCGTAGAGCAAATTCCCCACCTTAAGGGCTTTGCACTTTACTATCTAAAATTGCTGTAACTTTAAGCTGTCTCCCACTAATACGAGTAGAAAGGGAGCTTCGCATTTCACAGTCGCTCTGCGTCGCGCGCGCGATACACTCACGCGGGAAAGAAAAGAAAAATAAACAAATCGAACCGTTTAAAATATACTGGCCGTTTCGAATACAGACACTGGCAGAATAACGACCTGTTGAATACGAAATAAAAAAGGTGTTTTAAAGTGACATTTTGAATGAAAATAATATAATTAAATAATTATAGTGAGTGCTCTGTGATTTTTGGAGAATTGTGAGTATTTTACGTAGTTTTAAAATTCACCTTTCTGATTTTAGGTTCTTTTTTGTATTATATCCTATGTCTATGTGAGCACTACATTATGTAGACATTATTTACAGTGTTATTTACATTATAAAACAGTGCCGGCGTTTCGTGCGTATGACAGTGGCGTATGAAAGACATCAACGCGTGCAGTTTTGTTTAACAAGTTTTTTTTTTACTTTTCAATGATATTGACGCAATGAAGGAAGTGTTCATATACCTAGGTACATATACAGGGTGTAACTGACGGTGTACCAAAAACTTTGCAGGCGTGATCAGACCATGAAACTGAACAACTTTTACTATGGAGCCAATGGTGGGAAATGAGAAAAAATTACCGACCTCCCATACAAAATTAGCTGACTTCGTATGGGAAGTCAAAAAAATTCATTTTGTTTACCACCATACGTTCCACGGGGAAAGTTGTTCAGTGTCATGGTCTGAGCACGCTTGAAAAGTTTTCGTTACACCGTCCCTTACACCCCGTACCTTTACAACTATATAGGTATATATATTTTTTAATAACAGTGATAGAGTCAGTTAACAATAATTAAATTTCTACTGAACAAGGTTTACAAAATTATGTCGTTGTTTACTTGTTTTTCAAAAGGTGGTCGGTCTATCTGCTAAAAAACTATGAAAAACCAATTGAAAAACGGCCATTTTCCTGCTGAGGCACGTGACTCGAGTTGATATTGTTTTAGTTTTTATTATATTTATGTTTAAAGATTAATATGTCAAATGCAGAATTCATTAATAGGTATTTCAAGCAGCGCAAAAAGCAAAAAAAAGTCTAAAGTAAAAAACAATGCTTTTTCTATTACCCCAAATAAAACGAATTTCATTAAAAATTTTATATTTATCCCGTCGCAATTATAAAATTTGGGAAACAAAATATCGACGGTAGGAAATAAAATATGAATAATTTGATGGGTTTTGACATTTAGGTTTTCACAGGATTATACAGGGTGTTAATTTGAATGTATGCCATAGCTTCAGTGAAGGTTTATTATCGATAATAGACGGCTTAACAAATTTAAAAAAACTTCCTAAAAAAAAACTGACATAGTTGAAATTTTTTCATTAATCTTTTGGAAAAATAAACTTACACTTTTGTACAAGTACATAGGTACTTTCGTCTAATCTTTGAATTTGAACCAATTTTGGCTGAAATATTGGCATTTGAATTAAATGTCTGCTAAGTGCAAACACACTACGAACGAAATTACGCGACGAAATTCGGCGCAATTGCGCCAGCAATGTTATTTTCATTACGGATGAGATTCCTTCGCCGAAGTTAGTAGCCGAATGTCAGTCCAAAGTAATTCGGTGTGATTTGTACTTGTAGGTACTTAATTTCGGCGCTTATAGTGTTTCATCCCAACCGAAAACGCCGAAAACTGACGGAACTGTATTCAGCCGCCGAATTTCGGTCGCGTAATTTCGGTAGTAGTGTGTCTATCTACACATTCTACACACTTAGACCAGACCTTTATCGACTTGATCTACCGTTAAGCAATGTCCTGTATACCCAAGAAACGCAAAAATGTTAGATCTTCGATTTGTTTTACAAGTTACTTGGACAACTGTTAATTAAGTTTTCAAATCCTGGCATCACTTGAATTTGGACTAATGAAATTAGCATACGCACAAACACAGGAAACCAAAGATTCATCTCAGGAAAGGCATTGTCTGAAGCCCGCGGTTTTGTTCTAGATTTCCTGTTGTTTACGTTATGTAATGGCTGCAATCGCTGCAATGTAGACCTCATCCCTACTGGTGCGCTTGCAACTTGGTCTGATATGGCTTTTTCTTACAGTTTAAAAAAGTTTTTTACGTCAATAGATGGCGTTAAGTCACGCGAGGTCGATAACAAAACTTGCGTTCTGGTACTTAGTAGTAGTAGGTGTGTGGTAGATCGGTCTATGTTTCTTAAATGCATTTAACAACTGCCAAAACGTTACTTCTTTATGTGCGTACCTTCTTTCTTTTTGATCATCATGCATGAATGAAATAATTATTTTTCAAATAAGGCCTTTCGCTGTCGTTCAGCGCCATCTATCGATGATTATCAACTATTAAATTAACTTTTTTTATAGCTGTCAAAACTGCCTCATTGGGGCTTTATCGGTGTTATCCATATCACAAAAAGTTAGTGTTGAACGCGTATCTACCGCTTTATTTCATGTAAATATTTTTTTATCACTTTTTTACTACTACAAGTATTGTGACTTGATTGATGACCGTGCTGAAGTAGTCGACCATGCATCAACTTGTCGTACACGCCAGTAACACATATTTCAGGATACCTAGTCATCAACTGACACGCACTGTACTAAATGACAAATGGTGATTTGATTTATATCACATAAATGGTAGTAAGGCTTCTATAGGGTCTTCATGTTTGGTAGCAGTAGGTACGCCCTTAATCTTTTGAGCAAGAAGAAAATGTTGTTCGATCTTCCGTCACAGTACAACATGCTATCTAAAGCATTGAATAATCTTTTTACAGAGCAGCAAACAATGTCAAAAGTGCAAGCCAGAACCGCATCGGTGCAGACAAAGTCTGTGGTTGTAATCAAGCGTTATTTAATCTATTGGGATTGTAATGCACTCACAGTGCTATATTATTCTCACAAGTGAAAATAAGAAATAGATAACCATGTAGTAAGTTCTAAATACTTTCTACAGATGTCGCTGGATCGTCGCTTGGAGACGAGCATCAAGAGATAGATAATTTGGCGTTCATCGGCCGTGCATCGATAGCTCAGTGGCAGAGCGGTGGGGCGTTTACCCATGCGGCCCGGGTTCGATCCCCGGTCGATGCATGTCATTTTATCTATTTCTTATTTTCACTTGTAAGCGTTATTTAGTTGTAAAACTTCGTGCGAATCTACGTAATGAATGTATTTCTTGTCTTACTTTGTTTATTTATACCGGGTGTAAGGGAAGTTGTTCAAAAAATGTTTCAAACAAGATCAGACCATGAAACTGAAAATCATTTTCTTATAACTATTTTAAATGGTCGAAAAAGTCATACAAATTGCAGTGAAAAAAAAAACGTTGGGTGACTTTATTTGGGAAATCGAATAAAATTTTTCGTTACTAACATAAGAGAGCTGCATAGTAGAAATTGTTCAGTTTCATTGTCTGACCACGCCTGCAAAGTTTTTGATACCTGCACCGCACCCTTACACCCGGTATTTCTAATGTTACTTGATTCACATTGTTCAGGCATTACAGCTAGACTTTGATCTTTGCGATGTTTATAACTGAACTAAACACAAATTTTAAAAATTCCCACGACAATAAATCTGGTTTTGTCAGACTTCGCCAGAGAAATTGCAAACACAATCTGTAATAACATATTTGCGTTTTATAAATTAAGGATAGTACCCTTCCTCCCTTTTTTGTTTGGCCGGTAGAGAATAATCATACCACTACATTATGTAGGTACTTAGGTATTCTTTGCTCATATTAAAATACAACAGTTTATAAAGCTCCCATCAACCCATCGACTAAGTACGGCCGTTCGAATTGGCCATATTTGACAGCTTGGTAATTTTGGTAAAGTTGTCATTTTGGTAAAGTAGGTAGACTTTACATTTTTAATCAAACTTATAGGACTAGAAGACATGTCAACAAAAAAAAACCTTGTGTCAAAGCATTAATATGATTTTGACAGCTGTCAAATATGCCCTATACGAACGGCCGTATTGTAGGTAAGTGCACGTCTAAGATGCGCGATATCAAACAACAGAACATTTTGCTCTCGTGCATCTTATCTATTATAGTTTTGTTACACTCTGTACGTCACTTTCGTCTAAACAAGTCATTCAACCTGCTACGTCTCGTAATGATGACAACTTATTATTATTTAACAGACAATAAAGTCAGTTGTATTACGACATTATGTCTTATGTCGTGTCGAGAGTATTAGCAAAGAATACTAAATATAGCTACCCGTCCGTATTTAGTGTTAGTTCCTTACAAGAGAATTAGAAAAGTAAAAGTTTGGAGCAAACGGATATAAGAGTCGAAATAACATAGGTACAAGGTGTTAATTTGAATGCGTGCTATAGCTTCAGAGTATGTTTAGTATCGATAAAAGATGCCAAAAATCCTGTTTTTTTCTTTGACGTAGCCGAATTTTATTCAAATGCCTATATCTCAGCCAAGATTCGTTCAAACCTAAAGTTGATGACGAAAGTATTTGTATTGGCAATTATCGATAAAAGATGCTAAAAATCCTGTTGCTTTCTTTGACTTAGCCGAATTTTATTCAAATGCCTATATTTCAGCCAAGATTCGTTCAAACCTAAATTTGATAAGACGAAAGTGTTTTTATTGGCAATCTCGACGAAAGTAAAAATTGTTTATTAAAAAAAGAATTGTATTCTTCAAAATTTCGGCAGAGTTAAATAATATTTCTTTTGACCAGGTTTTTTTTTTAATTTATTGCATTCTTATCGATAGGTACTAAACCTACTCTGATACCCTGAAGCTACCAAGCCGAAGACGACATCAGGGCCTGAAAGCTAAATGAAAATCGTCTCAGTTCAATGGTTTTGGTAGTTTCGAGAAAAATCGTTGGAAAAATCACAGTGGCAATGGCACGACAGTTGAGTCACAAATTAGAAAAATAGCACGTGGGCACGCAGCCTTTTTAGATGGCACACTCAGTTAGCGAAGATTGACGCTTACCTACTGACTAACTGGAATTTCAGAGGAACTTAATTTTCGCGCTACACGCACATAAAAAAGTGCCTACCTTAGTATGATCGCTCTATCATCACTATTGGCCTCATACGTCTGTGTCAGACGATTTATTCAGTGTCTGAGGCAAGATTTTTCATGGCTGTTTATGCCGATACGGGAGCGGCATGGTTTTTTGCACGCTCACCTCAAACACTGCGTTGCCTGAGACGTAATTATGGAAAACGCAGGGCTGCTCGGCCTTCCTGGCTGACTCCACAGGAACGACGGGTCGATACATGCGGAGCCAGGTCGGCTGCAGGAGTCTGCCGCACGTTTTTATTACCAGTCACTCGCACCTGACGGAGACCCCGTTCCGGGCCTAGAACCTACATATAATATCATTGGTTCCGGGTTTGTGTGTGGAGTTTTCCTTCTCCAGGACCCTGATTCGCTTGGGTCGGATATATCCCTGTATAATACTTACCTAAATACTTTGACCTCTTAAAGCACTCAATACTTACAGTATTTGGTAAGTATAATTACCTGCCTATATCCATTACAATATGCATCTATATTAAATGTGATTTTGATGGAGTGTGTTGACTATCTTTGGTGTGTTGACGATTTGTTGTTTGTCATTACATAACGATAAGAAGTCATCTAGTCATGATGACATGTCATCATATAATGACATTTTCTTTTGCATTGTGTAGGTATTGTAGTTAGCGGCCCGTCAACGGGCTCCACCGCTAAAATTAATTTTCACACGGTAAAAAGGCCTTTTTCGGTATGTGTTATTCATATAAACCTTCCTCTTGAATCACTCTACAGGGTGTTAATTTAAATGCGTGCCATAGCTTCAGGGTAGGTTAAGTACCGATTAAGGATGCCGTAAAAAATATTGAAAAAAATACCAGTCGAAAACAGATTTTATTTTTCGGATTTAGTCAAAACTTTTTTCTAGAAATCAATTTCTGAAGCTGTTGTTGTTTAGAGAATGCCCATACAAGTACTTTTGTCTAAACAACTTTGAGATTGAACGATTAAAAATATACGCATACGCAATTAAAAAGATAAGATATCTCACTGATGTAGATACTGCCAGACTAGTTTACTTTAGTTACTTCCACAGCTTAATGTCTTATGGTTTATTATTATGGGGTCATGCTGCGGATGTGAAAAACATTTTTGTACTGCAGAAACGGGCTGTTCGTGCAATTTATAAATTAGGGCCTCTAGTCTCCTTAAGGGAAAAATTTAAAGAGATCAATATATTAACATTTGTGTCTCAATATATATATGAAAACTTAGTGTACGTTAAATCAAATATTATTGCGTTTGAGAAAAATTGTGATAGACATAACTTTAACACTAGAAATAAGGACAAACTTGTAGCACATACAAGCAGGCTTAGTAAAGTAAGTAAATCCTTTAAGGGAAATTGTATACGCTTTTATAATAAGCTTCCAAAAAATATCCAAGATTTACCCTTAAATAAATTTAAAGTAGTAATAAAACAAAAAATGTACAAGAAAGGCTATTATGAAATATCTGATTATATGCAAGATAAATCTTCATGGGAGTAGTTTTATATGTTTATATAAAGATTTTTTTTTTTTTTTAAGACGAAGCAGTTAGAATATTCTACTGTAATTTTTTTTTTTCACTTTTAATTTAACGTCGAGCCGTTTTTCGGCTATTACCATTAATGTTTTTTTCTCAAACTTAGCTAGGGTAGTTTAGGGATTACAAAAATTGTAAATTTTAGAATAGGAGCACTTCTGGGCAGGTTTTTGGGGGGTTTTCCTGTCCAGGAGGTCCGACTAACAATACGCATGTAATGCCTTTTTAAAATCTTGACCGAATTTTGTTTTCACTTACTGGTCGTTGAGGCATAAAGTTACATGCCGTGTGGTTAGCCTGGCCAGCCCCGAGGCAGTGCCTTTATTTTTATTTTTTTATCCCGCCCGAGCCGCGTTTATACTAGGAATAAAATATTGTTATAAAAAGGAGAAAATTGTGCCTTGCAAATTTCTCCTTTTTACAATGACTAATCCATTTCTGTGTAATATTGACTATCAATAAGTAATATTTTATATTCTATATTGAATAAAGAATTTTGTATTTGTATTTGTATTTGTATTTGTATTTGTATTTTCGGCTGAGATAGGCCTTTGAATCAAATGACAGTAAAGAAAAAAAAATGTAGCTTGGATTTTTTTCAATATTTTTACGGCATCCTTTATCGATACTAAACCTACCCTGAAGCTATGGCACGAATTTAAATTAACACCCTGTATACGAAAAAAAAAACGCGTCAATATCCGTTGAGTGGTTTAGGAGATGTAACAGTATTCCACGAAAGATAGACAGGCAGAGAAACGCAAAGAGCGACTTCATTTCCTACTTACTTACCTACTATGTAAATTCAATGAACTAGGGGGGATAGGCCAGTAGGGATAGGTGGAACAGGCGGAAACAATTAGTATCTAACAGGCTATCATAATAGGTTTTGTAGCCTTCGTGTGATGCTGATTTAGAATAGCATCACCCCAATTCTACCCATGGGTGCTGTAAAAAGCGACTAAGGGATAATCATCCAGGGAACGTTTCCTGTGAATTGAACATCTTGCACTGCGCTCGCCAATCTGCCTGCCAAGCGTGGTGAGTGTGGCAATACCCCCCAATACGGGGGAGGCCCGTGTCCAGCAGTGGACTGATGTGGCTGTAAAGACAGGTTTGTAGCAGACATAAAAGCACCAACTTTGTACCTATTACGAATAAAATCTTTAATTTGTTTGATGAACCTAACAGATAATGCTCAAGACGTCACTCAGAGTTTAATACTACTTATTATGTAGTATTTATTTACTACGTGCAGTGTTGTCGGTGAATTGTGGATAAAAGTGAGATTTGTCACGCGATCGTCGAGTGCACTCACTCTTGGCGCCACAATCAAGACGATACCCGAGTAATGCCTTATAATCGGTGTCATGTAAAAAGGACAAAATCGCTTCAATAGTTGATTGCTCAGCGTTCCACATAGTCTAGGGATTAACGTCACAGCAATTCGGATTGACCCAGCTGAAAATGGCTGTAGGTACTTCTTGACCTCCTGATGAAAATAAATTACAGATGGAACCAGCGGGTCCACCCCCCCTCACCCCCTGGGTTCCATGCCGATTTTCAGCTACCTGGGTTAATCCGAATAGTTTATAACCGGCTATTGATGTTATTTCCTAAGCTACATGACGGGAACTATATCAGCCTCTTCATACAAACTTATTCCCTTGTTTTCTTTCCCAATAATGCATGTAGAACTTTTTTTAAGGCCTGCTAGAGGCATGCCCCAGAATGCCCCTAATCTTTATTTTTTGTAGCTTGTAAAGTGGTGAATGTACGAAAAAAAGAAAATTTTGTTGTTGACGTCATTTACATTGCCATTTCATGACTCGACTCCTATTTTTCTGCGCCATGACGTTCAGTCTAGGGTTGTCGACATCGACTGCTTTATGTATTGATGGTCACAAATGTTTACATATATTTCTTTACCTCAGCTGCCAGTCATACCTATGTCGTAATAAGTGAATAATGTCTGTATACAGCAATTACACTCAGATGCAGAAAACACTGTGATTGCCGAGCGATTATCCGCGTTAAGCACTTATTAAGTGTAAACACGCGCACGCAGTCACAGCGAAAAATGGCTTCGATTGTGCTCAGCAGTGTGGAAATATTCATACAAACGCTTCGAGCGTGCGACGCCGCTTACAAGGAAACTGACCCAGTCTCACCCGAGCGAAATGTTCCCCGAATGTTCGTGGGAAGGCGATAAGGTGTTTTCCCATAGTAATAAAGTAATAAGTAGTTTTTGTTACTCACAACAGGGATCCTATACACATGTAACACCATTTTAAAATATTGACGGAATGTTATTCCATTTATTGAGGCATAGCATAGTACTTGTCATTCATTGAGGCATAGCATAAAGTTACATGCTGTGTGGTTAGCCTGGCCAGCCCCGGGGCAGTACCTTTATTTTTATTTTTTTATGCCGCCCGAGCCGCGTATAGAGTAGGAACACAAATTGTTATAAAAAGAGAAAATAATAGTGAAAGATTTTTAAAGTATATTATTATAACCGAAAGTATCAATCCTTGCGATTTAACAGACACAGGTTGAGTTTCCTTACTGTTACATCTGTATACTGTGACGCACTCGTGTGGTGTGGCTGATAGATAATACTTTGCAGTTATGTTAGAAAAGGTGTCGATTTAATTCGGACCTTCTTCTTCTTTTTTGATTATGGCTTTTGCCAATATGCCAATAAGCAATTCAGCCAGTGTGTTGTAATGTAATGATAACGACATCTGATAATCCGATCCCTGTTGATAAGAATTTTACTCAGTGACTGATTCCACTCAATGAACCTATTTTTTTTCATCTATGAATTCCTGCGACCCCCCAACACTACAGTTGTCAGTCAGTGACGTCATGTTTGTTTACACGTTTCGCCTTGGTTTCGCCAATGGTTACGACAGCCGATGTGGCGCAGTGGTCAGTATGACTGCCTGCCACGCAGAAGGTTCCGGGTTCAATTCCCGGTGGGGTCACTCACGAAGTTGATATTTATCACTTTGTGAATTTGTTCCCAGCCTGGTTAGGACATTGCAGGCAGAATCACCTGATTATCTGAAAAGCAAGATGGTTCCGTGCTTCGGATGGGCACGTTGAGCCGTCGGTTCCGGTTGCTGTCTATGGTGGCGGTCGTTACGTTA
This sequence comes from Phthorimaea operculella, assembly GCA_024500475.1. Taxonomy (NCBI): domain Eukaryota; kingdom Metazoa; phylum Arthropoda; class Insecta; order Lepidoptera; family Gelechiidae; genus Phthorimaea; species Phthorimaea operculella. Next base: position 737,037 of record JANFCV010000170.1, on the reverse strand, counting down.
CACAACCATGTCAGAGGCCTGCTACTCGCAGTAGGCGGTTGAAAATCTCTGACACCAGGGTTCATCGGGTCGTTGAACGACTCGGTATCCCACACGAAGAGAGAGAGAGAGAGAGAGCCAATTTGAGCCAATTTTTTTCAAACAAGATTAGGCCCCTGCACTGTTTCCCTAATTTGTGGTTTAGGTACTATCGCCAGCTACCCAGTTATGGGACCAACATGTGCTGGTTTTTCATACAAATACTAAAAGAAACATGTAGAAGTTGAACTCTTAAATAGGTAGGTGAATTTCCTGGAGATAATAGATACATGTAGATAAGATTTAGATCCCTACGGATTATGTAGGTAGCATATACCTAAAAAAAAAAGCGACGGAAATCTACGTCGCTTCTTTAAGTAGGTATAACACAAAAAAAATCTTCTGGAGCCTATCAAATGAAATATCTACACAAGACGATTTCAAAAATATACGAAAACGAAATTATGATAAATCCGCCGAATTCGAACCTATTGTAACTTGAACCTGTATGAATAAAACATGTGCAATTAAGTAGAATTAAGTACATTGAACAAATTGTCTGGTAATCTTATGCTTCATGATCTGGATAATTTGAAATTACCCACACATAGGTATAACTATAACGCATTACGATATTCGCATCGATTTATCAGTGTAAAAAATAACTGCAAGTTTGTTCATTATTTCCTTCATAAAAGCAACATTAAAGTGCACAAAAAAAACCGGAAAGCTACGTTTAAACGTATCAGATAACGCGTTCGTTAGATCGCCTAAAACATTACCGGAAACTGTAAGTTCGGTGAATATTACAGAGTTGAAAGTGTTAACTTATCATTTTTTAAATTAATAACTTCCTTTATATTATAGGCTAATAGGTAATACAGAGAATATTCTGTATATCATTGGGGGGGTATTATCTTTTATCTCTGACCGAGCATTTACTATAGGAGAGGGGGAGGGGAGAAGGGGGGGGGGGGGGTAAGGGTTAAGCGTTACGTAAAGCTTTTTTTTCAAGCCTTTTTTCAGTTTTTTTTTTATTCAGGAACTACCGAACTAATTAATTATCTAGAAATATGTTGAAAAACTATTCCGGTAGAAAGATCAAAAAGTTCGATCTTTTGCGTTACCTACGTAGTTTGTGGACGACCCCTTATGTATTTTGTTAAACGTGTCTAAAGACTTTAATCTTTTTCTTCACACGATTTAAAATTATCCGATTAACACAATAAACTTTACAAATGACATGCATGATGTACTAAATAAAAATAACACTAATGACAATAAAATTTAAATTTTGAAAAACCCACGACACTGCAGCGCCTCCTAGTGAGTTGGTCATCACCAAAATCATGCACCAATGAAATAAAAAGCCATTACTGAAAACCGCATCAAAATCCGGCAAATGGTTTTGGAGATAATTGGCGACATAGATTTGCAAAAACACACATTTACCGTCTCCGTTCCGTCGTGTCGTGGGTAAAAAAAGAAGAGCTAGACTAAACTTGTAACAATTTAAAAAGAATGTTTTATTAAATTTTCGCACGCACGCCTCACCTCGCATGAATAAAGTGGTAACTTACATAATGATGACTTACAAAGAAACCATTAATAATTCTGCTCGTAAACAACTAAGTTAACAGCAGTAGGTATAACTTCCTGTGATGTGCTTTTGTTATTTTAGTTGTTACGCAGTCAAAATGAACCTAGGTAATTCTATCCGAAAACATTGTTGCGTCATTTTAGTTCAGTTCAGACTCCTATCTATTATAAGTAGGTATCTAGAGGACGGTCATTCTCAAAAGGCACGATTTTTAGGGTTCCGTACCTCAAAAGGTAAAAAACGGAACCCTTATATATAGGATCACTTTGTTGTCTGTCCGTCTATCTGTCTACATTCTGTCAAGACACTAAATTTAAGGAACGCGTAAAGATATCGAGTTGAAATTCAAACCGTATACTTAAGTCTATAGTCGCTAGTAGAAAAGATAGAGCTGTTTATGCAGTAAAAACGCGAGTTTTTTACCCTCTCAAGGGAATCAAAATTCAGAGGGTACTTTTCGTAGACCTAGAACAATGAAATTTGGCAAGTAGCTTCAGTTTGAAGTACGAATTATGGAAAATCTATAAAAAAAATACATTTTCATAAAATTTTGGTTTTTATGGGGGCCGAAAAAAACAAAATTTAAGAAATTTGACTAGTTTACCAATCAGAATAATTCACAAATATTAGTATTCGAATTTGTCGCAACTCTCTTATGTAAAAAGCTTGAATATTTTTTATTTAAATAGGTAGATGAGAAAGTTCTGCAATCCTCGAGTGCAATGAGATGCATATGTCAGGAATGGCCATGAACTCATGCGCGCACTGTATCAGGTCTCTAGTACCAAATAATACTATCTACTTGCGTATTACCTGCGTTGTACCTACTTAGTATTAGTAGAGCCAGTTATCTGCATATTTTTGTAAAAAAAGTTAAATATACCTAATAGAATCAATAAGAAAAGAGACAAAATCATAATGTACGAAATTTTTAACGCACTGCAATGACATCAAAAGGCATACCGAATCTGTATCGCTATCAGCTGCGCTGCGGAACTTCTATACAGGGTGTTAATTTAAATGCTTGCCATAGCTTCAGGGTAGGTTAAGTATCGATTAAGGATGCCGTAAAAAATATTGAAAATATCCCAGTCAAAAAAATTATTCGGATTTAGTCAATTCTCTTTTTTATTGATTTTTGACACTGTTTTTTAAGAGAGTGCCCATACAAGTACTTTCGTCTAAACAACTTTGAGCTTGAACGAATTTCGGTTGAGATATAGTCATTTGAATCAAATGTCAGGCAAGTAAAAAAAAAATTGTGACTGGGATTTTTTTCATACTTATTTTTTACGGCATCCTTTATCGATACTAAACCTACCCTGGCACTGGAGCTATGGCACGCATTTAATTAACACCCTGTATAAATACCGCAGCGGTATCGCGCCGGTACTTAATTTAAGAGTTTCATAATTTTTCTTATTTTTGTCTCTGGTGTGATACCCAGAGATTGCAAATCACAGTAGTACGTTCTGCCACTTTCGGCTTATTATGCCAGTTTCGTTACACCCAGTTATATTACTAAGGTGACATCTTCCCGTGGATTTGCAAAAATACCTACATACATATATCATTCGGAGCGAAAACGACTGTAAAAACATTTACACCACGTCTGATAAAAGTTTGAGTGTTATCCAGAAGACTGTGTATCACCATTGTGACAGTTCGCCATCCACCTCAACTCTCAAATCGCTTTCTTCCTACATGTCATCACACATGGGAAAGATATGGGGTGATGGTATTCTAAGCCGACACCACACGGCATAAGGAACCTACGTGCTAGATACAGATTTTATTTCTTTCTTTCTTCGTGTGGGACACCGAGTCGTTCAACGACCCGATGAACCCTGGTATCAGTTTTTCAACCGTCTACTGCAAGTAGCAGGCCTCTGACATGGTTGTCCGGGACCGACGGCTTAACGTGCCCATCCGAAGCACAGCACGGAACCGTTTTGCTTGTCGGACAATCAGGTGGTTCAGTCTGCAATGTCCTAAAAAGACTGTGAACAAATTCACAAAGTGATAAATATCAACTTTGTGAGTGACCCTACCGGGAATTGAACCCGGAACCTTCTGCGTGGCAGGCAGTCACATTAACCACTGCGCCACATCGGCTGTCGAAGATACTGATACTGATGATGATTTGACACGTGGATTTTCCACATTTGTTTTGACAATTTATGACAAATGTTACTCTATCATAGACATATGACGTTAATTGCAGCGTTCAATGACAGTAAATCAATTTTAAGTATGATTTATCCATTTTGGTGGAGTAATGCCGCGTGACGGCTCTGTGAAATGATCTATTCGAATTGATTTAGTATTGTAATTTCTTATACAGTGTGCTACTAATTACAAATTGCCGTGTGTAGTGCCGGCTTGGAATAACATCACCCCATATCTTTCCCTCGGGTCATCGGGTGCCGTGAGAAGCAGATATGGGATTTGAGAGTTGAATGTATTGCAAATTTAGGCGACAGGCTGACACCCTGTCAATATGGTGATACAGTCTTCTGAATGACTCTTAAACTTTTGTCGAACGTTGTGTAAACATGGTGTAAATGGCTGGTTTTTGCAGCAGTTTACGATCTGCCTACCCCGTAAGGATTATAGGCGACAGGCGTGTTATATGTATGTTTACTTATTCGGACTGGTGCCTCTATCAAGAAACATGTGTAAAGTGCGTTAATTGCGTTACGTTTGCGCAGCGCTATCGCATTAATCAATACATAATTACACTTTGTATAAAATGAAGTCCCTTTTGCCTTTCTCTGTCTGTCTGTCGTGGAATTCGCAAACTCCCCCTAAAATACGCAACGGATTGTGATGCGGTTTTTGTAATAGACAGTGTGATTCAAGCGAAACGTTTATATGTATAACATAACTTACATAACACATGCCGAGAAAATGCCTTTTTCCCCGGGAAAACACTTAACAGCGGGTGAAACTGCTTAACAACTTGTAAGTATCAAGTAAAAACTTTTCATCCAAAAAAGAAAAAAAAAAGTGCTACCTATCCATACCTACTAGGTGGCGAACTTTTTCGATGTTTCGAAGAATAGTTTCTTAAATAAGATTTCTTATTTTTTAAATAAGTTCTTTTTTAAATTCTTAATAGGTTCATAGTTCTTAATAGGTTCATAGTTCTAATAAGTTCTTAATAGGTTCATAGTTATCTTTTAATCACTTGTCAAGTCTTTTGTCGTGTCTATCACTTCCTGCGGCAGTTTATTCCATTTCTTTGGGTACATCGTCCATTTTTTTGAGGTCTCGGTAACCACAGTAAGGGGCTTAAAAACTGAATCGAACGTAACGCTTTTTCTGCGTTTTCTCTCGAATCCTGGCGTTTAGGTGGATCGTTTTCCATACAAAAGTTAAATGGAGTTACACCTTTAAATGAGACAAAAATATGATTAAAAAACTTGATGGGAAGTCCCGTGCTTCTATAAAATTTCCGCAAAATAAAACAAATAATTTTTTAACCATCAGATTTCTCTGTAAAAACCGTTTCGCCACTTTATGAACATAGATGGAGCTACTGCTGCAATAAACACGTTTAATTTTTTTGTGGAGAAAATCTATACATCTAATAAGTTCGTAACTGTTTGGGGTACAGGGGTACATTTATAGATTTCAGAAAACACCTCTATACCGCGTTTTAGAAAACCTCATCTTCATAGAAAAGCGACATCTATTGAAAAATATTTTACCCCAAATCATTTGTTCGCGATAATCTTCGAAAATATAGTACGTGTGTACATGAGACTCTTTGTGATGTGTAGCTACTAGCCCTGGTCAACACCTAGGATACTTTTTACCGCGGGAAAAACGCTTATTCCTACGTGAAATACGATTAAAATATACTGTGAACATTATCTACCCCAGTCCATCGGCGTGTGATCGGCGTCTGTCAAAAAGTAGAAACCTCTTCTTGAAACCTCCATTTTTTATTGTTTTTGTTTGATTTTGACAAACCGTAAAGACATCAGTTTTGACATTCTTTGCCAGAATAACCCCAAATGGGAAGTCCATAATAAATAAATAATTTAATTAATTTATTTCATAAACTCAACAGCACATATAATAATAACCAAGTTATTACAAATACACCTTAAAAACTTCAATAGCATAACACAGTTTAACATAGTATTAAATGAACATATCATGGGTAAGCTAAGTAAGGTAAAGACACTTATTTTGTTGCTTATTGTGTATGTTTTTAGCCGTGTGGTGCCGGCAGAGTAGAATAGCACCACCCCTCTCTTCCTATGAGGGTCGTAAGAGGCGACCGAGGGATAAATCCGACCCAAGCTGATCAAGGTCCTGGAGAAGGAAAACTCCATACAAAAACGACTCCACGAGTGACTGGTAATAAATCGCGCGGCAGACTCCTGCAGCCGACCTGGCTCCGCACGTATCGACCCGTCGTTCCTGTGGAGTCAGCCAGGAAGGCCGAGAGGGTGGCGCAGGTCCTGGGCAGCCCTGCGTTTTCCATAATTGCGTCCAAGGCAACGCAGTGTCTGTAAAGAGCGTGCAAAAAGCCATGCCGCTCCCGCATCGGCTTATACAGCCATGAAAAATCTTGCCTCAGACACTGAATAGGTAAATCGTCTGACACAGACGTATGAGGCCAATGTGATGTGTACCTATGTTGTGTGAGCAGTGGCGTGCACAGGGTTTCATGTCTGGGTAGGCAGTAGATATGAACTGAGGCGGATCTTAGGTGTTATACGCACCGCTTCATTTTCCACTGCACGTTTTACCGGATCCTTAAGAAACCATCCCATGCAAAAACTGGATTTTATTATGGCTCGCATCAAATTGCGACTGAGACGAACGGCAAAAATGTGCGGTGCGGTGCATTGTAACAAAGTAAACAAACTATGCACACTAACAACCCGAACCAGCCGCATCTGTCTGTTGTAAGAAGTTAAATGAATACAATTCGTGTTACCTTTTCTGAGCGCTTTTTCCATCCAAATTGTACAATCTGCCTCTATCATTATCACATCACACTTACACATTAAAAATTAACTTTAAAAGTTACAGAAACGGGTGTTTCAACTTTTTGTAAACTTGTAAACATAGTCATCACTTCATCAGGTTGTTTTCAGTCAACTTGTTTTTAACAAAAATCGCACCGTTATTAGTCAAACACATTTAAAAATATCTATAGTTACTACTTTTTTAGCATAAAACAACAACGACAACAATAAGTAAACAAACAACAGTTTGCGTTTTCTAACCTAAATCATAATAAAATACTTTCAATCCTGAATGAATCTCATTTCCCAAATAAATGTTTGAAACCAAGGTATCAACAAATTGGTCGGATTACACGCGCCAAAACCCCCCCCCCATGCACGTAGCGAGCGGTTGTCTATGGCCATTTTACTTTTTAATTGCGTTTTGTTGCATTGTTTTGCGTTTTGTTTAGCGTATGCAAATGGAATGTTGCCGAAAATGCTACTAATATTATATAATCTGTGGAGTAGGTGCTGCATTTTCACGCACACTACTTAACATTTTGCAGCTTAGTGTGAGTGTAGAGAGCTCACACTTACAGTGTATTTACGCTTATTCACACATTCATACTAGTGGTATCGGGCGAGTTCATGAGGCAGCGATCGAGTCCACTTATTTTGACTGACATATCGTACTTGAGAGATATGCGGGGATTAGTAGCGCGAAATAAAGGCGCGAAAGTAAGACGGCCATTTATTACGTTCCATTTTACGTTACATTATTGTTCTAAAATAAATTAAATTATTACTAGCGGGTGAAAATGGCAGGGTAGGCAGTGCTTTTATGCCTTTATGGACTGCACGCCCCTGTGTGTGAGTGTGTATGAGTAGGTATATGTGAAGAAATGATGCTTCGTATTACGAGTCTTTACTGTTTATCAAGCGAAGGGAACTTTTTTTAGAGTGTAATGAATTGATTATGGAAAAGAAAGAAAAGATCTGCATCGCTGAAATTAAATAATACAAGCTCAAAGAGTATGTAGAACCTAACGAGTTCTGGACGCGTCTTCGATGTAGAGGAACCTAGCCTTTGGCAGGCTTGTAATTTCAGAAGCTAGCCTTTCATCCTTGATTTCAGCGACCCCATGGAACAAGAGGACCTTTCTTCTCAGGAAAGCTTCATGACGCTCCAGTCCAAGAGACAGCAAGTTGGTCACTTCTGAGTTTTTAGTAAGCGCTTGCCAGACTAAGTTTATTACTGTATACTTAGTACCTACATTAATAATGTAAATATAAACGCAGTAAGTATTATTTATTGATTAAAATATGTAGAGCTGAATTAGTGAGTATTATTGTCACGACTACCTGTGTAGTACCTTCTTTTGTGATTCATATTTTGCAGTGTTAGTAAGTAGTTAGGTACTTAAGGCAATTTTTCTTATTTAAAGAAAATTAATTACTTTTTAAATGCATTACTTTTTTTGTTAGTAAAGTAAGTAGTTACTTTCTGATTATTTTTTTCGGTATTTTAAAATGGAGTTGTACTAATTTGTATTGTTAATCCGGTTGCGTATACCTACTCGACAACCCCAAACAGAAGACCATGGCGCAGAAAAATTTGGAGAGCAGACCCCACCCCACCTTATGTGAGACGGTGCAAAGATGTCATTCTACCTGTAGTGTGAACCGATGGTAGGCTCAATCGTAACGTAACATCAGTTTCATCTGCCGTAGATCGTGCGTGCATCTATCACTACAAAACTTAGCGATGTATTTTGATGTTTAGAATGGTTGCGCACAAATATCTTGATCAACATCGGTGATAGATAATTGATGATAACTTTTGTCAGCTCTGGAGGGCCTGTTGGCACACAAGCATCCCTTGGCGAGACGAAGTTCGCGGGTACCAGCTATAATAAGTATATGGGGTGAAATTTTACTAGTGACCGATAGCGAAATCTCAGAACCAGCTGGTGATAAGAAACAACTTTCCCCAAGGAACATAGGTCGAAATACGAAGAAAAAATTTGGACCTCCCATACAAAATTGCCTAAAAGCTGATTTGAGTTACAATGGGATGTCAAAAAAAATTTTCGTATTTCGACCTATGTTTCTTGGGGATCACCAGCCGGTTCTGAGTTTTCGCTATCGGTCACTAGTAAAATTTCACCCTATATATTTTTATAAATTTATTTTCGGGATCTCGGAAACGGCTCCAACGTTTTTCATTAATTTTCTTAAATAGGGGTTTTCGGCGGCGATAAATCGATCTAGATAGGTTTCATTTTCCGAAAATCGTTGCTTCACACTTTTTTCTAAATTATTTTAAAACTAACAGCGACATCTGTTGGTGAGTAAGACAGTGTAATGTAACCGTGATTGTAAGTGGTTTTGAAACTTACGCATAAAAACAAAAAACGAGCTCGCTCCGCCAGCAGGTAAATAGCATATAAAGCTGGGAGTACCTCCACGCAGTGAAGGCGGTAACAGTTCAATATTGGCTAAAACTCCCATTTTATTATAACTCATCACTCATCCATCAGAGTAGATCCTTTCGTATTACACATACAATAAACAACTAGGAGTATTTGATAGACGCCGACGGGGACAGCCGGTGGAGGAGTTTGGAGTATATCGCGAGCATGCACTAGGGCGAGTGTACATGATTGATCCGAGTAATAATAAGTAGTGAATGATATTACTTGCGCCTTTAATTGCACACAGTCCGGGGAGCCACTTCATACACATATTTAAATCTGCCTCGAGACGTGTTGTCCTTTGGATGAACTTGGATAAGACGAATATTATGTTCAATCAACACATAATCCCTGAGCCGGTCTCCGTCGAATGTGTAGCCCTTGAAGTTGTCCAGATATATGTTTTGCAGATGGGAACAGACAACTTTGATTTTGAAATCACCAGAAGAGTGCAGGTTGACTAGGTAACACTTGGGAAGCTGCGTCACATCCTCGAATCATCTTTGTCTCAATGCCTCAAGACCAAGGTGTTCGATCAATGCGTCCTACCAGTGACCTACGGAGCCGAGACGTAGAACTTGAAAGTAAAATTGGCCCACCGGCTACATTTTACTCAGTGATATAATCTCTAATGTTTTATCTTCTGTTGATTCATAAACATCCCTTGGCGAGACGAAGTTCGCGGGCACCAGCTAGTACTTAATATTTTTTTATTATAAGCAGTTTTGCGGCAAATTTACTTGTGTTTTCATCATTTCATATAAAGTTTTTTTGATAAAATTGTTGTTTAGCTCATGTTTTACTCGGTTAAAGTTCAGATATTCGTTTGTATGACGTAACGTTGCGCCTTAAGGTGGATCGTTTTCCATACAAAAATTAAATGGAGTCACGTCTTTAATTGAGACAAAAATATGATTCAAAAACTTGACGGGAAGTCACGTGCTTCTATAATATTTTCGCAAAATAAAACAAATATTTTTTTAACCATCAGATTTCTCTGTAAAAACCGTTTCGCCACTTTATGAACATAGATAGAGCTACTGCTGCAATAAACACGTTTAATTTTTTTGTGAAGAAACTACTTGATATTTTTTTACCATAAGTAGTTTTGCGACAAATTTAATACAACTCAGTCAGCCTTACGACGATATTCTCAGCATATAAGTAACATCATTTAAACTTCTTGTTCAGACTTAAGATATCGTTAGTTGTCTTTTGGAGAGAAAAAAGAAGTCGTTAAGTTACAAAATTTGAAGAATAAATAACGTGCAGGACCTAGAAAATCTTGGATCAGTTGGGTGACCTTAAATTGAAAAATTACAAAGTTAGATTTTTATGTGTTTTCCCGACTTTAAATTGCTCTACCTACTGAAAAGTTGAATAAATTGGGTTGCGACTTTCTTCCTTGGGAGTCGATATTATCTTTAGTTTTCTTCCGTCTTTTGCATAATTATTATAAGTGTCTCGACACACCACGACCGAAACAACGCGACGGGATTCAGCGCTTTACGATGGTCGATGACACATCATCTTCCTGCCCTTTTCCCAATTAAGTACTTGGGGTTGGCGCAACACGTTTTGTTGAACACAAAATCGTGTTGCAGAGGATTTGGCTTAATTTTACGACCGGCCGCCTACCAGACGTCAACCCTCATTGGGAATGCTATTGTGGTGGATTAACCGCCATCATACGGTTGGCCCTGGCTGTTTGGGTCGGGTTTATCCCTCGGTCGCCTCTTACGACCCCCACGGGAAGAGAGGGGGTGGTGCTATTCTACTCTGCCGGCACCACACGGCTGACTCTGCCGGCACCACACGGCTGTCTCTGCCGGCACCACACGGCTGACTCTGCCGGCACCACACGGCTTACTCTGCCGGCACCACACGGCTGTGGATGTGTGGATGGTCGATGACACACCCAAGCCGAAATTGTATCGCCGTGATTCGGACGTAATTTCGGCGCTGATAGTGTGTCATTCAAACCGAAAACGCCGAAAACAGACGGAACGGAATTCAGCCGCCGAATTTCGGTCGGTGCGTCTACAAGTTTTTTTCTTAATTGTTGTTTTACATGTTGTATTGTTTGGCAATAAAGTGTTAATCTATCTATCTATCTACACCCTTTGAGGAACGACACTGATTTTAATGCTTTTTAACCGATTACAAGAATTAATCAATATGGATTCAGTCGATTCAAATTAATTTGCTTGTTTATCAATTTGCTCACTCACTCTGTTTAGTTGTTCCTCAAAACTCGTTTGTTAATAAACATGAAATTCCTTTTTACCTTAATGCTGGTACTTGCGAAGAGCCAAGCTTTTCAACCTTATACGCCTCAGGATGTTTTAAGCGCAATTTCTGGTAAGAGACCTTCGTACGTTCAAAACAGCTGTAAAACTTTTAACCAACCCGTAGTTGATCCCCTGTCTCTGGATAAAATTGTTGAAGTAACAGAACCTCCCCTGTCTGCGGATATAATAGCTGAATCTCCAGTAAAATTGTTAAAAACAGCTGCTAATTATAATTTAAATACAAATAATCAAGAAAATAGACAGGCCATCATTGGTTCTTTCGTCAACCCGATGTCCCACACGACAGAAGGCGAAGTGAAAATAGATGCAAGAAAAAGATTTAAATTTTTTAAAAAGCTCGTAAAGCCATTCAAGTGGCTAAAAGACAAAATTATCAAGAAACCAAAACCAAAACCAAAAAGGCTACCAGAACATATCCTAAAAGACTTAGAATCACTCGAAGCCTTTTTCAACAGTATGAAGATTTCACAAAAAATAAATTTGAAAAAAGAAAGCGAGGAAAACAAGAAAGTGAAAGACAAAAAATTTAAAAAGGGTAAGAAGAAATCCAAGAAAGATAAGAATTTTCCTGAATCTCTTGAGAACCCAAAAGATGATAATGAAAGTGCACCTACAGATGAAGGTGAAAATGATGATGAAAATGAAGATAAAAATGAAGATGAAAATGACGATGTAAATGAAAATGATGACTTAACTGCAAGTGACGATGAAAATTTAAGTGAAGATGACGAAGATAAATGAAGACATAAAAATGAAAATATTGTAAGAAATGCCAATATAAGGTCCTATTAAATTTACTGCAAATATTTTCAGAGTATGCTCTAAAAGAAAAGTTGTGCAGTTTCACGAGTAGGGCATACCCTAAAAATATTTGCAGCGAATTTAATAGGACTTTATACACATTTAAAAAGTTCGGGATGAATTGAGACACTCTTCAGATTTTTTTTTCGTCTGTTATAAAGGAAATAAAGATAAAAGAAAAAATATTCTATCTATAAAATAAAATTTACCTATAGTTGTATAATAGTTATTAAGGGACAATTAGTTCTGTCTAAAATAAAAATAAAAAGTCGGCCAAGTGCGAGTTGGACTCGCCCACCGAGGGTTCCGTACTAATATTTGCAGGTTATTTTGGTTGGTAAACCTATATTTCATATGTTATTCCACTTGGACAACTAGCCAGATTTCTTAAATTTCGTTTCTTTTTTTTCGGCTCCCATAAAAACCATAAATTTATGAAAACGAAAATTTCTAGAGTTTTTCCTTAATTCGTACTTCAAAACGAAGCTACTTGCCAAAATTTTTCTAGTTCTACGGGAAGTACCCTTTGATTTTGATTTCCTTGAGAGGGTAGAAAACACTCGTTTGTACTGCGTAAACGGCTATATCTTTTTTAACTTTAAGTTAGGTGCTTGATTATTTCACAACTACTAGCGTTCATAGACCTGAGTATACGGTTTTAATTTCAACTCGATATCTTTACGCGTTGCTTAGATAAAGGATTGACAGGATGACAGACAGACAGACGTACGGACGGACGGACAACAAAGTGATCCTCCGTTTTTTACCTTTTGAGGTACGGAACCCTAATAAGCTTCCATGTCATAGGCTACAGCCCAAACGACTGGGCGGATTATAGAAGTCGTTAGATTCGTATCAGCAGCGTGAGTGACACTTGCTATACCTATTAAAAACTAGCTTCTGCCCGCGGCTTCGTTCAGGCGCCGTGAATTCGATGTAAGGTTACTTACAATTAATTTAAGCTTTATTATTTCGATAACATTTTAATGCCTCAAAACTTTTCTGTAAGTTCTGCATCCAGGCAACCCCTCTATCGACGGTCAATGCCGGTCACACTGACAGTGACAACCGATGTGGCGCAGTGGTTAGTACGACTGCCTGCCACGCAGAAGGTTCCGGGTTCAATTCCCGGTGGGGTCACACGCAAAGTCGATATTTATCACTTTGTGAATTTGTTTCCAGTCTGGTTAGGACATTGCAGGCTCTGAACCACCTGTGCCCGAAACTACAAGCTACAATTCTACAGGTGAAATTCAATGTACATTGCGTAGCCGGTTTAATTATGGGATAATAATGGCTAACCGTCTACGCAATGTACATCGAATTTCGCCTGTAGAATTGTAGCCTGTAGCTTCGTTGCATAGGCCACTGATTGTCCGAAAAGCAAGATGGTTCCGTGCTCCGGATGGGCACGTTAAGCCGTCGGTCCCGGTTGCTGTCTATGATGGTGGTCGTTACACAACCTTGTCAGAGGCCTGCTACTTGCAGTAGGCGGTTGAAAAACTCTGACACCAGGGTTCATCGGCTCGTTGAACGATTCGGTGTCCCGCACGAAAAAGAAAAGACACTACCAAAACTGCTGCACAGCTACTACAATCCATTGCTGTCATAGAAATCACATCAACAGGCCCGAGACGGCAATATACACAGGCAGTACGTTCCTTTTTTTACCACCAACTCTGTAGTAGGGTAGGTACCTATAACAAAGAGCCTTGACCATTTTTGGAAAAATTGTATACCTAACACTAGAAGTGTTTCAAAATTTGAGATTCAATTTATCGCGGGTTTTCATCGCTTTGACTACATTCAATCTGCAAAGAATGAATTAGTCGCTGGGAATTAGTTGCAAAACTTACCCGGTAGATGGAGCCCATCCACGCGTTAGTGGACAAGATATAATTGCTAAATTCGCAGGCTTGATTAGGACCGCGGTAGCCCAGTTGGTAGTGGCGTCGGCAGTACAGACGCCGAAGGTCGCAGGTTCAAATCCTGCCTGCGGTGGAAAATTTTGCAAGTTTTCCAAAAATTGTATACCTAACACGAGAAGTGTTTTAAAATTTGGTATACAGCCTTGACCATGTTTAAAAAGAATAATTTATAAATATTTTAAATAAAATTTAGTTTCATGGTCTGATCACACCTGCAAAGTTTTCGGTATACCGTCCCTTAAACCCTGTATGTCATTTTTTCAGATGGCCACATTTTATAGCTATACTTATATGCAAAAAATCAGCGAGATCTATCGAGTAGTTTAGCCGGAGTGTAAGAAAAACGTATGTGGTCTATGATTTCCTGAAAAACGGAGAATGAACCATAACTTTTTATCCAAAGGGTTTTTCTCCTCACTTATGATGTCACAGGCAGCTAGGGTTGCCCATGTCTCGGGAATTTTCTCTGGACCAAAAATCAGTGTCCAATTTATGGAAAACTTGCAAAATTCCACCGCAGGCAGGATTTGAACCTGCTCCTGTTGGCATCAGTACCTGCTGATGCCTCTACCAATAATTTTATAAAAACACAGGCTGCATTTCCGAAGACAAAATTCGATGTACATTGCGTAGCCATTATTATTCCGTTATTAAACCAAAATGTAGAGTCCATAGCCTTCACTTATAGTTAAAAAAAACTTTTACATTTTTAATGGGAACTGTTAAAGAGTGGAACTCCCTGCCTGCGGATCTGTTTTCGGGACGATAATAGGCATTATCTGCCTATTCACTCTCGCCTTGAAAAGGCCCAGGTCATAATGTTCCGGAAACACATCCGCAGGCAGGAGTTTCACTCCTTAGCAGTTCGCATTAAAAAAGTAGAAGCGAAGCGCTTTGTGCGAATTTGCGGGATGTCTACGATATAAGGGTGGAATCCCAACCGGCGTCTCGTGCACCGGAGATGGAATGGTGACGGAGGTATCAGATCATGGAGAGACTGTGCACACTCCCCGAAATGTATGCTGTAGAATACCGACAAGCAAGCTACTTTGCGACGGTGTTCGAGGCTCTGTAACTTTGCATCAATAAGTGCCCTATCAGCGATGAGTTTCTTGGCACGCTTCTCAATCGAGTCCAGGGCTGCATATATATATTTAAAAAAATGGCTTATTCGAACCACTGATCTGTAAGTGGACTTAGGGTCTTCTGCAACTGACTCTTTCGTGATGGAAATGGCATCCCCTAGTAACCGTTCCCCCTATCAATAAATAAGTCGCTTTTTGTGTTTCTCTGTCTTGAATACCGCTATCTCGTCCTAAGCCACGCAACGGATTCTGATGCGGTTATTATATTGAGCGATTCAAGAGGAAGGTTTGTATTTCATGATAATAGATGTCTTATTCCAACGGGGAAATGAGTTGCAGCGGGTGAAACCACTGACGGACCGCTAGTATAATAATAATCATGAATTGTAATGTGTTGACCGCAGTTATGAGTTATGAGGTATTTTTCTCGTGGTTTAAGAAATTGCGCATTTAATGTGTGATAGTAATTTCTAACAAGGTTACCCGTCTATCTCTTACGTAATCAAAACGGAATCATTTTTGTATGGTGAGAGAATTTCATGGTTTCGGTTAACCACAGACAGTTCCATTTATTTAGTCAAAATTATGTGAAAACGCTCCGTAGCCCTTCTAACGGCCCAACTAGCGGCCCGACCAGCTGTTCCGTACTTCGGAGGGCACGTTAATTCGTCGGTCCCGGTTGCTGTCTATGATTAGGTACTTAGACAGCGGTCGTTACCCAACCATGTCAGAGGCCTGCTACTTTTAGTAGGCGGTTGAAAAATTCTGACACCAGGAATCATCGGGCCGTCGTTAGTCGACTCGAAAAAGAAAGAAGAAGCAGTTACACCCGCTGCATATCGATTTCCGACGGAAATAAGAAGTTTTTCGGTACATTATAAACCTCCTTCTTGAATTAGTCTTTATTTAAAAATCCGCACTGGAATCCGTTCCGTGGTCAAAGAGTACAGTTTTAAGAGTCCATGACAGACAGACAGACAAACACACCAAACACAAAAAGCGACTTAATTTTATATTGATTTTAAAGTTTAAAATTTTGTTGTTTCAGATTCAATCTAAAGGACAAATCGCAGCCAGTGGTCGAAATTTTTGTCAGCACAGTGGCGTGACAATATGGTATGTACCTGACTGTAATTTTATCTCTGGCGTGCGCGTGTGGTGCCCGATTACAATGGCATCACCCCACATCTTTCCTGTTTACACCATGTCACTCAGACATTGTGTAAATGGCCGTTCTTACAGCCGTTTACGCTCTGCCTACCCCGCAAGGTATATAGGCGTGACAATATGGTAGGTAGATACCTGTTAGTTTCTGCCGGGGGTCATAGTCCTCCTGAATTTTTATACTCAAATATTATGAATTCGATGTCAAAGAATACTAAAATATTATGAATTCGAAAGTAACTTTACACACAACATCTGTTGACGTTGGGACAATACGAATTTCGACCTTATTTTCATAGAAATTACCTACCAGCTGGTAACAAACGTCCTAAATAAATATCTGAATCTGAGTCCATCCATGAAAACCCTGGGCAGTTAACATGCCTACAATATACGTACATATATCTCTTTCGGGGTATGCAGTTCGTAAATCGCTGTAGGTATAAAACTGTCATTTACACCACTTCTGGTAAAAGTTTGCGAATATATACAGAAAACTGTGTATTACCTTATGGTATTACCATAATGAAAAGTTGTTAGCCTGTCGCCTAAAACTGCAATACACATTAACTCTCAAATCCCTGAGTTGCTTTTTTTACGACACTCACAGGACCGATATGGGGTGATACAGTTCTAAGCCGGCGCCACACGGCAGATTAACAGTGTAACTTATCACAATCTGACACTAAGTATTGGTTATCATACCACTATCACTTACACAGGTAATCCTAACTTAAAACCTAGCAAAGATAATCCAGTTTCTAGGCGATCTAGCCCTAAAGAAACTTAGACATCTTAATTACCTTAGTAAGGGTATTAATGACAAGAAAGTAGGTTCTAACGTTCTAACACTAGGTAATAGAAAGTAAAAGTACTATGAGTCAGGAATCCGAGTAGGGCCTGGGGTGCTATTTTTAAATTACTGCATGCGATGGTCATACCTTTAATAATTGTATCTGTGTGACACGACTTCCGTGCACGATTTCAGGAATCACCGTTTCAGAAATTGAGTTCCTGGTGTACTGATTGTATGTATAAGTAGATTATAGTATGTACGTTTTTGCTTGGTGATTTGGACAGCGTCACTGTCATGTCACTGAAGGCAGTTTAGGGATGTGACATAATTTACCAACGAGTATGAGTTCTGGTACTAGTAAGATACTAGCTTAGCTACTCAATACCAGCAATAATAGGTATCTATGAACTTAAGTATTTTTGGGCAGTAATGAATTAGAACAACAACTATACAACAACAAGTGTATATAGGGTGAAGTTTTACTAGTGACCGATAGTAGAAATACAGGTCGTGCTTGTGAAAAAAGCTACTTTTCCCAAGAAACATAGTCGAAATAAGAAAAGAAATTGAATCTCCCATTGTTACTCAAATCAGCGGATCGGCAGTTTGCCGTTTTGCTAACAGCCACAAGTTCAATTTAACTCTATAATATAACAATACCTACCTCAAACACTAGATATTTATGTACACAGTACAATTTCGTTTATTTCGCTTTTGTTATTAGGATTTCATAATTTCCGTTCCTTATGGCGTTCCGTTTTCCATACAAAAGTTCAATGGAGTTTTGTCTGTAAAGGAGACAAGAGTCGGTTTAAAAAACTTGATGGGGAGTCCCGTGGGTATATAAGATTGTCGCAAAACACTAAAAAGATTTTTAAATCATCAGATTTCCCGTAAAAGCGAGTCGCCACTTTACGAAAATAGATGGGGCTACTGCTGCAACAAATACGTTTAATTTTATTGTGCAGAAAATACTGATTATATTTTAACTATAAGTAGTTTTGCGACAAATTTACGTGTGCCTTCATCATTCAAAATAAAGTTTCTTTAAAAAGAAACTCTACAGCTCATGTGTAACCCGACTGAAGTGCAGTTTTTCGTTTGTATGACGTAACGAACCACCTTATCATCGATATTTTGAGTGTTGCTGCTTTCCTCATATTTTTATTCGAAATTCGTGTTGCGGTGTTTATCCAAATGCCGAGAGCGTCGGATACAAGGCGACAGGGTTAAGTACTTAATTAGTAATACATTTTGAGTTTGCAACACTCACAAGTGAGTGCTGTCTTACTTTCTTTATTTAGTACCTAAAGTGAAAATTTAAACGCAACAAAATATTATCATCAAAACAAAAGTTAACGAAAAGCCTCTAAACCTAAAGACGCAGTTAAGCATCACCGAAAACCATCCTTCACTCTCAGGGGGGAGGTTCCACTCTCAAGACCGGTATACTTACAAGCATTGTCCACGAAGAATGTTAGGATTTTTTTAGCTTATCTTCAAGTGTACAAAGATGGCACTATGCTAATTTGAAAAATCAATACTAGTAAAATTTCGTCGGTCGAAAACAGTTAGACATAAGAATTTCGCCTTCTACAGATATGAAAATTTAAATTATGTAATAGGAAAATTATTAAGTTTCTAGAAGTCTCGAATGATATAAAAGCTGTATCAAGCTGAACTAGGCTGAAAAGTATTTCTTCCTAGTCACTGTTATTATAACAGTAACATGCCTATTATTTAGGGCACATACCTACTAATAATGTCTGTGAGATGTAACTTTGTCACAGCGAGCATAATATTATTTATTTAATAAATTTTCCGATTATTAGAATACAAAAATAAATGTGCCATATTTTAGGCAGAATTTATTATTCAGTTTAGCTTAAAATTAGCTTAACAAGTTGATATTTAAGTGCCTGTGCACACATGCGACTTTTCTCGGCGATTTTTTCGTCTCACTACGTGCTAAAGGGCTAGTATGAACGTGTGCACACGAAGCGACGCGTTTCTATATAGTGCGACTTTTTAGGTCAGGTGGTCATTTCAGAATGGTACTTTTAAGTAACGGTGGTTTAAGAAAAGATGGTGGCTGTATGGCAACATGCAGTAAAAGTTGAGGGTACTCATTTTCTAAGAATATAAAAAAGCGCTGATGGCCATCGCCAAGTAATAACTTTCAAAAACAGCCAATAAAAATAGCGTTTGTGGAGAATTTGTGATTTGAAAGAACGAACAACGTTTCGTAACACCCTGTATTTGAATTTAGATTAAATTTACCTAAACAAGTGATATTCAATAGTGATTTTATCATTTGAATTTATCGACGATTATACAAGCGCCGTTTCAAAGTCACTTCAAAAGGCTCTTCGTCAATCTCATGACATCTGTCCAAATCACCAAGCTACAATGAACACAGTATAACTCTGTAGTTGCCTGTTAGGAATGAGTTAAACATTTTAAGGTAGTAAGCTTAGAATAGCACCATCTTTCCTGTGGGTGTCGTAAGAATCTACTAGAGATTTGAAAATTGATGTGTAGAGCAATTTTAGGAGAACAACCTGATATTGAGTAGGATATATTTGAATAGGTCTTTAAAATAGGTTTTAGGGGAGGCTTCTTTGAAACAATGTCACTAAAATGTTTCTGTTTCGAGATAGGTATATGTTTTTAAAAGAAGCGTATTTGGGCCATAATTTGTTCCAGTTGTAACTCCTAAATGTAAAAGCTAAATATTTGAAAATATATGAAATATAGTTCTACATATAAAGTTACCATGAAAACTATAAAGTTTTAAGATAAATGAAAGATCCTCAATTTGCGGTTGGTAACCATACGGCTGCAAACCTGCTGATATTTAAACGTTGACTACGAAACCCTGTGATGCCGGCTGTCATCCGGCCGGAATCTCATCACCTCACATCTTTCCCGTGGGTGTCGTATGCGGCGGCTAAGGGCTAAATTCATTCAGGGGTTTAATGTCTGGATGAATTTCGCAATCGCATTGCAACATCTTGCATTGCAAACCCGCCTGCCAAGCGTGGTGAGTATGGCAAATACCCCCCAAATTCTAAGGAAGGCCCATATGGACTTTTTGTGGCTGTATGTTTACAAAACCCTATTTGTGGGCGTGTCTGACACGCTCTTGGCCCGTTTTATTAAACATAGCTGCTTGTTTGTTTCCAGTGGTCGCGAGCATGGCTGGTGGTCAGCTTGTCAACAAATATATGGGGCCAGCAGACACACACGGTAAGTCCTGGAGATCTTTAAAATAAATACCTATACGGGGTGTAATGTAAGTGTAAGGGACGGCGTAACGAAAACTTTGCAGGCGTGCTCAGACCATGAAACTGAACAATTTCCCTCATAGAACATAATAGCGGTAAACGAAAAACATTTTTGACTTCCCATACAAAGTTTGTCTGTTGATCGTGAATGTTGTATGGGAGGTCAGAATTGTTTTTCGTACGCCCCGCTAACAACCCTAGAAATAGAAATAGAACTTGTTGGTGTAAAACAAACAAGTTATACCTAATTTGCAGTTGAAATTGCACGTGGGTATACAGGCACATCGAATGTTGTCCTTTCTGGCATTTACATTATTTAGATCGTGTTATCCAGTCCAGACTAAAAGGCCGCAATACTTCACTGTCCCTTGAGAGAAAGTGCTACTAGCAGACAGCTTCATATAACATCCAGATACAATAGAATATGCAAACGAAGTCGCGGCAACAGCGATATCGTTATTGAGAAGTAAAGTGCTATAACATGAAGGGCACTTTCGCTTTTATCGCAAACCTAAAGACCTGTTCAACAATGCCCTATAACCAATACCCCATTCAATATAGCAGGCAAAAGAAAATGTTTTGCCCCCCTTTTATATGAATGAGACCCCAAAAACAATTAAATATGTTTTTTCATTACATTTCTAAATTTGGGTCAACACGATCTATCTACACACTAAATTTGATGTCGATCGGTCGAAAACTGTCAAAGTTATGAGGACGCGGCATACAGACAGACTTGACGAAATTATAAGTACCTAGTAGACTAGGTAGTAACTAACGAAACAAAGTCTGTACATTGGTCTTGAAAAACCAGGGGAAGGTTTTCTTAAAACAAAATCAGTTTAATGTTTTCGTATCGAGATATTTTCCATTATGGCGCTTTACACACATAACGTCCGTTTCGACGTTATTTTTGCACTGTGCTTTCGCAGCGTTAGGAAAATGCGAAATTCCACCTTAATCCCATATAAATACGACGACAGACGACGACGCATGCCCAACGGTGCATTGACGGTTGCGTCTGTCAAACGGAAAATGAAAACGGTAGATGGTTTTTGTCAAACGGAAAATTTTAAACCGCGGGCAGGATTTGAACTTGCGACTTTAACTATCGGCACAAATTACGGCGTGTCCACATCCCTCCGGCACGGCGCCGGCGCCGTGGAACGTCACGGTGTACGCCGTGGTACGGCACGACGTCGTGTCGTGCCACGGCACGGCGCCGTGCCGGACCACGACGCCGTGCCGTGACAATCCACGGCGTGACACAATTCTCAGTCACCAAAGAGATTGCGTCTCTCAAAAAGAGAAATAATTATTGGTATGCCATAAATCTCGTATGGCGAAAAAAAGCGACTTACAAACTTTGGGCAACAATGTAATAACTTAGTCCGAAAAATAACATAAGGGCTGCAAATAATATTAAGTGATTATGGGGGCAGCAAAATAATAATTTGAGAAGCAAGTTTTTACAAGCAGCTTAAGTGTCTTGCGGGCAATCTCTCATTTCTTCTATCCTACTTAAGGTACATTAGGTCGACGAACGACTTGACGAACCAGGAGACCTCTGTCAAGGTTATCTCTACGTTGACTAGGATTCTAATATGGTAAAGTAGGCCTCTGACATTATTAAGTATAAGACAGAGGCCTAACTTCTGACATATTTACAGTCCAGCAAAAAAGAGTAGAAATTAAATAAAATGGAACTAAAATTTTTCCATACTAAATTGTTGCCATTCATAGTCAATGTTGCCATATAATATTGAAATTTCTTACACAGTGGAGCCCTCATTTTTGTCTACTCTTTTTTGCTGGACTGTAAGTATAGTTGAGCACGCCCATCGACATGATTGACATGGCCTCTGACACGGATAATATTGTGCTTAGCAAGTACTTTGGTTTTCGTTTTATTTAGACGGAAGAGAAAGACTGCCGTAAGCAATTAAAAACAATACCATTGTGTATTTTTTGAGGCTCAACCTCGACATATTTGATTGATTATTAAGTTGCTATTTAAATATAAAAAAATATATTTGCCTGCTGTGTAATCGCATATCAAATTTTTTATACGTATGACACGCGCATTGAAGTTTTCTTATCACCTATGTTCACAGTCATGTCTAATAAAATATATTGTTGTTCAGAAATATTTACTGTCCAAGAGTTGCTTAACGAATAGCAATTTCTGCTTAACAAAGTTAATTTTTAGTATTACAAATAGCATTTTTTTGCTTACTGCTTAAATAACACCCGAAATATCTTGCTTTTCATGGATGGAAAGGATGATGGTCAAAATGTGCCCCAAAGCTAACAAATGGTAAAATATTGACCAACAGGTTTTTGATGTATGTCAATTAAGAGAACATAGTAAGGAGTTAATTTATTACTATACTGACATTTCTCTAATGTGTAGCATAATTCCTAGAAAAATCAAATTTTGTTACTACTACAAACAGCTGCATTTAAACACTTGTTGATTATGCTAAAGCCTTCCACCGTCAATGCTCTTCGCCTACAAGGAATAGATGAAACATATGTAACTATTTTTGAATTAGTTTAAAATTACAGTCTGTTGAGCAAGCTTCCTCCATAAAATTTGGTGCAAGCAAGGAAATCCGCTTTTACCTAGACTTAAGAGCAATTATTCCAGAAACTGACATCTACATGGTAGCTTAAATAGTAGGTTATAAACTCATTAAGCGTAAAATAGAACTAGAACAGTTATACATAGTCTCTATCCAAAACCACTAAATGTTTTAGTTCTATTTTACGCTTAACGCCAAGCGCGAATAGAAAATGCCTGGAAAAGCTACTGGTCCATTGAAGACTTAATTAAGGGAGAACAAACTTATCCACTTGCGCATCCTTCCCAGCTAAAACAATGTCTTACAATATAAAAAAAACTATACGGGTAACTAGTTTCACCGTAGGTCAATCAAGGATTTTTAATGCAATTTGTTTCAAACTTTGTGATTAGATTAAACAGCTAAAACCGCAAGTGAAACCGCAGGCAAAGTGCTTGACAGATGATATTATTATTATGCATGATAAACCTCCATGTGAGTAGATTTAAATAGAAAATAATAAAGCATTAAAAGACAAAACACCGTCTTCAGGTCTATGATGCAGGTAAATCGTCTGTTGGGTGTTCATAGCTGGTACTGGTAGCTGACTGATGAAAATAAAAGGAATGACTTCACGACATGGAACGACATTAAGTCAAATTAAAAAAAGGGCTCGATGAAAGTGTTATGATGATGATGTCTGTCGGCAGAACAGAAATATAACGATAACAGTAAAGATTGTATTCCTTCTTGTGTTTGTGTCTTACGGTTTTCGCAGAGTTCTTGACGCAGCGGTTAAGGTTTGAATCCGTAAAGTACAGTGCCCAGAATTAGGTTTCACGCATTATATTGTTTAATCACTATAGTAATTTTACCTAGCTAAGAGTTCCCTAAATAAGTCACTGTTATTTTATATTATTTTAAAATATTTCTAACATGTCACATTCTACATGACACACGTTTTTTACCGAACAAGTCAAAATTCAAAGAACAGTCAGTTCAGTCATAGCAGACATTAGAAAAATTATAAACATGAAATGTCACTATCAAAAAAGGTTGCCTTCAACATTCTTAACAGACCAGCCGACAGCCGACAGCCGACAGCACTAATGGTTCGTATGGAACTAAATAATGACAATAACTCAAATGGCCCTCAAAATTGATAAATCTGGCGATAACGACCGTATTTTTACGGCTGTTGAATCTCTGCTTACCCCGCAAGGGTTTAAGGCGTGATTTATGTATGTACTATCATATCAACCTAAGTAGGTATATATGCAACCATCGGCAGTCACGGCATGTGCCGTCGGCTGTCGGCTGCTGGCCGGTGCCTTCGGAATCAAATCTGCTGCAACTGCCGCAGCATGTGCTGCAACTGCCGATAGCTGCGGCCCTTGCAGTATGTGCTATCGGCTGTCGGCTGGCCTGCTCGGAATACCGGCTTAAAGTTGATACGCACGATGGTAACGGATTATTAGCTAACATAAAACGAAATTTTATGTTTTCCTTGTAGGTCAAAAAAGACAATTGAGTCTGAATAATAACATAATTGGATATAAGAATAAAGGCACGACTGGCGAAGAGTAGAGACGACCTTGCACTGGTGGTTGCCGACGCCCATTAGTGTATGACACTAAGAGCAGAAGATTTAAGAATATCCCGTATGCTAGAGAAATATCGCGATAGTAAAATATAAACACTTGAATGACTATGTTCTATGTTCATACAATTCAATTCTGCTGATTCTGCTTTTTTCGATTTTTTATATTTAGTTAGAGGAAGAGCCTAGTTCTCATACAAAAATGTTCCGAGTCCTTTAAAGAACAATATCCTAACTATGTATGACTGACGTAGATTGTCATGTGGCCTGACATGCGCTGTAACAATTATGCCAAAATAAGAAAAATTTAAATGTGATGTACCCTCGCCCTCGATAACAGATTTGTCGATATCGATAATATAGATTGGTAAGGACTGTTCTTCCTCTGAAGAAGAGTGCTTTTCGGGAGTTTTTATGTATGGGTTGCATAAGTAAATACATTCGTTAGATTTGTCTCAGCAGCGCATATGACATTGATCATATGGGGTGAAATTTTACTAGTGACCGATAGCGAAATCTCAGAACCGGCTGGTGATAAGGAACAACTTTCCCCAAGGAACATAGGTCGAAATACGAAAAAAAACTCCCCTTTGACCTAACCTTTTGACCTCCCATACAAAATTGCCGATCAGCTTTTTTAAATTACTTTGGGAGGCCAAAATTTTTTTTCGTATTTCGGCCTTTGTTCCTTGGGGAAAGTTGTTCCTTATCACCAGTTAGTTCTGAGTTTTCGCTATCGGTCACTAGTAAAATTTCACCGTATACATATAACTATTCCTTAAGGCGAGGATCCACGCCGAAAAATACGATTTCAACATTAGGGTCGAGGGGGGGTGAGATGCGGGTAGCGAGCGGGGCGGGAGGTCAGCAAGAGGCTGGTTTCACCGCGAGGACCGTCCATATTTTTGAATTCACAGTTACCACAGAAAAGGGCTTAAAAATTGAATCGAACGCAACGCTTTTCTGCGTTTTCTTTCGAATCCCGGCCTTAAAATATTCTGTGCCTTAAATTACAAATGACCGATTTGAGACGAAAAAAAAACTTTTGAAATTGCTGCAATTAGGTTTCTGTATTTTTGTTATGATCGCATTTATACTAATTATTTATATAATGTAAAGAGAAAAGATTTGTTTGTTACTTAGTTTGTGTGTTATTGATGAACCTCGAAACTAATTTCAATAAATAATAATTAATAAATAATTTTATGGATATTTTTACCAAGGAAAGATAGTTAATTCCCCATAAATAACGGAGAAAGAACTCTTCGCTGTATTGTACCTAGATTATGTAACACCATCAATATCCTTGATGAAAACATAAGTAAACCTGTACTAAAAACAAAACTTAAAAAGATACTGCTAAATGAAATTATTTAAAACCTATCTATGGACATACCTAATTAATTAAAACCTATCTATGGACATTAATTATTTCATACATTATTTTATATTAAATACTTATAACTAAAACTTAATTGCATGA
The DNA here is from genome assembly GCA_024500475.1 of Phthorimaea operculella. Classification (NCBI taxonomy): domain Eukaryota; kingdom Metazoa; phylum Arthropoda; class Insecta; order Lepidoptera; family Gelechiidae; genus Phthorimaea; species Phthorimaea operculella. The sequence goes on along the minus strand of JANFCV010000170.1, from coordinate 710,955 downwards.
TAGAAAATTTATTATCTTTAGTGGCTAGGCAAGAATATTAAGATGTAAAGTGACGTAAAGGGTAATGAGCGCAAGCGCCAACAAACTGTGCCTACAGTTTGCCGTAATTCAAGAATTGTAAATCAGGTTAAGTTTAAAATGGATAAATGCCTTTATTATTATTTATATCGATAAATTAGAGGCATCCCTATCGTTCCATTTTCAAAATGAAAATATGGATTCCTTTTAAAAACACTTTTATGTAAAATGTCGCCGGGCAAGAGCATTAAGTTCAAATTCAAATTCAAATTCAATAATTTATTTCTTAGTAGGAATTTACAAGATTCTCTTTAAGAAAGTCACATTCTAATTCAAACTTAAAAAAGAGAAAATTTCTAATGCAAAATTTTCTATTTTTATAACAATTTGTGTTCCTTCTATAAACGCGGCTCGGGCGGGAAAAAAATAAAAATAAAGGCACTGCCTCGGGGCTGGCCAGGCTAACCACACAGCATGTAACTTTATGCCTCAGTGATTGACAAGTAAATGGAATTACATTCTGTCAATATTTTAAAAAGGTGTTCCATACGTATAGTTAGCCGGACCCCCTGGACAGGAAAACCCCCCAGTCAATTTGCAATCCTTCGGTCAATTGACATCATGATCAGCCTATGCGGGAGGCCAAGTTACGGTGGTCTCAATACTTAGGTACTACGCGTCCAACGTAACTTGGCCTTCAGCTTAGGCTAGTCATGACACATAACACTATGATTTTGAATGGACTATACTCTGTAAAAAAGATATATAAATCATAAACAGTGTCAAGCATCTCAATCTATACGCCCTATCTAGACACACGGCAGTGTGTCCGCCAAGTTCGAGCAAAGAACCGACACACCGGCCGTGGGTTATATTACACGAACCATTTCGGGCCACGTTCGACCCACCTATAACTCAAAATCTATTTTATCTACGCATATGAAATTTCTAGTATCTGTCGAGATCTACTTACTTATCTAAAATACAAAATTTCATTAATGTACCTATTGTAGGTCTTGAGATATTGACGTCAGAAAATCGCTATTTTTACTATACACTCACTGACTCACTCACTCACTCACTCATCAAAAACCTAGACCACTTCCAATAATCGTATTGACTTGAAATTTGGCAAGGAGGTAGGACTTTAGGTCAAGGTAAAGGAAAAAAACTGAAAATGGCCAAGTGTGAGTCGGGTTTTAAAATAATGAAGGTGTAAATTCATACCCCTAAGGAACTAAAACAAAAAAATTATCTATATCTTCCAATGGTCGTACCGACCTATAATTCGTTACGAAGGTTTGTAATTTAGTCAAAGTAAAGTAAAAATTGAATATAACCGGCTACGTACATTATACCGCCCTGACTTGGCAAGCTTATCAGTAAATAGAAAACGTGTAAAAAATATCCAAGATATTGAATGGGCAATGCGCTCTAACGTGTCAGTCGTACAAGACAGCATACAAAATGACAAAACAAAAAAGTTTCTTCAGAAAAATTTAATAAAAAAAACTAGTCCATTTCTTTGTAAGAAGCATAGTCCATATAGACCATATTCAAAAATCTGAAAATTAGTATAAATGAGACATTTCCTTAACTAACCTAATCATAAGAAAAAAAGAAAATAAACCTTACAAAAATAAATGAAATCCCACCCAAAACATAAATGTGAAAGGCTGCCAAGTTCGATAATATTGGAATGCTTCGCCTATAAAAGATGTGAGATCTAAATAAGTACCAAGTTCCATACACAGACCTCAGTTAAAAATAGTTACAGGAATGCACACTTGATTTTCCACAGTTTGGAAAGTAGATTCTGAATAAATATCATATTAAATACCTAAAATTCTAATACTTACAAAAACGCAAACCTGTTTTTTAAGCAGTTTCCTTATAACATTTTTTATTTTTTTTCTGTACTTTGTAATGATATAACTTGGCAAGTTTTAATAGAAAATTATATACTTGACTCATTGCGTTTAGTAGGTTTATAACAAAGTGTGTGAAAACTAGCCAAGTTATATCATTAAAAAGTACAGAAAAAATAAAAAAAAAATGTTATAAGGAGACTGCTGAAAAAACAGGTTTCCGTTTTTGTAAGTATTAGAATTTTAGGTATTTAATATGATATTTATTCAGAATCTACTTTCCAAACTGCAGAAAATCAAGTGTGCATTCCTGTAACTATTTTTAACTGAGGTCTGTGTACAGAACTTGGTACTTATTTAGATCTCACATCTTTTATAGGCGAAGCATTCCAATATTATCGAACTTGGCAGCCTTTCACATTTATGTTTTGGGTGGGATTACACTATTACATATGTCTGCATACATATTATCTGAACCCTAGTGGAACTCTAGCATAAAAGTGAAACCTTCATAACAACCGGGTGGTGGAGAGGAGATGAGAAATAATACAAGTTGTTTTTTTGCCACTCGCATGGGTATAAGTGATAATGATAAATTTTTGTCTACACACGAAATTTCAGCTTCTTATTACTTTAGAAAGTATCCTAACAATTTGATGATTCTCAGTGTCTCAGTGAGTCAGTGGTGAGTAACAAAATCTGCGTAAGACATAAAAAGTATTAGATTTATAAAATATATGCATTGTACACGGTGATAAAAAAGGTGAACCCCATTTTAATATAAAATTGCAAGAAATGTACTTATGATAATTATATTAATTAATAATATTTTACTATCAAAAAAGTTGTGTAGAAAAAAAATAGGCAGCCTTTAATTAACGCAGCATGTTGCAACCTTAAACACGTTGTGTAATCATTAAGACAGCAGAAGCAACCCTATCAATACAAAAGATATTTGCCCCACACGTGAGATTCTTTACACTGCCGTTGCCGTTTTTTTCGTTTTTCTGTTAATTCTGTTTATGATTGACCACATAGTGTTTGTTTGATTTTCAGAAAGTGACATTATTTTGTTATAATTTAATTTAGATAATAGTCTCATTCTTTTGATAATAGTCTCGTACTCATACTCTCATACTTTTGCCCTCGCGATATCTATTTCCCATTTTTGCATGGCTTGTCTTGGCCGAAGCGCGACCGTGCGCCCAGATAATACTTGCCCGTCTTTGTGGCCAGTGTCTGTAGCAACAACCAAAGAATATAATACCAGCGTCAGCTTTGACGCCGTGACGCTAACGTGACGCACGCCGTGACGCTGACGTGATGCACGCCGTGTAATTGCACGGTGTACACCGTGGCACGGCACGGTGCCCGCCGTCGCCGTGACTATCCACGGCGCCGGCGCCGTGCCGTAGGTCTGGGGACACGCCGTTAGGCAGACGGCGCGCGGGGCGCTTTTCGGTCTCACTGAAATTTGATTTTGCCTGCGTAACAGTACAGATAGCGAAAGTAAAAGGACAAAATCCTGCCTTGCCTGGGGTGGAAAACTTTGCAAGTGTTCCAAAAATTGTACACCTTACACGGGAAGTGCCTTACATTATGTCGCATTACGCATATTCAAACGAGTTTAAGTTCTTTATGTAATCACATGAGCCCTTCAATAATATTCTACTTGATAACTTATGCAACTAAATCACTTATTAAGAGCGTACGAATCTTAGAATTTATTATAAGCAAGCTATAGAGTGCGCCTAAAAAGTTAGAACAGGGTGGCAGTAGTAAAAATACAACTTCTCTGTCCATCATAAGCAAAATGCCAGTTACAACATTATTTGAGGTTATTCTTTACTGGCTTCACAACTCTTTTGAGTCATATTTCGCCAATATCAAATTAAATAATGCAGCTAAAGTGATCTGACACTCTCTAATCTCTATTACATCTCATTCATATGACGGAGGTAGGAATCTGAACAACTGTTTACGTTTGAGAGTACGGCGGCGGCGCGGGGCGATACGCGCACTCTATAGCATGCTTATATACTCTAAGGTACGTATACATACTCCATACCTAAACCTGTTAAGTACTCTCGAAGTTAGTCTTCCGCAAGTGAAAGGGGCTTACAGGAAATGTTTGGTTCAAATAGTAAAACTTTGGTTACATTAATCATTGGATCGTTTATTAGATAACAAATAGAAACCTAATTCGCATTAAAATTGGTTTGATAAATTTGGAAAGGTACTTATTATATTATTTACCTACATATATCTAATAACAAGGGCCGGCGCAGCTAAACGGACCTTTTTCGCGCGTGCGTTTCACAAGCAATATGAAAACTAAGTCTATTGCAATTTATTTTAGGTACATAGGTTAGAATGGCAAACGCCAGGCACCACTGGTCGGGCGGCAGTGCGGCACCCACCACGAGAGTTAGTCTGCAGCGGCCCTAATTTTTCACTCACTGGATTAGACGCTTCCCATACAAATACTTGATGGGAAGTCCCATGTTTAGATAGGTACCTAACATTTTCTCGAAATAATGGAAATATTTCTTTTATCATCAGATTTCCCTGTAAAAACCGATTCGCCACTAAGTGTACAATAACTTTATGATAAAAAAATTAAAAAAACTGCTTTTATGGAAAAACAATTTTCCTGTACAAAACATAGCCTATGACAATCGGGATAGATAATGTAAGGATTCTTCTCACACAATTCCCAATCGAATCTGTTCAGTGGTCAAAGAGTTACAGTGGTTTAAAGAAACGCACATACATACATACATGAACCCTAAAATCATTACTCTCCTTGGGCTGGGCAGTCGTATAAAAAAAAACAAACGGAACTACCTGCTGCAATAAATATCTACGTTTGAATTTAGGACTTGTGGAGCAAATACTCATCAGAGGTTTTGAACCATAGTTTTGAGACTTTTTTAGGTATGCTTTCATCATTTCCCAGGAAGCTTTTTTTAATGGCTGTTTTGCAACTCATGTTTAAGTTTATTGAAGTTCATGTTTTCATTTGTATGACGTAACGTTTCGCCTTAAGGTGGTTTGATTTTTGCTAAATTACAACTTGCTACAACTTGTTAGAACCTTAAATCGAATCTCTATCACACTCACATCCTAACTGGTCGTATTATCTACCTATACATACATACATGCACCGTTCGGACCACTTTCCTGCATTTTTCTAGTTACACCACTTTTACTTAGCCCACGTCTGCATCATATATGGACTGCAAGACTGTATATAAGGTGTAAAAAAATTAACTGCAAATATTTTAAGGGGTGAATCAGCCCATGAAACTGAACAACTTTCCCCAAGGAACATAGGTCGAAATATGAAAAAAAATTTGGACCTCCCATACAAACTGACTCGGCCGGCTGGTACATTCTGTATGGGAGGTCCAAATTTTTTTTTCATATTTCGACCTATGTTCCTTCGGGAAAGTTGTTCAGTTTCATGGGCTGATTCACCCCTTAAAATATTTGCAGTTGATTTTTTTACATCCTGTATATCACTGCCTCATACTTGTCATTATCTACATATATGGTGTTTAGTTATAATAGTTAAGTATATTGGTAGCAGACTAGGATTTGAACAGGAAAATTCATTGTATTGCACCTTAACTTTTCAAGAAAATTGGAAATTGACAAAATCTGTACTCACTTCAAGCACAAATTTAGGGAAACGGCACGTACAAGTTTTGTTGTTTGATATTGTTATACCTACTTTAAGATTTGCGACAGTAGCAACCCAGGCACCTTTAGGTGCATAATGTCCATTTTGCAAAATGTCCAGTGCTGAAAAAATTACCAGTTTGCATAATGTCCAGTTTGCATAATTATCAGTTTAGACCCGTATGGATAGCTTTTTAGGTTTAAAGATTATTAGAGTTGTTTCTTTTTTTACTTATTGTTTATAGATCATTTCTCCAAGCCAATTCATAATTTTGTGCGGTTTTAGGTATTTCGTTAGGTAGATATTTAGGTATTTCTGATTTTTGACATTATTCATAGAAAAAAAAACTAAAGATGAAAATTTATTGTTCTTGGTATTAAACAAACGGTAATAGATGTGCAAATGCATTTTGTGCCATTTTTTTCATCTAGAATATCGAATTTGAATTAAGCCCCCTATTTTACGCTACTTACTCAAAAGCAACTCATGAAAAAAAATTAGAGTCGTTTAAATAGGTATTATAAATTTCGGATTAGTAATATATGTCGCTCATACTAATTTGTGCGCAATTCACTCACACATTATTTTTTTTTATTATTTTTTATCTTGTGACAACCTGTATACCTATAAAAAAATATTAAAGTTATGAGAGTTTGCATTTACATTATTTTATTGGGGTACTGAGTCACAATTTGTAATTTGTGCCTATTTCATACACTAATTATCATCATTATATGTTCTTCATACATTATTTCGCAAGCGGGATTAGCGCTGGGCAGCGCGGGCGGGGCAAACTGTGTGAGGGGTGCGGGCGGGGCAAAGCGGCTGCCGGCCTACGCGGCGCTCGCGCGGTAACGATCACGTGTTGTTTGCAGCGTTGCCAAACCGTCTCCAAAACGGACGGTTGTTCGTTCCTTTTGGTGATGGACCGTCCTTTTTGGACGGTCAAGACACTCTTTGTTGTAATAAATGATGCCCGTGATGGGCACAAGAAAATTTAGTGAAATGGTTCGACCGCTCTGCTCTGCCAGCGTATTTGTATGTGACTGTATTTTAAATTCGGAAAATCGTATATATATTTTGTAAACTACATGTGTAGTGGCTAAAGCGCACTTCTCAGTGCTTACATACATACATCGACTATATACCCATACCCATAACACTTTGGGGCCGAGTGGGGTATTTTAAGACATTTCAGTTATCTTTTTAGAAACAAAAACACGTTACAATTCATTGCAAAAAAAATGTATTAGCAAGTCACAGCAAGCAGAGTTGGGCATTATTCGAATAAATTTTTATCTAGATAATGATTTAAATAAAAATTTATTCGCAATAATTTATTCGCGAATAAATTATTCGCCGAATAAATCATTCGGCGAATAAATTATTCGCGAATAAAAAATCATGAATAATTTTTTATTTGAATAACGAATAAAAATTTGTAAGTCAGCACTTATGAAGCTGAAAAAAAAGACATGGTGAATTGAAATTTGCTGTTGTTTGTAAAGTCACAATCACTTGCGTTGTTGCGTTAGGCTCTGACATGGTTGCGAAGACCACTGACATGGTTGCATAGGTCTCTGACATGGTTGCAATGACCTCTGATATGGCTGCAGAGTCCAGGGTTCATCGGGTTGTAACTTTGACTTTGACTTTGGCAGTGATTTTGTCAGTGACTTTGACAGTGGTTCTGGCTGTGACTTTGACAGTGAGTTTGACAGTGCCGACAGTGACTTTGACAGTAAATTTGACAGTGCCGACAGTGACTTTGACAGTAAATTTGACAGTGAATTTGACAGTGACTATGACAGTGACTTTGACATTGACTTTGACAGTGACTTTTACAGTGACTGTCACTGTCAAAGTCACTGTCAAAGTCACAATCAAAGTCACTGTCAAATTCACTGTCAAGGTCAATGTCAAAGTCACTTCCATAGTCTCTGTCAAATTTACTGTCAAAGTCACTGTCAAATTTACTGCCAATTTACTGTCAAAGTCACTGTCAACGACACTGTCAAAGTCTGTCAAAGTTACCGTCAAAGTCACTGTCTAAATCACTGTCAAAGTAACTGTCAATGTTACCTTCAAATTCACTGTCAATGTGACTGTCAAACTCACTGTCAAAATCACTGTCAAAGTCACTATCAGATTCACTGTCAAAGTTACTGTAATTGTCACTGTCATAGACACTGTCAAAATCACAGTCAAAGTCACTGTCAGGTCACTGTACAAAGTCACTGTCAAAGTCACTGTCAAACTCACAGTCAAAGTCACTGTCAAATTCACTGTAATTGTCACTGTCATAGATACTGTAAAAGTCACTGTCAAAGTCACATTCGAAGTCACTGTCAAAGTAACTGTCAAAGTCACTGTTAAAGTCTCTATCAAAGTTACTGTCAATGTCACTGTCAAAATCACTGACAAAGTCACTGTCAAAGTTACCTTCAAAGTCACTGTCAATGTGACTGTCAAAGTCACTCTCAGAGTCACTGTCAAAGTCACTGTAGTTGTCACTGTCAAAGACAATGTCAGAGTCACTGTCACAGTCACTGTCAAAGTCACAGTCAAAGTCACTGTTCAAAGTCGCTGTCAAAGTCACTGTCAAAGTCACTGTCAAAGTCACTGTAATTGTCACTGTCATAGACACTGTCAAAGTCACTGTCAAAGTCACTGTCAAAGTCACTGTCAAAGTGACTGTCAATTTCACTGTCAAAGTAACTGTGAAATTGACTGTTAAAGTGACTGTCAACGTCACTGTCAAAGTCACTGTCGACGTCACTGTCATAGTGACTGTCATTGTCACTGTCATAGAGACTGTCAAAGTGACTGTCAAAATCACTAAGTTTCTGTCATAGTTACTGTCGGAGTCACTTTTAGTCACTGTCAAAGTCACTGTCAAAGTCACTGTAGTTGTCACTGTCATAGACACTGTCATAGACACTGTCACAGTCACTGTCACAGTCACTGTCACAGTCACTGTCACAGTCACTGTCACAGTCACTGTCAAAGTCACAGTCAAAGTCACTGTTCAAAGTCGCTGTCAAAGTCACTGTCAAAGTCACAGTCAAAGTCACTGTCAAAGTCACTGTAATTGTCACTGTCAAAGTCACTGTCAAAGTCACTGTCAAAGTGACTGTCAATTTCACTGTCAAAGTAACTGTGAAATTGACTGTTAAAGTGACTGTCGACGTCACTGTCAAAGTCACTGTCGACGTCACTGTCATAGTGACTGTCATTGTCACTGTCATAGTGACTGTCAAAGTGACTGTCAAGGTGACTGTCAAAATCACTGTCAAAGTTACTGTCATAGTTACTGTCGGAGTCACTTTTAGAGTCACTGTCAAAGCTACCGTCAAATTGACTGTCAAAGCCACTGTCAAAGCCACTATCAAAGTTCCACAGAACCCGACCATTAAGTAAGGTTACTTATAAATGAAATTATTCGCGAAATTATTCGTTATTCGCGAATAAAGAATAAAAATAAATTATTCGTTATTCAAATAAATTTCCTGCGAATAAACCAAAATTATCTATTATTTGAATAACGAATAATATCAGGATTTTTATCTATTATTCGTTATTCGAATAAATTTTGCCCAACTCTGACAGCAAGTAGCAGACAGGCATCACCGATGTAGGGAGCAAAACTGCCAAGTTGAAGTGGGATTGGGCCGGGCACGTCTGCAGGATGCACCCGGATCGATGGGCCAAAATCGTCACGGACCACTGGGTGGGTACCTCAAGGCGGGTCCTGTCGCAGAAATAGACCCAGAAAAAGAAGGCGTGACGATTTTGATGCTTATCTGAAGGAGTGGGTGGAGGTTGCACTAGACCGCAACAGGTGGAAAACCGCGGGGGAGGTCTTTGCCCAGCAGTGGGATCTGGTAGGCTAACTATAATAGCAAGTAACAAAAACAAATTACCTACACTAAAATGCGATTTAATATACTAGCTGGTGCCAGAGATGGGCAAAAAATATTCGAATAACGAATGAAAATTCCAATATTATTCGTTATTAAAAAAAATAGTTTATTCGCGGAAAAATTATTTGAATAACGAATAATTATCTTTATTCGTTATTCGCGATTAACTTTATTTATATTTATATGTAACCTTACTTATTGATCGGGTTCTGTGGAAACATATTTAGGCCTATGCAACCATGTCAGAAGTCAATGCAACCGTGTAAGAGGCCTCTGCAACCATGTCAGAGGCCTATGAAACCACGTCAGAAGACCCTGCAACCATGTCATAGGTCATTAAACCATGTCAGAGGCCTCTGCAACCATGTCAGTGGTACTGAAACTATGTCAGAGGACTCCACGGCCATGTCAGAAGACTCTGAAACCATGTCAGAGGGCTCTGAAACCATGACAGAGACCTCAGAGTCTGTATCCTTAGCAGAGCATTCTGCAACCCTTTCAGAGGACTCTGAATCCATGTCATAGGAATCTGAAACCATGACAGAGGACTCTCCAACCATGTCAGAGGACTCTGCAACCATGTCAGAGGACTCTGCAACCATGTCAGAGGACTCTGCAACCATGTCAGAGGCCTGCGAGACCATGTCAGAGGCCTCTGCAACCATGTTAGAGGCCTTGTCAACCATGTCAGAGGACTCTGCAACCATATCGAGGCCTCAGAGACCGTTGCAGAGGCCTCGGACATGGCTGCAGAATACAAAACCATGGAAACCATGTCAAAGTCCTCTGCAGCCATGTCAGCGTCCTCAGCAACCACGTAGGACTCTGCCACCATGTCAGAGGTTATTGCAACCATGTCAGAAGAATGATTTATTCGGCAAAAAATTTATACGCGAATAATTATTTAAATCAAAATTTATTCGAGTAATGCCCAACTCTGGCTGGTGCCCGCGAACTTCGTCTCGCTAAGGGATACTTGTGTGCCAACAGAAGCGAAACATCATGCTTAACAACTTTTTAGTATTTATTATACACTTACCATCAAAAAAATTGAAACACCTCGGTTTTTCTTGTTTTTGGCCGAATTAAACATCAAAAAGTATTGTTTGCATTAGAAAAATTATATGACTGTGTAGCTGGCAGTTTTGTCTTTTCAGTGTGTGTAAAAAGTTCAAAATTCAAAATTGAAACCCCACCTGTTTGTTCTGTAAATAAGATGAATGACTGAGACACGTTTCCAGTTTGCGCCTTTTAACGATTTATAACATTTTCAACATTAAACTTTAGAGCTTGTCTTATCTTATCATGAAACTTCTCTTTTTTTAATTGTTTACTGTGACTTTGGATCGCCAGAAAAAAGTTAGATTTTATCTAAATCATGGGTATTTTGCCCGTAGAAGCCGCCCAATTGGTGACATTGTCAACTTTTGGACTTGGTCATCGTTTTGTGGCTGAATGTTTGCATTTAAGCCTGACCTCTGTTCATAAAGCTTACAAACGCTATCAAAAGACTGGTCTGTTTACGCAACGTTCAGAATCTGTCGGAAATCGGGTCAGTTCTGAGCAACATGATCGAATTAATGTTATGAGTTCTTTGCAAAATCGCTTTTCAACTGCGGCAAAAGCTATCAAATGTACAAAAGGTGGTTGAAAGTGGCTCTATAATCAGAATAAGGTTAAAGCAACGTAGACTGGTACCGCCATAGCCAAGAAACGGACCAAAATCAACTAAAGACAATTAAATAGCGCGCCTTAATTTTGCAAGTGAGCACCTAAACTGGTCGTATACCCAGTGGATCAAATTCCTCTTTTCTGTTGAGTGTACCTCTAGAATTACGCTGAATGGTAACCACGGAAGCACTATGGTTTACAAAAGGGATTAAAAATGCTTTACACAATGCTGCATTGATAAAAAAGTCAGTTATGGTGACAGTTCGTAAACGGTTTGGGAAGGAATTAGTGCCGACAGCATGACAGATTTTGTCTTTTCGTCTGCAGTTGATTTGGGCCCGTTTCTTGGCTATTGACGTACGTCTACGTTCTCTTAACCTTCTTCTGATTGTAGAGCCACTTTCAGCCACCTTTTGTAGTACATTTGATAGCTTTTGCCGCAGTTGAAAAGCCTAAGGCGTCGATTTCGCAAAGAACTCATAACATTTTTGGAAAAATTCAATTTCCAAAAATTGTTTAAAAGTCGCATACTGCAAACGTGTCTCAGGCATTCATTTTATTTACAGAACAAAGAGGTTGGGTTCCAATTTTGAATTTTGAATTTTTAATACACATTGTAAAGACAGAACTGCCAGCTACACAGTCATATATTTATTTTAACGCAAACAATACTTTTTGGTGTTTAATTCGGCCAAAAACAAGAAAAACCGAGGTGTTTCGATTTTTTTGATGGGAAGTGTAGATAAGCCATACTCCTGGTGTTCCACGTCAGGTAGTTAGGCAGACAGGCCCTCGAGCGCTGATAAAAGTTATCATCACTTATCTTTTATAGATGTTGATCAAGACATTTGACTGCTCAAGATTTTTGAGTGATGAATGCATGCACAATCTATGGAGGGGTTCAAACATAACACCTGTTGCAGCGCTAACGCATGCGTCTGTCAGAGACATACAAATTTCGAATTACTAAACATTGAAATAAAATAAAATATGAGGGGGGCTGTCATACAAATATTTGTTTAATATCGTATTTCTTGTGGGAATGAGCGACTTTCCCGCGGTAAATAGTATCCAACCAAGGCTAGTAGCTACATCATATTATAAAAAGACTTATCATCATGTTTTACCACACAATACATAATAATACTAGGTACAGAACACGCACTCCGCCATAGCAATTCAACAAATAGAAACCTTTACTCTCAATAATAAAGAACAATTTCCGTCGCGCCGGCTTTGGATACCTACTTTATAAATACTTTATTTTCATTTTTCTTTTGATTACGATACCTACTTTCTTTAGATCAGTTAAAAGGGATGTAAAATTAACTATTTTGGGGTTAATCTACGACCAGCGTTTATTTAGTGATAAGTAAAAGTGCGACTTCTTCTTAATTGTACATCAAATTCATCTTTTCTACTACTGTTATTCTTCGACGACGGTCACACAATTTCTTATTTCAGTTTGTTTGTAGCTCTTTAAATTATGAATGAATGAGTGATCAAAACATAATATCTTAACCGTTTACCATTCTTGACATTGGGTAAGGGTTCCTGTCGAAAATGTCCGACAATTCTACAAATATGTCGAATTGTCATTACAATTTAGTGTTAAATAAAACGAAATTGACAAGTTTTTCCGGACAAATTGTCACCTGTCGCCTGTCAAGAAAAATTGTTTATTAAACAGAAATATGTCAAATTGTCATGACAATTTTTTGATTTTGTCGATTTTCCACCGTGACAATTTTTTTTTTTTTTTATTTATTTATGATGGGCTTACTCTTGACCCCAATCTTACCCTAGAGCAGAGATGGGATCTACGGTGGAGCGAGCTTGCCCAGAAGATGCCTATTCACTCTAGACTTAAAGAGATTCAGGTTATATGCACTCGGAAATACAGACGCAGGCAGGGAATTCCATTCTTTAGCCGTGCGCATAATGAAAGATGATTTGAAGCGCTTAGTGCGTAATGTGGGTATATCAACTAAGAACGGATGGTAGCCGGCCGTGCGTCTGGATGTCCGATAGAAGAAAGGAGACGGTGGTATGAGCTCATGCAGCTCACGCGCACACTCTCCGAAGTACAATCTGTAGAAGACCGATAGGCAAGCAACCTTGCGGCGGTGAGCCAGGCTGTGAAGCTTGGTCGCCACCAGTTTTTTTATCGCCTATTAATCTCTTGGCTCTGCGTTCCACCGAATCCAGTGCAGCAAGTTGGTATTTAGCCGAGCCATCCCAAAGGTGACAGCAGTACTCCATGCAAGATCGGACTTGAGCTTTATAAAGAGTTAGAAGCTGTTCAGGCGTGAAGTACCGCTTGACTTTATTCAGGACGCCCAACTTTCTAGCTGCAATTTGAGCCTTGGACTCGATGGTGGTGCCAAAGTTGAGGTCAGAGGACAACTCCATGCCAAGGAGTTGAAGAGTGTTGGTCACTGGAACAGATGTACCCCGAAAAGTAGGAGAAAAGGTGAAAGGACTCCTTTTTGCGGAGAAAAGACACGCCTGCGTTTTTGAAGCATTGAAGCTGACGAGATTGTCATCGCCCCACTGGGAGACGTTACTTAACGTCAGGCTCGTACGCTCAATCATAGCCTTTCTCAATCTTTGGATTTCATCACCACTGGCTCCTGCGCCGGACAGATATTTCTCGGCGACAGTACTGTCATCTGCGTACCCAACAATTCCTGAAGAAAGAAGGTCATTGATGTGCAGCAGGAAAAGCGTCGCGGAGAGTACAGACCCCTGAGGAACTCCGGCGTCAATAGCCTTGAGGTCAGAGGAGCAGCCGTCTATGACCACTCGGATCGACCGTTCACTCAGGAAGTCAGCCACCCAGCTACAGAAGCCAGTGGGTATGCCGTACGCTGGAAGCTTGCTCAACAGACTCGCATGCCACACCCTATCGAAGGCCTTTGAAATGTCCAGCGACACTGCTATTGCTTCGCCGTGGTTTTCAATGGCCTCGCCCCAGCAATGCGTTACGTACACTAGAAGATCTCCCGTGGAACGCCCTCGGCGGAAGCCATATTGACAATCACTGAGAAGATCATTGTCTTCGAGGTACGAAAGCAGTTTGCAGTTCAGAACTCTTTCCATAACCTTACAGAGTACGGAAGTGATGGCGATCGGTCGATAGTTGCTAGGGTCGGCACGGCTACCCTTCTTGGGCACAGGTTGCACATTGGCAAGCTTCCAAGATTTTGGTACAATTTTGACACGAGAGAGAGGCGGTACAAGCGTGTCAGTACAGGAGACAACTCAGGCGCACAATACCTCAACAATCTTGCTGGTATGCCATCAGGACCACTGGCCTTGTTCACGTCCAGACTGCGAAGGGCTCTACGGACCTCTTTATTGTGCACTGTGATCTCAGACATCAAAGAATCACAGTGAGGTAAGGTGGGTGGATATTTCGAGCCAGCGTCTATACGAGAGTTGCTCGCAAACAGATCGGCAAATAAATTTGCTTTCTCTGCCGCGGTGTGGGCAAGCGACCCATCAGGTTTCTGCATTGGAGGTAGTGAGGACGGCAGAAGTTGGATTCGACTGATTTCGAAAGGGACCAGAACTGCTTACTACCCGGTGGGTATGATGCAAGCTTTGCCCCAATACGGCTAATATGGTCGAACCTAGCTTTTCGTAGCACCCGTTTGCAATACCTGGCGGCGGCATTATATGCTCTCTTCTTTGCTCGCACTCTTCTCGCTCGCACTTTTCGATCACGAGCTTTTACCCAAGCGTAAGCGGACTGTTTACGAGCCTCAGCTCGAGCACAGTCCGCATTGAACCAAGGTTGGGCTTTATAACCGAGCGGGATATCGGAGAAAGGAATGAAATATTCCATTCCCTGCCGGATTACAGCTGTGATCGCATCAGCGACGTATGAGAGTCTTCCGAAGAGAAACACATTTGCCGCCACGGGTATGAAGCAAAGAAAGCACGCATCTCGTCCCAGTCTGCTGACTCGTATCGCCATACTCTCCTCGTGCCCCTAGGGTGTAATCCGGAGGAGAGCAGATGGACACGGATTTCACCACACAGTGGTCGGATGATCCCAGCGGAGCCGAGACCGAAACCGAATGTCTGTGCGGATCAGTTGTCAGCAGAAGGTCCAGGCAATTGGGTGTGTGGTCTGTGATATCTGGTATTCGCGTCGCTTGTTCCACCAGCTGGGTGAGATCTAGCGCCAATGCTAGTTTACGCGCCTCTCGCCCAGCATGGTCAGTTTTCTGGTATGGGAACAGCCACTCTTTATGGTGAGCATTGAAGTCCCCAGAAAAACAAGCTCTGCTGTTGGATATCGCTGAATTGCTGTATCTGCCGTCTCAGAGAGGTACTCCATGAGTCTAGTCGTCTCCTGATCTCCGCTGTGCGAACGATAAACACTGGCGTAGAGTTTTTCTACTCCAGTGTCAACCAAAAGCCACAGCACGGGAAACCCTGAATTCTCAAAGCCACGGAGACGCTTACAGCAAACGTCATCGCGAACATACACACAGACCCCTGCACGCTTCTTAAACTTGTGCTCAAGAGTGTAACCAGGGTAGTTGAGGTATGCCACGTCCAACGGTGTTGCTATCTGCGTCTCCGTTAAGAAGAATAAGTGCGGCTTCTCGGTCTCCAGGTGGTGATGGACCGGGTCTAGGTTTGTGTGTAGACCTCGGATGTTCGTGAGGTGCACTTTGAGTGGGAGGAAGTGTTGCCGTTGGTCAAACTTTTTCTTCTTTTTTAGCTTTTTCATGTTTTTAAAAGAGTTTTGTCGATCAAATTCTTTATTAAACAAGAAATAGTCAAATTGTTGGATTGTCACCTGTCACCTGTCACCTATCACCTATCACGTTTATTTAACTGGGGCCTGAAGGTTACAGCCGGCGCGCTTTGTAGAGATGCGAATTTCGAGATTCATATGAAAGTAGGTACCTACGAAAAGTATACTGGGGTTCATTTCTACAACTTCCGTAACTTAATGCGATACCGATTCGGTATACGGAACCTCCATACGAATACCGTGGCGGTATATACAGACAGAGTCGATAACCGCTAGGGTTTCTCCGGGAAATTTGGCCTTTGTCGGGACGGGAAAAATGGATCAAATTCCTGGGAATTCAGGAAATAAAGTAGAAACAACAAAATTATTATTTTGACGACATTTTCAATCAGTGTTACTCATTAAAAAAATATATGTGTATTTGCTTTTTCCACTTTTACTCCCTAATTTTGTTTGTTTTTTCGGACCCCATAAAAACAATAAATTGATGAAAATGAAAATTTTTAAAGTTTTTCCTTAATTCTTACTTCAAAAAGAAGCTACTTGCCAAATTTCATTGTTCTAGGTCTACGGGAAGTACCCTCTGAATTTTGATTCTCTTGAGAGGGTAAAAAACACGCGTTTTTACTGCATAAACGGCTACATCTTTTTTTAACTTGAAGTTAGGTGCTTGATCTTTTCATAATTACTAGCGTTCATAGACTTGAGCATACGGTTTTAATTTCAACTCGATATCTTTACGCGTTCCTGGGATAAAGGGTCTTGCTTGACAGAATGACAGACGGACGGACAACAAAGTGATCCTATAAGGGTTCCGTTTTTTACCCTTTGACGTGCGGAACCCTAAAAACTGTATTGTATTGATTATTTTGGTTTTTTGGTATTTTAATTTACTCACAGTTGTATATTATTATTATTTTCATAAATTCTTAAATTATGCACTTGCAGATCAAAACCAGATTTTTTTTCAAAATTTATTCCAATTATTGTAGTTTAAATGGTATATTTTTAGGTAACTTACGAAGAGAGACTAAATAAACTGTATATATTGTTGATTACGATTTTTTTGTTTAATTTTAAAATCATTTTATGATTTTCAACTAGGAAAATTAATATTTCGACTTCCTGGGAATTACCAGGAAATGGAGTTCGGGAGTTTGGTGTCCAGGAATTAAACAAAGTCGAGAAATGAGAAACCCTAATACCCGCTCAACCCAGGCTCGACTTGGCCCCAAAGTTTTAGGGGTAGGTATAAAAAGAAAAGATCAATTTATGTATGTTTGTAAGCACTGAGAAGAGACGCGACGCTCAAGTCACTACACATGTAGCATCGTCGGCTCCCCAGCTAAATAAGCCGTTTAGATTTGCCGTTTTTTTTTACAATCATTCAGTTCTGATCTACCCATAAACATGTTGGTAGGTAAGTAGGTAGCTAGGTACCTAACCAAATATGCTTCAGATTTACTCAAATATAGTACGTCCACTTTAAAAATCCCATTTTGATAGCTGCCAAATCCATACCAGAAGACCGGTCAACAAAGAAAGATAACTCTCATGTCAAAGCATTGGTATGATTTTTACCGCTGTCAATATTGGTTTTTATAAAAGACGCGAGATTAGAAAGATTTAATCGAAATGACGATACGATTAAATGTACAAAAACAGGTACCTACGTAAATAAACAAAGGGAGTTTTTCTAAGAAATCACACGAATTGTAAATTGCCGTTTGAGCCGTCGCAGCCGCCACCGCCACGCACTGCGCCGCCGCCGCCGCCGCCGCGCCGACCCCGCTCAAGGACTTACCCCGCTTCACTGCGGTCATTAACCTCTGAACGCATTTTATTGAAAATGTAGAAGATTTCTTGAAATTATGGAATAAAGTTGCACAACTTCATACATCCGAATTGTCACAACTTTACAGTATAAAATTTGTGAACTCTAATGATTGTAATATTCTTTTCTATGTTATGTAAGGCATTTCAGTTCTTCTTTTAAATAAAAGAATGAAGTATTGCGTCAATTAGGCACATTTTTATAATTTGATCTTATTTATGCTTTTTAAGATCAGTTGTACATATTTCATTGACTCTAATATTTTTGTGATCTCGTTTATGTAATTTTTACATTACTATGGTTTGAAGTGGTCGAAAATTACACAAAATCGAAAATTACACTATCCAATCTGTCACATTCACAATACTGGCATATTTTCAAACTTTAATTTATTTACAGATACTTATAAGTTCAAAATAAAATATGTGTCACCAATCCCTGAATTGCCAATTTTGGAAGCATGACAAATGGCACAATAATGCAAAATGTGCTTTATAGACACACATTGCACCACTATGCAAAAAATGAGCGACTCTAGATTTTTTGTAAGCTAAGGCCTCAAATCAAGCTAGCCGTATCGGACTAGTTTGCAAAATGTCCAGTTTGTAAACTGTCCAGCTTACAAAATGTCCAATTGCAAAATAACCAGTTTGAAGATGAACTAATTTGAAAAGGGTCCAGTTTGCAAAAATACAATTAGCGAAATTAAGGGGTGGATTCAGACCATGAAACCGAACAACTTTCCCCAAAACACATGGGTCAGTGACCCAGTATTTCATATAAACTGGATTTATTGCGAAATAGACATTATGCAAACTGGACATTATGCATACTGGACATTTTGCAAACTGGTAATTTTTTCACCATTGGACATTTAGCAAAATGGACATTATGCACCTAAAAGCCAAGGCTATGTGACAGTCGCGAATATCCTAAATAGGGTTGAGTGAACCTTCTGTAAGTTGTGCGTTATATTCAGCAGTGGTTCTAATGTTGAAAAAGTTCCCTGGAATCTAGAATAAATACTTACACTATTGTCGGTTACATTTAATTAAGTACAAATCTCTTGAGAGTGTAGTCTACTCACAAAACAACAACTTTTGTCAGAAACTTTTCTTCGAAATAAGAAAAAAAAATTTGGACCTCCCATACTAAGTGACACACTTTTTCAACATTTTTGTATGGGAGGTCCAAATAATCTTTTCATATTTCGAAAAAAAGTTTCAAACAAAAGTTGTTCAGTTTTGTGAGTACTTAGATCACACCCTCACACTTTTTCAACATTTTTGTACGGGAGGTCCAAATAATTTTTTCATATTTCGAAAAAAAGTTTCAAACAAAAGTTGTTCAGTTTTGTGAGTAGATCACACCCTCAAGAAACCCTATATTACATCACAGTAGTGAGGTGGGTAGGTATATATGGAAACTACCTTGGGCTATTACTTACACTCGCTTACAGCTTACCTATAAGTTTATATTAGGTAATAAATAGATTTAGCCATAAATGCACAGTTTATATCTAGAAAGGTAAATGGTGTTAATTCTGGGATGCAGTTTTACTGTACAATTTACCATTCTCCAAAAAGAAAAGCAAAGAACTGGAAATCAATAGCAGGTACACAGAAGCTAAAGTGCCAAAATAGGTAGTTGTACACTTGGCTTTTTACTAAAGACAAAAATGCATCGTTTTACTCATAAGCTATCCCGCTTCCCTTATGGAGGACTGCCTCCTAAAGAGGGCTAGGTATGTTTTTCAAGAATATTTATGTATTTACCTATGTATGTAGCCAAGCAAATGTTGTTTTCACGGGCTACAGCCTAAACGGCTTGACATAATATGGTGTCGTTAGATTCGTCTCAGCAGCGCGATCACTGGCTATATAAAAAATCATAATTTCAAAATGGCGCATTTTAAACGTAAAATATTACTTAGAATATTTATTTTTTTTATAAAATGGCTTGTTTAGAATTAGCGGCGGCCGTTTTTCCAGTGGGAATGAGATGCTTTATGTGAAGTTATTATGTTGTGCAATCTCTTACAAGCTAAAGGAATAACTAAGAATTAGCAAGAGGAATGCCCTGCAGAATCGAATCCATATGATATTATCATGACCAGAAAATTGTGACACCATCTAAACCTCGGAAAATATATTTTATAATGAAATGAGGAAGCTATATGGATACTTGTATTTTCTCGTAAAAGATGTTCATAATGAACCGTCATGCAATTTGGTTCTCAACTTCCTACATCTTACACAATTTACTTACATCTCTTAATATTCACAGTATTAAAACAAAGGCTTGCCATGCATCATTCATCATTAAAAAAACTTATCTATTAAGGCGAGACACACTAGTAATGTCTGTTTGTGCGCTGCGTAACGCAATACTAATTTCGACCTTATTTTCATACAAAATGGTTTATGTCAATCGGTTTGACAGACGCATCGGTTGACGCAGCGTTGTGCGATGCGCAGCTCTAGCGGTTGCATCTGCCTACCCGATTGACTTAAACCATAATTGTATTAAAATAAGATGGAAAATCGCATTTTCCTAACGCATGCGATAGCCCTGCACAAACATTTCGCACAATGGGACGTTACGTGTGTTCCTTGCCTATATTTTAACAATGGATATGGGATTGATAAAGATAACTAGTTTACTGTGCTCGCCTGAGCATGTATGAAACCATTTTTTATACAGGGTGTCCCTGTTTAAGTGGTCCAAAGAAAAAAATTAGATACTTGACCTCCTTTAGCTAATTAAACTAAAATATTGTTTTGCAATATTAGAAGAAGAAAAAAAATGTTCTATTTAGCCCGCGTAGTTAGCTCTTCTATTCTCTATCGTTCTTATGATGTTTCTATTTTCCTTAGCCCTGTCTAGCATTTCCATGTTAGTTACTTTTCCTTCCAACTTATCTTTAACATTCTGCGCCAGCTTCACATCTCAAAGGCTTCTAGATAGTCTCTATCTTTCTTTGTTATGTACTAGCTGCCCGTCAGCGGTTTCACCCGCTGCAACCCATCTGTTACCCCTTTAGGGGTTAAAAATCGAAAATCCTTGAAACACGTGGTACTGTTTTTTTTAGCTGTTTGATCGTAAAACTGTTCAACAACGTGCTTTCGCAGGGTCTAACACCCGGGTCTTGGAAGAAGGCTACCGTCACGATTCTCCACAAAAAGGGAGACAAATCAAAGTTGTCAAATTACCGTCCCATTATAGTATGTACGTTTTTGCTTGGTGATTTGGACAGCGTCACTGTCATGTCACTGAAGGCAGTTTAGGGATGTGACATAATTTACCAACGAGTATGAGTTCTGGTACTAGTAAGATACTAGCTTAGCTACTCAATACCAGCAATAATAGGTATCTATGAACTTAAGTATTTTTGGGCAGTAATGAATTAGAACAACAACTATACAACAACAAGTGTATATAGGGTGAAGTTTTACTAGTGACCGATAGTAGAAATACAGGTCGTGCTTGTGAAAAAAGCTACTTTTCCCAAGAAACATAGTCGAAATAAGAAAAGAAATTGAATCTCCCATTGTTACTCAAATCAGCGGATCGGCAGTTTGCCGTTTTGCTAACAGCCACAAGTTCAATTTAACTCTATAATATAACAATACCTACCTCAAACACTAGATATTTATGTACACAGTACAATTTCGTTTATTTCGCTTTTGTTATTAGGATTTCATAATTTCCGTTCCTTATGGCGTTCCGTTTTCCATACAAAAGTTCAATGGAGTTTTGTCTGTAAAGGAGACAAGAGTCGGTTTAAAAAACTTGATGGGGAGTCCCGTGGGTATATAAGATTGTCGCAAAACACTAAAAAGATTTTTTAAATCATCAGATTTCCCCGTAAAAAGCGAGTCGCCACTTTACGAAAATAGATGGGGCTACTGCTGCAACAAATACGTTTAATTTTATTGTGCAGAAAATACTGATTATATTTTAACTATAAGTAGTTTTGCGACAAATTTACGTGTGCCTTCATCATTCAAAATAAAGTTTCTTTAAAAAGAAACTCTACAGCTCATGTGTAACCCGACTGAAGTGCAGTTTTTCGTTTGTATGACGTAACGAACCACCTTATCATCGATATTTTGAGTGTTGCTGCTTTCCTCATATTTTTATTCGAAATTCGTGTTGCGGTGTTTATCCAAATGCCGAGAGCGTCGGATACAAGGCGACAGGGTTAAGTACTTAATTAGTAATACATTTTGAGTTTGCAACACTCACAAGTGAGTGCTGTCTTACTTTCTTTATTTAGTACCTAAAGTGAAAATTTAAACGCAACAAAATATTATCATCAAAACAAAAGTTAACGAAAAGCCTCTAAACCTAAAGACGCAGTTAAGCATCACCGAAAACCATCCTTCACTCTCAGGGGAGGTTCCACTCTCAAGACCGGTATACTTACAAGCATTGTCCACGAAGAATGTTAGGATTTTTTTAGCTTATCTTCAAGTGTACAAAGATGGCACTATGCTAATTTGAAAAATCAATACTAGTAAAATTTCGTCGGTCGAAAACAGTTAGACATAAGAATTTCGCCTTCTACAGATATGAAAATTTAAATTATGTAATAGGAAAATTATTAAGTTTCTAGAAGTCTCGAATGATATAAAAGCTGTATCAAGCTGAACTAGGCTGAAAAGTATTTCTTCCTAGTCACTGTTATTATAACAGTAACATGCCTATTATTTAGGGCACATACCTACTAATAATGTCTGTGAGATGTAACTTTGTCACAGCGAGCATAATATTATTTATTTAATAAATTTTCCGATTATTAGAATACAAAAATAAATGTGCCATATTTTAGGCAGAATTTATTATTCAGTTTAGCTTAAAATTAGCTTAACAAGTTGATATTTAAGTGCCTGTGCACACATGCGACTTTTCTCGGCGATTTTTTCGTCTCACTACGTGCTAAAGGGCTAGTATGAACGTGTGCACACGAAGCGACGCGTTTCTATATAGTGCGACTTTTTAGGTCAGGTGGTCATTTCAGAATGGTACTTTTAAGTAACGGTGGTTTAAGAAAAGATGGTGGCTGTATGGCAACATGCAGTAAAAGTTGAGGGTACTCATTTTCTAAGAATATAAAAAAGCGCTGATGGCCATCGCCAAGTAATAACTTTCAAAAACAGCCAATAAAAATAGCGTTTGTGGAGAATTTGTGATTTGAAAGAACGAACAACGTTTCGTAACACCCTGTATTTGAATTTAGATTAAATTTACCTAAACAAGTGATATTCAATAGTGATTTTATCATTTGAATTTATCGACGATTATACAAGCGCCGTTTCAAAGTCACTTCAAAAGGCTCTTCGTCAATCTCATGACATCTGTCCAAATCACCAAGCTACAATGAACACAGTATAGCCTGCTCTCACAGATATACAAACTCTTCGCAAAAGTCCTGTGTCACCGACTTACTGCCAAATTGGATGAGTACCAACCCGTGGAACAAGCTGGCTTCCGGAAAGGATACTCAACTATGGATCACATTCACGCCGTCAAGCAGCTGATGGAGAAGTGCAAAGAGTACAACCGGCCCTTGTGTTTCGCCTTCGTTGACTATGAAAAGGCATTCGACAGTGTCGAACACTGGGCTGTGTTTCACTCTCTCCATCGCTGCGGCATTGACAAGCGATATGTGGATGTCCTCCGGGAGCTATACGGGACTGCGACAATGCAGGTGCGCATGCACAGAAACACCGACCCTGTACATATTGACAGGGGAGTCCGCCAAGGAGACACTCTCTCGCCTAAACTCTTTACCAACGTACTAGAAGATATCATGAAGACGTTGGATTGGAGCGTGAGAGGAGTCAATATCAACGGAATACGCATGTCGCATCTGAGATTTGCAGATGATCTCATCCTTATCGCCGAACGTGTCCTGGATCTCCAGCAAATGCTATCAGATCTGCATGATGCTTCCCTGAGGGTCGGTCTCAGGATGAACATGTCCAAGACCAAGATCATGACGAATCGCACCACACGTATACCTAACATCTGTGTAGGTAATGATACCGTGGAGATAGTCAGCGATTACGTATATCTTGGGCATCGTTTATCCTTTGACCCAGAAGCACAGGCAAAAGAGATCGAAAGACGTATCGGACTAGGTTGGGCTGCTTTTGGGAAACTGGACGACGTCTTCAAGTCAAAACTTCCACAATGCCTAAAGACCAAGGTGTATAACCAATGTGTTCTGCCTATTCTCACTTATGGTGCCGAAACATGGACGCTCACTAAGCAAAACATGCACAAGATCAAAGTCGCACAAAGGGCTATGGAGCGTTCAATGCTAGGTATCTCCCTCGTTGACCGCGTACCAAACGTGGAAATTCGGCGTAAAACGAAAGTCGAAGATGTAGGTAAGCGAGTGACGAGGTTGAGGTGGAAATGGGCAGGACACTTGGTAAGGCGAAGTGACGATCGCTGGACAAAAGCAGTCACAGAGTGGTGGCCAAGAGGAGCGAAAAGGTCAGTGGGCAGACCACCCGCTCGATGGTCCGACGATATCATCAAGCTTTCAGGACCTCACTGGACCAGGCTGGCACGGGACCGTGAGGATTGGCGCTGTAGAGAGGAGGCCTATACCCTGCAGTGGGTGGATGTGGGCTGAGGATGATGATGATGATCTAATTGTAAGTTTTGAAACAAATCGCATTTAAAAATCATGATTTTTTCATACAAACTTTAAACCTCTTTTTTTACCCCTTTATGGGTTAAAAATCGAAAATCCCTGAAACATTCATGTACTCAATTCTTTCAGCTCTTTGATCCAATCGCAAATTTTGAAACAGATCACATTTAAAAATAATGATTTCCATACAAACTTTAAAACCCTTTTTTACCCCTTTAGGGGTTAAAAATTGAAAAATCCCTGAAACACGTATTTCCTTTGTTTAGCTTTTTGATCTAATCGCAAATTTTGAAACAGATCGCATTATAAAATAAAGATTTTCCATACAAACTTTTAACCCCTTATGTACCCCTTTAGGGGTTAAAAATCGAAAATCCCTGAAACACGTGTTTAATTATTTTAGCTCTTTGATCTAATCACAAATTTTGAAACAGATCGCATTTAAAAATAATGATTTTCCATACAAACTTTTGACCCCTTTTTTACCCCTTTGGGGATTAAAATTTGAGGTAAAGAATATTTTAAAACCTGCCTCTTAACTTACTCTATATACGTAAAAAAACCGCATCAAAATCCGTTAAGAGGTTTTAAAGATATAAGGAAACATACATACAGACACGGGAAGGGACTTTACTTTATACTATGTACCTACCTATTGATGTCCCAGCGTTCACTGCCGTCGGAGCAATAGGTACCTACTCCATGTACTAATTAGCTTTTTACTGATATCAATGCACTTCTCTCAGGTGCAGCACGTTTTGACCTAACGCTAGGCCTAATGGTGGTTATGGATATGCCTATCTATCTACCTACCCATCATCATCATCATCTGCCTGCCCTTATGCCAATTTATTTGGGGTCGACGCAACATGTTCTTTCATTCATCTCTATCAGCCAGCAGTCAAATCCTCACTTACGCCTTTATTTTTCATATCGTCTTTTATACAATCCATCCAAACTTTTTTAGGCCTTCCTCTTCTTCTGCGTCCATCCACATTCATGTTTAATACTTTTTTTGTTACATGCTCTTTATTCCTCCTCATTACACCTACCCATAAATAAATCTATCTATTTACCTACCTACCCATAAATGTCTAAATACCACGATGAGTTACCACATATTTCATTGTCCACGCTCGACTGGAAAGAATAGCAAAAGTTCCGTATTTAGCGCGGCATTAGCAAGGCAGATCAGCGGCGCTAACAGACAAGCTATTATTTATTACTGCACACACACACACGTGTTAGTGTATCACAGAACAATGCATACAAAAAAACCGCGCACGCGCCGACGTTCCCGCTAGGGCTGTCCACATTCTTGGGACATTGAACTACCTATTTAATCTAGGATAGAAAGTAAAACTCTTTATTGAATATATTTTTTTAAATGACGCGCCCAGCGGTTGCAACCGTATGGTGTCAATATAAACCTTTTTTTCTGAATCATACATAACATAAGCTACCTAGATATCTATTAACAAAACCCGCATGGAAATCTGTTACGTGGTGGAAAGAGTTATCAGAAAGACAGAGACAATCAAAAAGCGTCTTCATTTAATACTATGTTTATACTTATTTATTGATTGATATCGATAAGTTATGTAAGTAAAACATGTTTTCCCAAATATAAAGTGGATAAGGCAGTTTGAAAGATAAACTAAATTCGCGTCATGTAGCAGATCTACTCAGCTGTTGCACAATTTCTAATAAATGATCTTTCTACAGTACGGCCGTTCGAATAAGCTATATTTGACAGCTATCAAAGCTATACTAGTAGACATGTCAACAAAGAAAAATAAGCCTTAAGTCATAGCATTAACATGATTTTGACAGCTGTCAAATATGGCCTATTCAAATGACCGTACTGTAAGTACCACACACAATGCAATGAAATGAGAGCCAAAACATTCCATTAAAATTATAACAGCTTCCGTCCATAAAAACTAATCGTTATTACCCATTCGCTATTACTTAATAATAGTCATCTGCGTTCTCAATTTGAAGATGGATGGTTTATACAAGGTTTATACAAGGTGTCCCTGTTTAAGTGATCCAAAGAAAAAAATCTAGATTCTAGACATCTTTAACTACCAATCTGGAACATTGTTTTTTAATATTTTAATAAAAAATAGGACCTCCCATACTAATAATGCTGATTAACTACTTTCTTTCTAAGGTTGGTAGCTAAGGATGTCTAGATTTTTCCTTTGGACCACTCCAACAGGGAACATCCTGAATTACTGTTCGTTTAATATTTTGACAGCCCTGCGTCACTATAGTCGCTACAATTGAAATTGATCGCTTCCGAACTGTTGTTTATTATAGAGTACGTACGTACAACTAGTTCGATCTCTCTACAGCACTAGTTATGTAATTTATAGATTACCGGAGTTATTGCGTAATCTGAGGTGTTAGTTACAGATTCTATTGTCAGATATCGGATGTAGGGTATCACTGTGTAGGTAGGTACGTGGTCTGAATTTTCGAATGTTCACATGCGGAAATCTGCTACTAATTATTACCTACCTACCTACCTGGTTGACTGAGTTACCTCAGTTATTCAATAGATGTCGTTGTTAGTTTTAAAACATTTCGCAAAAAACCAGGTGAAAATGTTTTATGAAGAACTAGCTGCCCGTCAGCGGTTTCACCCGCTGCAACCTATTATTCCGCGGGAAAAAAGCATTATTCGCCAAGAGATGTCGCTGTTAGTTTTCGGCGAAAACGTTTAAAACGCGAAACGGCCCAGTCACGCCACCTATTTCAAAAATATTGGAAAATGCGCGATCCCGTGGGAATGAGACATTTTTCCGTGGTAAAAAGTATCCTATGTGTTATTCCTGATGCCCTTTTATATTTCTGCAAAGTTTCATGTCAATCTAATCAGCCGTTTTTGCATGATGTCGTAACAAACACACACACAAACATCCGCCTTTATAATATTAGTAGGATTAGTAGGATAGTAGGATTAAAACCAGCTAGATATAATTATCGCACTCAAAACCCCTGCATAGCATTTTTCGAGAAAATCGTTACAGCCGTTTCCGAGATCCGATCCTAATTATATACCTATATATAGAGGTAGGTCGAATTCTTCCTCATGTAAATGTATAAATAAGATATGCTTCTATTACATTACACTTTCCTGGCGTCAGTTTTCCAACCGTCTCCCACTATTAGGCCTCACACATGATGTGTAACGACGGCCGTCGAAGTTATCAAAAACGTAGCGTACGGAACGATATTTATTTAACGTCAATCAGCGTTTAAGCCTTCGATGTCCAAACTAGACTGGGAAGAAATACAAAGTGATAAATAGGTATTTGTGTTATGCTTAAGAGTGCCCTACCGGAAATCAAACCTGAACCTTTGCGCCGCCGGTAGTCGCACTACCTCTCTGCGCTACATCTACCTTGAGGTAAAAGTCGTGTGCATCATATGTTTCAAAACCATCAAGGAACTTAATTAGTCGACCATAAAAATGCTTTGTAATACTTATTTCACACATAGACATGTCGCAGGTTTGTGATAAGATCAGGTTTTTGATTAAAACCCTAGGTTTTTTTATCACATACCGGCATATGATTTATACCTAGGTTTTTGAAACCTACACTAGTTCAAGTTAATGATACAATTCTTTCATAAAACATGATTTTACTTAGTCTCCTGGCAAAATATGCTGCTTACAGACGAACTAGGCAGTATGTCGATGGCAGCTGGTGACACCTATTGACACCTGTCGTCGACCAATTGACAGGTGCCAATGAAAGATATCGAAGGCTAGCGTCGACTCGTTATCGTCTCAGCTCATAATGTCCTTTTCGCAAAATGTAGGAGGGGTGAACCAGCCCATAAAACTCAACAACTTTCCCCAAGGAACATATAGGTCGAATCGAAAAGTGAAAAAAAAATTGGACCTCCTATGGCTCCTACTACCTAAGCAGCCGAGCAAGTCAGTTTTGTATTTGAGGCCCAAATTTTTCTTTCACATTTCTGTCTTTGTTCCTTGGGGAAAGTTGTCCAGTTCATAGGCTGTTTCACCCCTTCAACATTTGTCGAAAAGGACATTTTACGAAATTATGACTGCCGCTGTCAGGTGTCGCCTGCTGCCGTCGATACAGTGGCGTTTGTCTGTAAGTAGCATATCATTAAACTAAGTAAACACATATTTTACCTAAACAATTTGGTAAAATTCGAATAGGCCATATTTGACAGCCAATCAATACTAAAAAGAGGAGTAATATAGACCTGATGTCATAGCATTAGGACATGATTTTTACAGGTGTCAAATATGGCCTAGTCAAATGACTGTAGTGCAGGTATTTGATCAAAAACTTATCCGTTTGGTCAAAAACCTGATTTTACCATTAACCTGTGACAAATATATCTACCGCAATGGTAATGTGCGTTGCGCTTGCGTTACGCCTAATCACTTCTTAATCACACAGTTACTATTACCACAGATCTTACAGTGATGTAAGCATCCGTCTAATCTTGCTACACATGTCAAGTGGGTCACATACCACAAATTAAACTGAAATTTAAGAGAAACGGACAAACGCAATACAAATACCTACTTCTGACGAAATACCTTTCCCCGAGCTTGGTTAACATTTAAATTAAATATAAATATGTTAATATTTTTTGCTATAGGTATTTAATATATAACTATATAATCATAATTTTAATATACATAGATCTTAGATTTCCATATACATAAACAACGAATCAAAACACCGTGATGAACCCTACAAGACCATTTATCTGTCTCCATTTCATCTATTATTTAAAAATTAATAGCAAAATAAACGAATTCGAAAAATGCGAATTTCTACCTTATTCGCATACAAAATAAGCGGCGTATGTCAAACGCATCCAGCGTCACGCAAGCGACGCCATATTTGTATGGGAATAAGATGGAAATTCGCATTTTCCTATGGTACCGTCACTCGAATAGGCCATATTTGACAGCTGTCAAAATCATGTTAATGCTATGACATTAGGTCTATTTTTCTTTGTTGACATGTTTCCTAGTATGGGTTTGACAACTGTCAAATATTGCCTATTCGAATGACGGTACTATAATGCAGTTACGAACGTCACGTCGTAGTGTGATCCCACCTAAGTTAAAAAAGATTGCGTTGAGTGCGTTGATGTCTTTTATATGAACATGCTACTTTTTTATACATACCTATTTTTATTGGCGTTTTATTGGTTCTTATGAGAAAAGGCAAACCTGGAATGTGCTAAGTATTCTCTATGCACAAATAAGTATTATACAGGGTGTTAGGAAAAGTAGTTGGTTCCATCAAACCACGCATTGTATAGGTATAATAAGTTGATTCATACTGTTTTTGGTAGGTGGACTTGTCTACGATAGTCACCTCACCGCACTATCGTTTCTAATATCGACTGTTTTAATTTCAAATGTCGTAAGGGACATTTTGTCGTAAGGGACATTAAAAGCTCAGAATATGCAGTTTTTTATTCTCTATCGATCTGTCTTATCCACGCAGCGATATCTCGAAAAATGAAGGAGTTATAAGCAAAAACAGTTTGTAGTAAGTCAAGATCTTGGACAGAAAATTGTAGTAAGTTACCACAAAATACGTATAACATATAGTGGGGTACGCTGTAAAGGCTTTTTACAATTATGAATTACTTTTACGACATAATTCAAAACAAAAACAAAAACACTTCTGGCTGAAAATGTCGCAATTACCAACGGATAAAAGCAGTATGTTATTTACAACATTACTTCCATAAAACATTTGAAATGATTGATGTCACTTACGACATAAATTTTGTTATTGAAACGTCCCTTACAACATTTTTACCACTTAGATCTCGGGAAAATTCCTTTACAACAACACTTCCTCGTAACACTTGGAAAATTCTGTGTCTTTTACGATAATATTTTTTCATAATAGAGTCTGTTACAACATTTTTACGGTTTCGATCTCAAGAAAATGCCTTTACTACACAGTTTTTACATACAGGATGTTTTGATGTCACTTTCCTTAAGGAGGCTGTAAATAAGTAGAAGTCCATCTCATCTAGTGATCTTCCATTCTCTTGACACCCCCAGGGATAAACCTTCAACTACCCATTACCCTTTCGACCATTTGGCATAACAAACTGTCACGTGCCAGGTGGACAAAGACGCAATGCAAGCATTGCATGCTCCGCCGACATTTTTTTAAATACCTACTAGATAAATTTAAACGTTCTTTTGCCACTCTGGCATGGGTCAATGGGATGAAATGAACTACTTCGTAAATGAATATCCGAATTTGAACCTACTAGTGTCACGCGTCAGTGCACGACCATGCTCACCTGCTGGCAGCGTTTAAAGAAAATCCCGGCTTTTGGCTCAATATCTTATAATGTCAGGTAAAACTAGGAACCTGCTAGTTTTTGCTTTCTTATCTTGTTTCTTTTTGTTGCTTTCGTCGAAGACTTCAAACTCATCATCTGCATGATAGCGATGCGTTACATATACAAAAATTCAGACACAAAGGTCTTACTTGCCGTAGAAATGCTGCTGGCTGTATAAATTAGAAGTCTAGCTCTTTAAAAAGAAATGCTGCGTATTAGGAAAAATGTCTTATGACATGATTTAAACGGTCTTTATTGATGAAATGTTTACTTTCCGAAGAATTTCCTATTTTAGGTTTTCTCTACTAATAAAGCTCTAAAATCTGCCATGATTCTATGCTTTGTAACGATCCCATATCACGTACTCTATGAATACAGGACTACTACGGGTCTTTATTCTTGCTTAGCACAACCCTTCCGACCTGTTGATATCATGTGACGTAGGTAACTGCTAAGGTTTAGATAGATTAATAGATTCACTAGTTTGAATAAAAGCCCGCTTGCCGGTAACACACTGCATAAAATTTTGTTTTTAGTAGGTACTTTGATGATGTTGTTTATAATTAACAATTAAACAACTGTACCGTCCTATAATCATACTTAACATGAGAGAAGCAACTCATCTACACCTACAGCTACGGTCGCACCTATCTGTCCTTGCTCGTGATTGGCTGCTCCCACCTCCCCGCTCCTCACTCCGACAGGCAGGGCGGGGCGAGTCGGCCCGCTTGGCTTCATTGGCGATTTTTCGACGCCGGCGCACGGTCGCCTCAGAAGATAATTTTTTGAATTTCGCCAAAGTTTTATAATTCAAAAAATTATAAACTTTAATAAATTATTTTAATTTAACTATTTCAATTTCTTGTTATATGGCGTTTTCAAAAAATTATTTTCTTTTAAATTTTTTAATTAATAACGGTTTTACTCCGTTCGTTTTTTAAATATTGTGTAATATCTGTCCTATTTAAATTTGTAAAGTCAGTGAGTTTGCAAAATGGGTAAGTCCTTTCTATTTTATTGAGCATGCACTCGGAAAATCAAATTTCTGAAGGCGGTTTTCCGTCGAACACTACTTTGCAATTTCATACCAATTAAATAAGCAAAGTGTGTTAAAGAAATTTTGTTGTTATCAAAGTAATAAATTCGTTCTCTTCTTTTGAAGACGATCAAATGAAAATCCAGTAATTACAGTGCCTTTCATAAGCCTTGAGTGACATGATTTAAATATTTTCAACACAAAAAGTTGATCCGTTGTAGGCTGCTAGTTATCTGTAAGTGATACATTTTGCCTCAGGGTAATATATTTTTAGTTATAAGTATCATCCGGTCGAATAATTTGTAGATGTCGTCCGTGTACGCCACGGAGTGAAGTAAGGTCACTGATTGATTTATGGATTTTCATCAACAAATTTATTATTTAATTAAAACTTCAGTCTGTAATCAGACACGTGGTTTTTAAGTTTGTGTTTTGTTTGACACGTCGCAACGTGTTCGACGCTATAAACACGTGGTCCTCACTTTTAAAAAATGTTGACTTATATATTTAATTTCTACCTCCAAAGTTCTTTTTCTTTGAGGTGTTTCTTTAAAACTAAAGAATTTCACTAAAAAGGGTGTCGCTGTGACCCCGAATAATGCAGTGAGAGTTTACGGCACACCTAGTCCGTAGAACGTCTTACAAAATAGGTAGAACAATCAAATCTCAGCAAGGATATTTTGTAAGGTATATATACCTAATTTTATTCTATTGCAATGACAATTGATATTATATGGCTTCGCGAACTAGGCCATGTTCTCTTGTATTTATATGTTACCTCTGCGCAATGCAAGGTATACCCTATTTTATAACATCATTAGGAGTACGTTGGCCGCCAGCGCATGGCGAGCCCTTTGACTCCTACATCCCCGCGCAGGGGTTGTGCTTTTTGATGTCATGCAGATTGCTCTCGCCTGCACTTGCAGGAGGGCCTTAATTTTCGTCCTAGTGCCTTTCGTATACGTGACGAACTGATATTTTGTAATGCGAGACAAATATCGCAAAAAATAGTGAAAAGTATATTGTTGCGTTTCGGTACTACATACTCCTCAAAGGACTGGGTCATCGTGGACCCAAAAGTTTCGAAACGTACCTACATATTATTTTAATACCTCGCGCAGAAAGAGTCGGCCAGCGAATTTCATAAAACTGTGTGGCTTAAGATATAAACTGTACTGTATTAGGTATTACTCTTATACCTATCCCATATCAAACAGCCGAAAGTTCAGTGACATTCGGCGCAGGCACGATATGTCTTACCTACAAAATACAGGATTCTCCCTTTTACTAATTTCGAAGTAGGTATTCTATAAAAACAAATAGTACATCGTCAGGGCCTTGCCTCAGACGAAATTAACGAGTGTTACAAAGGGTAGTGTGTGTGATAGTGAATCTCGCAGGTTCGAATCCTGCATGTGACATTTTATTTAGATAAGTATTCTAATTGAATACCTACCCGACACGTTTTTGTTTACAAAGTCCATGATCCGATGGACGCATCTGAGATAATTATTTTCAATGAAATTTGCTTTGAAATGGCTGTTACAATTTCTAGTAAAAGAAGTTTACATCTTAGCGTATGTAGAGGCATTCCAAGAAAATGTTTTGAGGCTTCTAATATTTCCGTGTAAGAGATTTGATATCAACATAAAAGCTTTAAAAAATTTCACATACAGTATCTTTGTATCATTCATAAGCATAACATAAGCGTAAAGTAGATGCTAAACGTCACGTAAGCGACAAGAAGTTGATGTTTTCGTGGAATGCCCCTGCGTAGCTTTGAGCTAGTTAGAAACACCTAAGCAAGGAGATTGTCAATAAAGACATTACCATAACCTCAGGGCTGAAGTTCTTGCAGGTTAATGTCTTAAACTGTTTCACTTTGTGATCATTACAGTGGCTCACTGGGTCATGCAATAAGAAATAAGTTACAACATTGTTCTTGTAATGGAACGACCATTTATGCATTTCCCTTGCTCACTGTCATAAGTAGCAAGAAATCAGTTCTATTAAATAGTATTCTCTTACTACAGTGTCAACTGTGTCCCCTAAAAATATAATACGATAGTACTAATGTCATGCTAAGGGATATCCCTTACGCTTGTCATTCGTTTACTTCTTTGAACTATGGTCAAAGAGTGCCATGAAAGTACCTACTTCAAATAGGTACGTGCTGTATTTTTGGCAGCAAGTAACCCCGGAGGGGAAGATGTACA
Organism: Phthorimaea operculella; assembly: GCA_024500475.1. NCBI lineage: Eukaryota > Metazoa > Arthropoda > Insecta > Lepidoptera > Gelechiidae > Phthorimaea > Phthorimaea operculella. The sequence goes on along the minus strand of JANFCV010000170.1, from coordinate 676,882 downwards.
ATCTAAGCTCTCTGAAGAGTTAAGTAAAAAAAAAAAAAAAAAAAAAATGTGTTAGCGAGATTTTAAGCAACATGAAAACAAACAAAAGTGGGGAGAGAAGGAGGCCGTATGGTAATGGCCTCATCTCAAAACGGATAAGTAAATAACCACCTACCCATTCAATAAATGTCACACCTAAACTATGAAAAGTTTTTGCTTTTTCAATTCATTGAGAGAAAAGCGTGTGTTTGGGATACAGATTTATGTAATGTACCTAGGTAATTTACTTAATCCATCATATTGCTATAACTACATTCTGTTGTAGATTCACAAGCTAGGAAACATCAAAACTGGTGGTAAATTATCTTAACTAGTCTAGCTACTGAAAACTAGTACCTAATGTCTACATGTCATATCATAACATAAGGTAGGTATACTTGAAGTACCTACCTCCTCGGTTGCCATGACCTTGGACATGATATACGTAATGTTACTTTAGAAAGTTTGCCTACCCCGTAAAGGTTTAGGCGTGATATATACGTATATGTATGTATCTAGGATGTTTTTATACTTACTACCATAGGTACCTACTCAAAGTGTTATGATATGAATGACATGCTTATTACGTAATGTGTCTAACCATCTGCACTAGAGATAAAAAGTTGTAAAACGATATCAAAATAATCATTTTACTTAATACCGTCTCGATCGGTATGAGTTTTTATTTTCCTCATGTGTGGTCATTTTGCTACCTACTCTATTTATTATGAATGAAAGCTTATGCGGAAATAAACAAAAAACTACCTACAGTCTATGCGGGTACTTTTATGGAATAAACAACACTACAACACGTTTCAAAACTAATGATGTCAAATAGAGGGTACTTTCGCAAATTGACATGTTTTAAGTCACGAGTGAAAGATTCCTGACTGCCGTGCATAAGGTGTTTTGAAACGTAAAGTGGTGAATAAATCTGTCTATTTTTAGACGTACGTAACTCAAAAGATGATACCGTTTGTTCCAATATACTTATTTGCTCTGAATGTCAGGCATTCGTGAAAGTACCTACCTATTAGGTTATATGTCTATCAATTATATTATTTTGCAAAACAGATAGCGGAAAAGCTATTTCGACCTGCCCACGAAGGTACGATGGTAGTTTATAATCGTACAGATACTTACATTGTGAACTAACGGTGACTGTTGCACTATGCGTACACAGGTGCACTCTGAGTTGGATATCAATCTATTACCAATTAAAAGATTTACAATGAGTTGTTTATGCTGACTACCTAGTAGACGTTAACGTCGTTTTACAGGCAGATACTTACTTTTTTGTTTTCCTCTGTAGGTGGGCTATCTTATATGTACGTTATACAGACAAGTTCATGCGCTTTTAATAAATTTTAACGGTTACTTAGGCTTTTCAAGGGACGGTCAGAGGTAGATAGTCTGTTATTAGAGGTAATAATAATTGTATCCACCTCTGTATTTATACTTACAAGATAATACCAATAGATTCATACAATGAAGTTTCTGTGACAGCCAGATTGATTGTGTTTTTATGAAGCTTGACCGTTACTCCGACAGACTAAACAAGGTTAGTTTTGATAATTATTTGCTTATCACATAAATATTATGGCAAGCCCATACGTATTAGGAAGTCATACGAAGATATGATTTTACAATTGTTATTATATTAAGAAAGTTTATTTCATTTGAATTGAGGTATTTGATGGCCTGGTTTTCTATCTGCCATTGCCTAGTTAGGACAATGCATACCTTAAAATTTACCGTTGACCTTTTAGTAAGGGATTCAGGATACCCTATTACATTACCTACAGCTTGAGCAATCAAGCACAGTTGAAATGTATCAGCTTTGTTTTTCTGTGTGCAACGGTTGCTGACTTACTTACTATCTTAGTAGATAGGTAGTTAGAATGGAAGATTATATAAATATTACCTATTTTGCGTATCCTACCGCTAGCTAACGGTGGTTACCTTCCTCTTTTCTTTATTATTGGGTTTTAAGAAAATGGTACCTATTATATTTTTGTTGATTGGTTCGAAAAACTGCAATTGTGTTTCCGTGTATTCACTATTTATTCACAACGGATTAGGTAATGTAAGTCTGTAATTTGTGCATTTGATTTCAAATACGAGGAAAATTTTGGAAAGGCATTATGTCATGTGCTAAATACTCTAGTATTTATCATTATATTTTAATAATTTACGCTTATTAATCGTCATTTAAGAGTGAGCTTCTGGTATGACAAAATTTGGCATTTTATATATCCTTTGATGATTGTTTAATTCATTAATATAGTGGTTCAATATCATTGAATTCAACAGATTCTATATTATAAATTATTTAACAATATTTGAATTTTTTATAGTTAATCACATTGGCGATAGCTCCCACTCCTCCAGGCGATAGGAAACATGTCTCATGTTAAGTATGATTATAGGACGGTACAGTTGTTTAATGACAGCATTTTACCTACCAATAAAATGCTTATTAAACTACTTACCTCCTATAATCATACATTTTTAATTCTGCCTGGGATACTTTGTAAAAAATTGAAAATATTTTCTACAAAATAATTATAATATTCTAATAGAATATTATTGTGAGACGCAATGAAGCCAAGCGGGCCGACTCGCCCCGCCCTGCCTGTCGGAGTGAGGAGCGGGGAGGTGGGAGCAGCCAATCACGAGCAAGGACAGATAGGTGCGACCGTAGCTGTAGGTGTAGATGAGTTGCTTCTCTCATGTTAAGTATGATTATAGGAGGTAAGTAGTTTAATAAGCATTTTATTGGTAGGTAAAATGCTGTCATTTTAATTTTTTCACTACGGGTAATAAAACCAAATTATTGCGCTAAAACACCTTGGTCTAGATAAGTTAAACTGTTTTTAATTTGTGTACTAATTTCAAATTAAGATGGTAGGTAATTCTATTATTAAACTAATTGTTTTATCTAATGATAGTTCTTATATTTCAAATTGTGATTTGTTTTTTTAAATATGCTTTTTTATTTTCTTCTTACTAAACTAGCTTGTGATTATTAGATAAATGTATAACACCATCTTAAAAAAATATTATTTTAATGAGGTAGTATTAACATACGCTACCAGGCTAATTATGTATGACATTGCATCATTCCGCGAGATTTTTTCGAAAACAATATTTGCGGAACGCTACTCATAGCATGCCATTATCCAACTGCGGAAAGGAGCCAAGACAAACTTTGTAAGTTTACCGGCTTCCATCAAAATGTATTATGTAATGTTTTTTATAATAAACGATTAATCTATCTATCAACTTTTGCGAAAGACTTAAAGATAAGTAAAACCTGTCTTTTTTAAAGAGAACATTTTAATATATCTAATTGTTTTAATTAAATCCTAGTTTTGAGATAATAACTAACGAAAAAGTATTAACGTTAAAAAAATATTATTATAATGGCTTATGCAAACCTGAGTGGAACTACCACGGTACGTGGATACGTGGTATTCTGACTGGTACAAAATTATCACGCGATTAAGTTACACGCAACACTGCTGTTCTGCTCAGGTTTGCTTGGGGGATTGCTTGTTTAGGGCTTAAGACATATGAAATTAGTAACTCTTTGACTATAATAAATAGTGACTTGTAACTTACCTGTGGTCACAAAGTTACTAAATTCAGGTCTCTTGTGAAAAGGGTTATCAAAAAGAATCAAAATAATATCCTTTTCTTTTTACAAACAACAATTTACTGTAAGAAAATACCAACTTCCTACTAAAACCACTAAAAGTTTATATTTAAACCCTAAGCGGAAAGGTATTTTTACAGTAATTTCGTGGTAAATTTATAATCTGTACGTGAGTTACGACAATTATCGAGTACTTACATAAAGCTTTCTTAAAAATTCACGGTGCTTTACAACACACAAAAAAATATTTCAATGTGATAGAGCCTTAGTTACTACAAAATGAATATCATTCCTGTACGTAACGCCATTGTAGTAAAAGGAATATTTAGCACTCAAAATGTCGTAAAGGACACCTTAACCAAAAATTCGTGTCGTAAGGGACGCAATCTTTAAAACTAGTGAAATAATGATTAATTAGACTATTTATTCTGAAAGATATCGTAATTTCAATACTTTTCTGTCTAGGAATCATTTAAATCGGTTGAGATTTGAAAAAGTTATATGAATTGAAAAGTTGAAAATCGTTTTTTTGCTCTCCTGAAAAGTAGTGGTTTGTCCCTTACGACATTTGAAATTAAAACAGTCGATATGTACCTAGGTAGGAATTTTACAGAACTAGACTAAGTTGAAATAACTGTTTTTCTAGTCCGATGAAGTCTACGATGCCGTAGAACGCCATCTTTCGCATTAGTTTCTTCAAAAAATGCCCATTAAATCGAGTGAGTAATATGGGTGCGTATAACTTGTGCAAAGAAAGAACAAATCCCGAATTAGCAACATTATTGTTTGCGTCCCTATCATATAAAATGACATATGAGCAGGTCAACAATAATGTCACAAAATAGAGGTATACAGAAGGTTCACTCCACCCTATTTAGGATTGTCGCGACTTTTAATTGTTACATAGCCAGGGTTGCTACTGTCAAAAATCTCAAAGTAGAAAAATATAAAAAAAACAGCAAAATCTGATACAAGAACGTCATATGATTTTGAGCAGCCAGTAAGCGTCAAAATCGTCGCTTATACTCAGTGAGCTATCTGTAAAGGCGCCCCGCGCGCCGTTTCCCTAATTTGTTGCCAATTCGGAATTTGTTCCTTATCTGCGCAAGTTGTGCCTACATTTTATTGCACACAGAATTTCTCACTTGCAAAAGATTGTGTGTAATAAGCCTCCTCGTGTTGCCACAACAGGTCAAGAGTCAACCAAGTCAGAACGGCTCACAATTTAATAGATTATAATAAATACCTACCAACTACGATTACATGCGTCAATATTACCGTCTCTTATTGCGTTAGTAATGTTTTGATTGACTATTAAATGTAAAGCCATACCAGTTCACAAGTTAGCTATGTATGCAATATTTTTTCGCAATGGTACGTACGTACGTTTTATTACCAATATCCGAGAACCAAATAACCTCGATAAAGGATCATGCTCACGAAATTATGGATGTTCGTCCATTGCTTGCCTCATCACTTGAGATGTGGACGAGCCCTGAGTACTTATTTATGTATGTGTGATGTGTATTGGAATCCTACTTTTAAGACAATCTCGCATGCGAAAGTCATCAACAAATGATGTAACCATTCCCTTGACAGCCGATGTGGTGCAGTGGTCAGTATACCTGCCTGCCACGCAAAGGTTCCGGGTTCAATTCCCGGTGGGGTCACTCACAAAATTGATATTTATCACTTTGTGAATTTGTTCCCAGTCTGGTTAGGACATGGCAGGCTGAACCACCTGATTGTCCGCAAGTAAGATGGTTCCGTGCTTCGGATGGGCACGTTAAGCCGTCGGTCCCGGTTGCTGTCTATGATGGCGGTCGTTACACAACCATGTCAGAGGCCTGCTACTTGCAGTAGGCGGTTGAAAAACTCATCAGGTTCATCGGGTCGTTGAACGACTCGGTGTCCCACACGAAAAGAAGAAGACCATTCCCTTGCCACAATTCAAATTTAATCATGTCATGACATGGATGTGAATGGATCTGTATAGTGTGATGCGGACGGCAGTTAGCAGACTTTCGCATTCTAAAGTGTTTCAAAAATACACCTCTTGAATGAATAATTATGCAATCGTTGCAAAACTGGACCACCCAGTGTAAGTGTAAGTACCTATCTTCAGTTACGTAACGAAAGCATTCCATAGAATTGCCTTCGTTTCGTGGACTGAACTTTTGAGCTCTGTATGGCTAGCTTTTTTTTTATGTTCCAAAAATATTAAAGTCGTCTATTTTTGGCCCATAGTTTATGGACCATTAGCCGAACCCAATCTGAATCCTAAAAACAAATCTAAATAGAAATCCGAAGCCGAATCGAATTTTTGTAAGTTGCCCTCAAGTAACGCCAGCCATACTGGACTATTTTGACACAGTTGATGTTTGAGTAAATAAAGTTGTTAGTTTTTCTTCTTCTTCTTTGAGTGGGACACGAAGTCATCCAACGACCTGTTACTTGTTGATATGTACCCAGTTTGTTTATACCTAATAGTAAATTACGGGATGACTTACCATACCACCTGATTTTCCGGGACAAAGATGGCATCCTGCTTTGAATAGCACATTAGGTTTCTAGGCCGTGGCGTCGCAGATCAGTCCATCGCCTTGAATCGTAAATACACATAAAACGCACAAGTGCCTTAGTGGTGGTGATGCCATTCAAAGCCAGCAATCTCACGGCAAACCAGAAAACAGCAATACTTAAGCCAAAAGCGGTATTCATACGATTTCAGCTCAAACTGCCTCAAAAGGATGGTTGGGTAATTCTTAAACTTGCGGTCCGAAAAACGAAAAATGGGTAAACCAGTTATTTTACTAAAAAAATGTTTCATGGGGTTTGTACATGCCCTACAAGTCACAAAAAAAATATTTGCCGAGCTTAAAACCTATGTGTAGTCTAGATAATAGAGTTTAAAAAAAAACTGTGTCCATGGAAGTGACATTACATCCACGGAAGTGATGTTACATAGTTTAAAAGCAGCAATATTGACCTTACTTCAGAAAACAAAGTCACAACACCTCTGCCCACGTCTTCGGGGTTGTCCCTTTGGCTGTGACGGCGCTAAATAGCCTTTTCAGGTCTTCAAGGACAGGTTTTTCACTAATCTTAAGCTGCTCTGAGACTACTCCTTCTTCCACGGGAGCTTATCTATTCTCCAACTGCCTGAGAGCCACCCCAATTTCATCTATGTTTGGAAGATACTCCGTAATGTGGCGGAGAGAGGAGCTCAGGAGTGTGTCACGTCAGATTAAGGTTTTGGCATATGTAAGCCATATAGGTTTCCGTACAAATCCTCGATTTTAGCAAAAATCTCTGGGACCTGGGACTGATTTGCCGGTTTATCCATTCGAGGTAGTTAGCTTCGCTAGATGACTTCTTTTCATAATCTTTCTTGCTTAAGAACTTCGATCCCTTACTCAATCCTCTTCTGTATGAGTCGAGCTTTCCATCTTTAGAGATCACGTTTCACCACAGCTAACTAACTAACTCCGCTGATTCAGCGATCCAAAAAGGATCTTGGCCTACGAAACGAGCTCCCTTCATTGGTCCCTGTCCTCCGCGATCTCCTGCCTATTGTTGCCTTGGAGATTGCGCAGGCCAGCATCCACCATATCATTTCAGCAGAACCTTTGGGGCGTCCCTTCTACGCTCTTTTTGTTCCTCAATCCTCCCCCATTCTATCTACGTGACCAAGCTAACAGAGTCGGTGAGCTCTGGTCGCGCCAAAAAGTTTCACCAGGCTTCTGTTACATTTCAGGAGTGACTGGGGATCTGCCAAAACATCTAAATCGCATTACTATCTATATCTTGTTACCCATCTAAATCGCATTAGTTTCAAGGACTCTGCCCTTCAAGACCTTGTAAACATTTGCCGGGGTCTTCAGAGTAGCGAATCAATTTTTCAATTCGATTAGGAACTCATCATGTCTGGATTGGGGCAGTTTGAGACCGAGAACTGACCTCACCATGTCTCTTCTTTCTAGCTTGAATTTGATGTTTACAGTGCCTCTTACAAGTCGGTGATCGTTTTTGGTATTGAACCTGTTGATCACTCAGACATCCCTTAATAATGAAATCAAACTTTTCCATTGTCCTCCGTCAGGCTCAGAGTTCTTCCAGATCCACTTCTGTTGTAGCTTTTCCTGAAAAAAAAAAGATGCATTTGGTTTCTGCTCCCTTCGTAGTCACGAACTTTGGCGTTGGGCCCCCAATCCACCCATGACAACATTGAAGTGGATCTTATCGGTTCGGTGTACGGTACGGTCTGAGCTGCTCCAAGTCAACACATATACCTGTACAACTTTAGAGAGAATCTTTCCTCAGTCAATTTCAGTACGAGGTACGCTACTCTGGTCGAGTCGTTACAGATTTCATCAAGTTGTTAGCTGTCACGTTCTTAAAGAGCTTTGAGCAATAACCCACCCTGGAAATATGTGCTCCCTTCCCTAAAGCAGAATAGATAGCCTGATTCTAATGTTATCATGGCTTCTTCCTCTCTTCGATTTCTGAAAATCCATAGCTTTCTTTTAGCCGTAAACACGTCCGTTGTTCACAGCCAGAGCCAGTTCTTCTTGGTAGCCGTCATCCGTAGCTCGGGATTTTCATCATTCTCTGCCCCACCCCATCACGGTAGAACTAGGGACCGGGAACTCCATTGGCGCTATTCATGCATTCGAGTTGATGACCGCAGTGCTTTCGGCCTGTGATGACAACTCGAGAGGCGCTGCTGCCCCATGTTCTAAAGCCCTTTATCGCTTACAATACTTATAGGCTTACGTGGGGGGTACTACTCTGCCAGGGCCACACAGCTCGATTTTTTTGTCATACGTAATAAAACGGATACAAATACACAACCCTGGATTTACAGACTTTAGGAAATATAACTCAATGCTGAGTGTAGTTACTAAAATCCAGTAAAATCACTTCCGTGGATACAAAGTCACTTCCATGGACGCTTAAATATCCACGGCGTCTATGGAAGTGACATCCACGGAAGGGACAAAAAACGTTTTGAAAATTAAAAAGTTACCTCAAAATTTATTTTTTAGGCAAGATATTCTGGCAACATTGATATTGTACAGCTGACTTTCAGAACCATTCAAAATTTCTATAGAATAATAAGATTCTTACATTTGTCGACGCCCACGGTAGTGACCTGTTATGCTTGACGAAATTTGAGAATGCCCTTTTCAACACATTTTTATCAAATCTTCCAGCGACTCTTGCACATTTGACTTATGAAATGCTAATGGCAGATTGTTTATTATCTGTTAAAAATTTGTGTTTGGATACACGCATTATATTTTTCGTAAAAAAATTTATGTGACATTTGCCCATGGAAGTGACAAATTTTGTGCTCACATTTTCTAACCGCTGTATTTAAATCTTAAAAATCGCTTTATACGATAAGCAAGATGCTTATTTTATTGAACTATGATTGCGGTAATAAACGTATTTCCATATTTTTGTACAATACTTTAATTATTAAATTAATAATTTTTTAAATGTTTTAAATTGGGTTTGTCACATCCACGGAAGGGAAGTTTTCGGATACATTTTTAATTATAGCGATTCATAACATACTCGTTGTTGAAGAATTTTATGCTAGCCTTACTTGTTCATAACAGAAGCTCTAAGAAAAAAATGGTAATTATATAAAGTCGTATTTTTTGTCTGCATAAAAGCACCTCAACAGTTTTTTGACATGAAAATGAGAATTACCCGGTTATGTTTTGCGAGAGTATGTATGTACGAGTATATAGATATGTATGGATGTGAACAAAAAAATCATTTTCACGGGCCAGTACAGCGGTTTACACTCGGTAGATTTGGCCATATGAGGTGTCGTTAGATTTGTCTCAGCTGTGCGAGTGATACTGACTGTATTAAAATTTCATAAATTAAAAATTGCCGAGTTTAAACAAATAATAAAACTTTGAAATTCCGCAGTTGGGTTTTGTTTTTACCCTACTACCTCTGAAGGAAGGTTATGTTTTTCGAGAGTATGTATGTAATAATGTATGTATGTATGTGGACAAGAAAATTCTTTTTCCCGGGCTACAGCCCAAATGGATAGCTGGATTTTGACATATGAGGTGTTCGTTAGATTCGTCTCAGCAGCGCCAGTGACGCTAGCTATACTAAAATTTAATAAATTAAAAAAGCGGCCAAGAGCGTGTCAGACACGCCCACAAATAGGGTTTCAACGTTTATATATCAGGTTATCAACATGACAAAGTTAATTTTGTTGCTGGTTAGTTTGCAGCTGTATGATTACCAACCGCAAATAGAAAAACTTTTTTTATTCCGAAATCTTTGGTGCTATCCGTATAGTTTTCATGGTAACTTCAGATTGAGAAGTATATTCCATATTTTTTTCAAATTTTTAGCGTTTACACTTTAGGAGTTACAGCTGGAACAAATTATGGCTCAAAAACGCCCCTTTTAAAAGCAAATATCTCGAGACAGAAACATTTTAGTGACTTTGTTTCAAAAAAACCTCCCCTTAGTTTGAAAAGACCTATTCAACGATATCCTTCTCAATATTACAGGAGAAAAAAAATTTTTTTGCCCCCCTTTCACTTGTATGGGAAGGGGGTCCAAAAACAATAAAAATATTTTTTTCCCAACATTTCTAAATTTGGGTCAAGACGATCTATCTTCATACTAAATTTGATGTCGATAGCTCTAAAACTGACGGAGTTATGAGGGCGCGGCATACAGACAGACAGACAGACAGACAGACTTGACGAAACTATAAGGGTTTAGTAGACTACGAAACCCTAAAAATGGCCGGTTTTAAACGAATAATTATAACTTTGAAATTACCGCAGTCAGGTTTTTTTTAATAAATTATACTTGTTTGTTCCAGAGGGTTCAACAAAATGGAGGCACATTCGAGTGGGGTTGGCAGCAGCAACAATCACCCACCGATAGGGGCGCCACCGTCGGGCACTACTACGTTAAACTGCCACAGGTAATGCAGGGTTCATCGGGTCGTCCAACGAACCACACGACACGAATACAATATAAAGTCCTATTAAATTCACTGCAAATATTTTAAGGGCATGCGTAAATATGTACCTATAAGAAAAACATCAATGGCGTTTTTAAAAAAATCTACACGCTGGATTTTTTATTTTTATTCTTAAAACACACTTTTTAATTAATTATGTGAACACCTTTGACTGACCCGACTGACGTTCCGCCACGTAGACAGGATTCACTTACACGGCACGCACACTAACAACCAACCAATCACAGCACCTATTTTTGGCGCGTAATTTAAATTCATCGATGTGTGTGTTTCTAGGACAAACAGGGTGCACTTTTTTCTATTTTTTTTAATAGATAAAATTAGTCAATAAGGGTTTTGACTGAAGTCCTTAGGCAATATGGTTATTGAATTGACTGGTTTTTCCAGTCAATAACGTAATTGACTAGTTAAGGATTTTGCCTGTGACATATACACCATCCAAATTGAGTTAAATGGTCGCTGGGAATTAGTTGCAAAAACAATTTTTATTTATTTAACAATTTATTGTTCACAAAACAGTTATGGGACAAATACAAAAAGAAAAATGACACAACAGGTACTGCTTATCTCTAAAAAGAAATTTCTTACAGCAGACCTAAGGAAGTGAGATGTAATAGAACATGAGATGCGGATGGGACGAGCACAATTTTGATGTAGAAAATAAAATGAATATAACAAACTAAAAACTCCTAGAAATGTATACCAAATATCAATACAATACATATAACATATTATAATAATAATAAAATCCCAGTAGATGGAGTCCTACAACGCGTTAGTGGTCAAGATATACTTGCAAAATTCGAGGGCTTGGAGGGAGCTGCTATAGCCCAGTTGGTAGAGGCTTCGCCAGTACAGATAGCCAAGGTCGCTGGTTCAAATCCAATCTGCGGATAATTTTTTTCCAAATTTTTTTATACCTAACACAGGAAATGTTTTAAAAGGCACCTATACAACGTTACATAAAGTTGCCGCGTGGTGATGGCTTACAATAGCATCACCCCATATCTTCCCGTGGGTGTCGTAAGAAGCGACTAAGGGATTTGAGAGTTGATATGTGTATTGCAAGTTTAGGGGACAGGCTGACAACTTGCCACTATGGTGATACAGTCTTCTGAATGGCTCTGAATTTTGTCAGACCTGATGTAAATGATCGTTTTTTATAGCCGTTTACGCTCGCCTACCCCGCAAGGGATATAGGCGTGATACATGTATGTATGACTATTTTGATAGATAGGCACGCATCGTGCGATGCAAATTCGCAATTATGTGTGTTCACCGTAAAAAACCGTTATTTTAAAAATGGCTTATTATGTAATTTTTGTATCGTAGGTAAGTAATTGAAGTTTAATCACGTAAGACAACAATTACTTACCTATCTCAAAATCTATTTAAGTAGATTGGCTATAAATTTTGTTAAACCAATTTACTCTGTCTTGCCTACGCCCGTAATTAACACAAATAACACTGTTATATACCCACCTATTATTTACACATTCAACCATACATCAATCATAGCACTTGTGATGATAAATACAACCACCCCACACGTGCAAGGGCTTGTTTGTAAAGTACGGTATATTGACGCACTTTTCCCAATATTTATTTGATGTAATTTTATACGTACGCTATAATCTCGCGAGTTTTGAGCGAGTAGACATTCCTGGAAGAAACCTGCGTCGAACCGGGTGCCTTAGAACAGTTAGGCGTCGCACCAATCTCGCTGAGAAGAACCCGCGAGTTATAGGGCCAACCCTGTACGAAGCACTACCCACGGACATAAAAACAGAACCATCTGACGAAGCGTTTCGATCCCGACTGAAAAACCTTTTATTGGAAAATGAATTTTATTCCGTGAAAGAGTATACCGACTGTAAATTTACATAATGTAATGATTTATATAAATATGTGTGATTTCAAATCACTTCTTTTGATTATTATTATATGACATTTTGTTTTTATTTTATTTTTTATACTTTTGACTTGCTTTTGACATTTTGTTTTTTATTTTAATTGATTAATTGTTTACTTTGTATACTTTGACATTTTGTTTTTTATTTTAATTGATTAATTGTTTACTTTGTATACTTTGACATTTTGTTTTTTTATTTAAATTGTTTATTATTGATTTTTTGACGAACACATTGTGAAAACTTATGATTTGACTGATTATGTAATTCTGTAATTTTATAATGTTCTTTCCACTGTGTGATAAATAAAACTAAACTAAACTAAACTAAAAACCGATAGTTATATAACAGTTTCCGTGGTGTTTTACTAGAAATTAGTCTTATAACACTCTTATTAGGGGTGCAACTACCTACATACATACTTTCTTGGCTTTTTTAATTAGGTGTGATATAATATTTTGTATTAATAGTTTAATAGACTTAATCAAATATCAAAACACTGCTAGACTAGACTACGGTATCTGATTTTGATCCTCCTTCATGCCATCATCCATCCGCCATGTGATGCCGGCTTAGAATCGAATCACCCCAACTCTACCCTTGGGTGTGTAAAAAGCGGATAATGATCCAGGGAATGGGGAGGAGCGTTGAACGCTGCGCGTTTTCTTTAAATGCAACATCTTGCACTGCGCTCGCCAATCCGCCTGCCGAGCGTGGTGAGTAAGGCAATACCCCTCGACAGGGGGACAGTCCAGCAGTGGACTTTTGTGGCTGTTATGTTTTGTGGATAATCCTTCAGGCAACACGCCCTTTTGAAGTTTCGTAGTCTACTGGAAACCCTTATTTATTTATTAAGCAATGAGGAACTGAAAATTCAGCTGCAATGGCATCGAAAAATCTAACATTGTTAAGTTTATAACGGCTTTAATTCTGATATGACATTTCCTCAGCAAATATTAGCTTTCTTTTTACTTTTGTAGGTACTACAACAGGAAATTTGGAACAGATGTCATTTGTTTGTTTGTCAGATGTCTTTTTAGACTTACGAAAAGGATAGCGAGTTAGCGAGCAAGAAGATACACAAATGAACTTAAATATGTAAATAGCGAGTTAGTAATCTTGACCTAGGTATAGTCGAAGCGACCGTATCGCGCTCTCTTTCTCACTTGATTTTAAAACTAAGGAAGAAAGGGATCGCCATAGGGCCGCGACTGCCGCCCTATGGCGATCCCAAGTATTTTCGACTACAGCTCAGCGATAGCTAGTTACACCCCTGGTATTAAAACTTACCTATTAGAAATTGATAAGTTTTTCTGCCGAGTGCAAGCAGCGTAAGGCGGAAGGAGTACCAGCGTATCCATCGGTGCGTGTAATCTTAACTACAGCGTACCTACATGTTACTTCTAGATATAACGTTGAGAATTTGTTAATTTAATAATCGGTATTCACATTTCAGGAGGATTTTGAAATTGAATAGGTAGGTACTTGTATTAAAAAATCCGAGCCCTTATTTCATTTTTGACAGCAGGACGCCTTTTATACAGGGAGTAACAGAAAGGAGGAATAGGAGGTATAACAAGCCGAAAGGAGGTCAAGCTACTCATGAAACTGAACAACTTTGCCTATGGAACATGGGTCGAAATATGAAAGAAAAATTTTTGCCTCCCATACAAAATTGCCGATCAGCTGATTAATTTACTATGGAAGGTCCAAATTAATTTTTCATTTTTCGACCCATGTTCTATGATCTATCTATGGGAAAGTTGTTCAGTTTCATGAGTACCTTGACCTCCTTTCGGCTTGTAATATCCTTTCTGTTACTCGATGTACTTATATAGGGTGAATTTTTACTAGTGACCGATAGCGAAAACTCAGAACCGGCTGGTGATAAGGAACAACTTTCCCCAACGAACATAGGTCGAAATATGAAAAAAAAAATTGGACCTTCCATAGTAACTCAAATCAGCTGATCGGCAATTTTGTATGGGACGGTCAAATTATTTTTTCATATTTCGACCTATGTTCCTTGGGGAAAGTTGTTCCTTATCACCAGCCGGTTCTGAGTTTTCGCTATCGGTCACTAGTAAAAATTCACCCTATATAAGAATCTAAATTCACATGAAAAGAAAAGAAAAATCGTATTCACCAGACAGCTGCCAAAAAGCAAATAAAAATGCTTGGAAAGGTTTACTTAAATCGCGTGAGACCTTGTTTATTAGTTACAACCCGTTACAACAGTTTTAATATAAATGAGACTGCGTGAGTATCATTCATATCATAAACTATTGTAGCAGGTTGTCGTCAAAGCTATTATTATGAGTTATTTATTTTACAAAATTGGACTATCGGGAAGTAACACTATCACAACACTAGCGGATTTATAGCTACGTTCGCCTACTAGTAATTATACTTAGGTGGTAGAAAACCTCCACTAGGGCTCAAGGGGTTGACCAGGTGTCCTAAAGGATAGAAGAATAATACACGTTGTTATAGTTTAGGATACCTATACAAGGGGGAGTAACAGAAAGTCTATAACAAGCCGAAAGGAGGTCAATGTACTCATGAAACTGAACAACTTTCCCTATGGAACATGGGTCGAAATACAAAAAAGAATTTGGACCTCCCTCCCATACAAAATCTCCGATCAGCTGATTGATTTACTCCAATTTTGTTTTTTCATATTTCGACACGTGTTCCATGGGGAAAGTTGTTCAGTTTTATGAGTACCTTGACCTCCTTTCGGCTTGTTATACCCTTTCTGTTACTCCTCGTATAACTTGACCCATCTTAATGACTCCTGAACAAAAAGTTCCATTGTGATCATCTTTAGTTCTATTGTACCCTAAATATTTTGTTCTATTGTGCTCTTACTAAGCCGAATCGGGCCAGATTATATAGGGTGTTTACGATAGCGAAAACTCAGAACTGGCTGGTGATAAGGAACAACTTTCCCCATGAAACATAGGACGAAATACGAAGAAAGAAATTGGACCTCCCATACAAAATTGCCGTTCCGCTGATTTTAGTTACTATAGGAGGTCAAATTTGTTTATCATATTTTCGAAAAATTTTCCTTAGTACCAGCCGGTTCTGAGTTTTCGCTGTCGGTCAGTAGTAAAATTTCACCCAATATTTCCTAAACTGTACTTACACAGTTTTCCTATTGTATTCCAGTCGGAGCAGCAAGTTCGGTATTCGGCCGACGGGTCGGGCTACCACGGCGCGGTGGCCATCAACACGGGCGACGCCGCTAGGGGACATTCGCAGACCTTCGCATTAGGCACCCGCGCGTTACAGCTGCATGCACAGGTAACTAAGTGGCAAGCTCAAAAGAATAGACGCGCAATATGACATCAGTCAGACAAGCGATTGTCAGCCGTTACCACGCTACCACGTCATCAACACGGGAGACGCCGCTAGAGGGCACTCCCAGACCTTCGCACTAGGCACCCGCGCGTTACAGCTGCATGCACAGCTATCGTAACTATTACTTACATAAATTACTTACTTACATAGAGTAGGTATTTAATCATTTCCTAATTTCAGGATTTCAATTAACCGACAAAATACTGCAATAAAACAACATAATCATATAACAAAGTTATGAGGGTCCCCTTAGTGCTCCCCGTATTCCCGCTGTAAATAGCAATGGTCGGGCTAACCTTTGCACCAGAAAGGAAAGAGCCAGAGCGGGGATCAGTTCCTTTATCTCTCTGCCTACATACCTGCACTAGAATCTAGCCATCTTCATAGTAGTTTCAATTATAATAAATAAGTATATAGCTGAAACTTATTTTTATTGCAGGCTCAGAACCAGAACAACGTGACGCACCTAGCGCCTCAGGTCTTCCAACAGCAGCAACAGAGCGGGCCGGTGGACATTTACCTCCTGCACCAGCAGTTCCCGTCACCTGGCTTCCTGAACGACCAGCTCTACACGCCGGTGTACCAACAGAACCTGCAGTTCCTTCCTCAACAACAACAATCTAACAACTATTTCAATCCAGACTCCACACAAGTCAACTTCAACGTACAAACACAACACGTGCAACCCAATGTACAAAACTATCAGAATAATGAAAGGAAGGAAGGTGGCTACGAAATTCTAAGCGAAAACGAAAGCTCTAGACCTCTTAGCAAAGAGGGTTTCAACGAGCAAAAAGTTGACTTAACACAATCTGTTGTGCAAGTTTTTAAAGATAGCAACTGTACACATGAGGACGATCAAGGTAATCCCGATAAACAAAGCAGCAACAAATATGAAGATAGTGAAGCAAAAACAACCAAACTTTACGCAAAAGTACCATCTTTTGACTCGAACAATATAAATGGTAACTTTGGCGCTAAAGAAGTAACTCAAAGACCTCTAACTTACAGAGGTGCTGTGCAATTTAAAGTAGAACCACCCAGAGATAACGCTAGAAGTGAAAGATATTATTACAGAACAGACGCTCCTGCTACATCTACCAGTCAAATTACATATTACTTTTCTACACAATCTACTCCTACTACAACTGAAGACGAAAGAATATCACGACTAGTAGCTTCAACTCAAGACTTAATCAGTAATGAAGACTTATTAAAAATAAATCACGCTGCAGAAAAACAAGTTAACCTTAACTCTGATGATTTCATCAAGCCTAAGCCAAGATTCCATTTGAGAGCTCAAGAATCTAAATACAATACACCAAAAAGTAGAATTACTGTCAAGGCTAAAATTGGAAATATTGTTGATAGTGAAATAGAGCATGTCGAAAACAATTCTGAGAAACAACATATTTTAGATAGCAATGCAGAAGACTACAAATTTGCTAGACCTATTGTTGTTCAAGACACCTCGTACAACGATTACAAAGAACAAATTGTAAACAATTTAGTGTCCACAATGGTTCCGTATATACAAGACGGATACGAAATCGTTGGTGTTCGAGACGGAAGCAACGAAACTAATTATAAAAATGAGAATCAAAATTCAGAAGAGAATTTAGTAAATGTAACTCCTAGACCTCAAGGTTTGGGTCAGAAGTATTTGGCTCCAATTACAGTTGCATTGAGATTATTGAATGCCAATGATAATGATACATTTAACTACATTGATGATCATGAAGCTTCTGACACTGAAATTTATACAGAAACGGTTTCAAAGCCTGAACACGAAAGAACCGTTGTTGAAATTCAGAAGTCCATACCTGTTTCTATAACTCATATAAACGATGTTGAAGTACATCAGTATTTAGAAGAAGGCAGGAGCAATCAAAATGGACCTATGGAATACGCTAAAACATTGTACAACAAGTACTTAGAATCCTTTGGGGGTAAGAATTCACAGAACAATCTGAATACAATTCTTCAACAGTACAATGGAGAGAAAAACCAATACAATTCTGATAAATATGAAAGCAGCAATGATTCGAATGAGCAGGAATCGAGCGAAAATATCCAAACTGAAGTTGAAGTGCGACCAAATAATTTAGATGATGAAAACGAACGCAGAGAATTTGTCAGAGATCTGTATAATTACGCAACCGAAAATAAAAAGATTATTCAGCCCATTATAATCGAAAAAGAAGTTCCAGTAACACAGTTTGTAGACAGATATATTGAACAACCTGTCCCAACGCCCGTTGAGGTTCAAGTTCCTGTGGACAGGCCTTATGCAGTACCTTACCCCGTTGAAAAAGTTGTCGATAGACCAGTAGAGGTCACGAGATACGTAGATAAACCATACCCAGTTGAAGTGCCGAGACCGTACCCTGTCGAAGTCAAAGTGCCTTACCCAGTAGAACAGAAGGTTTATGTGGACCGACCGGTACACGTACCATATCCAGTTGAAAGACTGGTGGAGAAACAAGTAGTACATCCGGTTCCGGTCCCCACGCCGGTGGCCGTGCCGGTAGAGGTGCAAGTGCCTGTTGAACGCCAAGTTCTATATCCAGTACCGGTACAGCAACCCTACCCGGTACCAATAGAAGTAGAAAAACCTGTACCAGTGGAAAAAGTCGTCACAAAACAAGTACCTGTGCCTGTCCCAGTTGAAAAAAGAGTACCGTATCCCGTCCATTACGAAACCAAAGTACCTGTTCCATACGCCGTAGAAAAAAGAATACCTGTACCGTATGATAGGGTCGTGGAAAAGCCCATAACGATTACTAAATACATAGAAAAGCATATAGAGGTACCGGTGCCTCATCCTGTACCTGTCCCGGTGCATGTGCATCATCAAGTACCCGTCGACAGGATCGTGGAGAAGAGAGTACCTTATCCAGTACCTGTGGATCGAATCGTCGAGAAAAAGGTCCCAGTGCAAGTCCCGGTACCCGTAGAAAAGATCGTCGAGAAAATCGTTGAAAAACCCGTCGTCGTTACAAAATACGTCGACAAACCTTACCCAGTCGAAAAGAGGGTACCATATCCTGTCGAAAAGATAGTCGAGAAAAAAGTACCTTACCCCGTCCAAGTGCCTTACGAAGTGAGAGTACCCTACCCAGTTGAAAAACCGGTTCATGTGCCATATTCCAATGACAAACAGTACACTTACGACAGGCCTTACGCTTACGATAAGCCTTACGCCGTTTACGGTTACGCTCAAGGAGCGCCCTCTCAAAACTACCCTCAATATTTGAAATATACCGCAGAGCAGCACAAATTAGGTATTCCTCCGCCTCATTTACAAAATCAGCACACCAGGAACCAAGCTCTGACGCAGCAAGCACAGCAGACCCAAGCTCAGCAGAACCAAGCTCAGCAGACCCAAGCTCAGACGCTACAAGCTCAACAGATGCAAGCTCAATACCAGCAGTATTACCAGAATTTGCGAGATAAACAAGAGAAGAACCACTCTGCTCACACAACTACGACTCACTGGGGAAACTTGTACGCATCTTCGTACCAACACATTAACAACACCCCAGAAAACTTCAAAGCGAGCCAGAAACTGCAAAACTACATAAACTATATCAAAAACCAACCTTCAAATTACTATGGACCACCTCCGATTCAGAACTACGTAGACCAATGGGAAAAGAATCAAAATTATATTGTAGAACTGAAACTACGGAGGACGGACAGAGAACCGAAATCCGGCGGAGGCTTGAGAATAGAATATGGAGGATTTAAGCCACCGCTAATTCCAAGTACTGAAGTGGATTTAGATGGCATGCCTATTAATAAAAAGGAAGGGGATAAGTAATTACTATACTTAATTTTCAATTTGGACTTCTGCTGAATCAACAAATAAAAACCGGTAATTATTTAATAATAACCGGTTTCGACGAGATAGCTGCTTAAACCGGTTATGAGTTTATTCTTGTAAAAACGGATATGTAGGGTAGGAAAATCGATTTTAGTACAGATCAAAAAGCAGTATTCTGCTGTAAATAAGTTTTGCTCAGTATCTATCTTTTGTTTATTTAAG
This sequence comes from Phthorimaea operculella, assembly GCA_024500475.1. NCBI lineage: Eukaryota > Metazoa > Arthropoda > Insecta > Lepidoptera > Gelechiidae > Phthorimaea > Phthorimaea operculella. The sequence goes on along the minus strand of JANFCV010000170.1, from coordinate 656,846 downwards.
CTAAGTCATAACTTGTTAAGTAATTTATAGTGAACCATGAAGTGTTTATTAACTAACTTATTGTAAAAAATGGCCTAGAATTATTTATTTCACTAACCTGGTAAGTGTGTAAATATAGGGAGAATATGTTGAAATAAAATCTAAAACATGATGTTTTGTTTTTGTTTACCTGAAATGAAACCTGAAGCGATTTTAAAAACACGCGTTGTGTAATTAAGTGCAAAGTTCTGCAGCTCCTACAGTACGTAAAAAAAACTGCAATTATTTTAAAGGGTAAATCAGTCCATTAAACTGAACCACTTTCCCTTAGGAACATAGGTCGAAGTATTAAAATACTCACAAGTGAAAATAAGAAATAGAAAAAATCTTTGAATCTTTCAACCTCTTGATGCTCGTCTCGAGGCGGTTCAAGTCCCGGCGGTCGCTAGTGAATTTTTAAATTTTCTTATTATTTAATTTATGAGAATAATATAGCGCTGTGAGTGCATTAAAAATTCCAATACTTTTAACAATAATTATATTTTTAAGTTTTCGGTTTTCTTGTAATTAATACCGACAGGCCGAATAAAAACTACGTTGTACAATTTAAAAATGTTGCTGCGTCTAGAAAAACCAGAATTATTGCTGTTAAATGTTACAATATGAAAAAAATCACATCCTTAAATTTTGGATTGTTATGTTTGAGCATGAGTGAGCGGGAGACACCTAACCAAAGGTAATTTTTAAGGAAACTCGTGTTTGGAATTAAAAATAAAATATATTTCACAAAAGTCATCCATCCGTCCGGCCTACGCTAAACCATGTAAAACAAAGCTCATATATATAAATATATAACTACATATAATTATGTATCCCGGGCACGTTGAGTTCCATATAAAAGCTGTGTTTTGGATCAAACTATTTGTGAAATCGGAACACATAATTTTACTTTTTTATACTTTCACAGGCTCAACTTTTATTCGATGACGTTTTAGACTCCAGGATAATATTTTAAAATTATATAATAATAAATTTATAATATTCAATTTCCATGCATTTAGGTGAACCCGGGTGTCAGATTTGTGGTTTTCTTGTAAAAGTACACTACTCTTAAGTATATAATAGAAAAAGACGCGATCGCCTCACGTTTAACACATACGTACGTACATACCTATTTATTATAATTATAATTATCACCTAGTAAGTATGCGAAACATCACACACGTATACTGAGCCATAAAAATTGTAGAAAAAAACGTTAGAATAGATATTTTTCACCATTAAATATCTTTCTCTACAATTCTAACGCCCATGTAGAAAAAAGCAAATCACACCAAATCACAAAACAAAATGTTAAATCACGAAATTAAAGGCTGAGAAGTTTGAAAGTTTACAATTTGACACAATAGTGAACTTTATTGCTATAACTACAAAGTCCGTAATACTTTGATCACAAATTACAAGTACATCTAAATCTTTCACATAGTGTTACCTTATCTTTTAACGCGACTAAGTCAGGTGATGTTATCATTGCAACACAGTTATGATTTGTTTGACACTTTCTAATTCAGCCTTATATTAGAAAGATACAATTGCATCGGGCGATCGCGCTTATTGTACTACCATTTCATGTAAGTACCCCATTTTATCACATAAGGTAGGTATAGATACAAGATTCAAGTTTTAGTATACTCGAAAATATTTACGTACTTAAAAAAACTTAGAAGTAATAAAGAAAATCGTTCTATTTGGCTTACATAAACGAAGTTAAGACCTAAATAACGAAAATAAGTTACACAGAATGGTAGCACAATAAAATGCCAACATACAATCGAACAACTATTTGCCAACAGCCGTTTTTATGTATGAGTAAATTGTATATTTGCCATTATAATGGAAAAAAAATATAATTAATTCTAAGCTACGTTGTATTGAGCGCGAACTCACTTTGTACATTATTACAACATGATTAACTAACATACAATATTTTGACTTGGCATCACCAAGCGGACACAACCCTCCCTTTTTGAATAGTTGGGTTTAGTCGCTTCAGCGTGACAAAGCAGATGTTTAGCGATAGCACGTGTAACACTCGAGTAGTTTTCAAACGACTAGTCCCAAAGTCGTTTCAACAACTTTTATTTAGCAATTATATGGCAATTTTTAACGCCAGAAGTGAAAGAACTAAGCTTCTAACTTTGATATTATGCCTCAATCGATTACAAATTCATAAAATCATGTCTTTTAAAAACAATTTGATAACGACAACATACTTCATTCCAAGGTTTAAAAATTAGTAAGGTATCTAACAAAAAAAATCGCTCGATGTATAATATCAAAGAGCCTTACCATACTATTTAAAAAAATGTAAAAATTGAAACGACATGATATAATGAAATTATTTATACAGGGCCAAGTTGAGAGCGAATACATTAAGAATAAAAAATTAACTAAACTTACATTCAGTTATGTTAAAAACTTCAGGCGAAGACCCTACCATGAGTTTTCAAACTTCTGTGACCTCATGGTCGCATTTTTAGACCTCAGTCTGAGCTCTAACTTTTTTTAACAATATTACATAAGACACCATTTTAAATTCAAGAACCATATTTTACACAAGCTTTTCTCTGCGCTACTGAAGCGCGGTGCCATTAAATTTCTAACTTTCAAGATTCTTCTAAGATTATTTTTTATACAAAACTCCATAAAACTCACAGTAGAGGTACATTACGTGTATGTCACTACACACCCAAGTATGAAATGAAAGGGTTACAGTTTGAAAACAACTAGTATTCTGATTATATGGTACTTGACAGTGATATCCATCTTTATTTCAAAAAGATTCTTATACACTGGTCTCTCAGGCTGTGGTGACCTTTACAGGGAGTAACAAACCGAAAAGAGGTCAAGGTAATCATGAAAATGAACAACTTTCCCCATGGAACATTGGTCGAAATATGAAAAAGAAATTAGACCTCCCACAATAATCTGTCAGCTGATTGATTTTCTATGAGAGGTCCAATTTTTTTTGTCACATTTCGAACCATGTTTCATTGGAAAAGTTGTTCAGTTTCATGAGTACCTTGACCTCCTTTCGGCTTGTTATGCCCGTTTTGTTACTCCCGGCATAGGGAGATCGGACTGGCTGGAATATGCTGTTCTTTCTATCCATTGCGTGAAGAATTATATATTGCACCCTTGAGCCCGACAGTAGTTTCCTCGATAGTAGTTTATAAATTCGTTAAAATCCCGTATCACCCCAGCAACCTGTCACTACACTGATATAGTCTTCTTAATGACTCTATTTTTTCAGGTGTGGCCGTTTTTTACAGAGCCATTCACGCTCTGCCTACCCCGCAAGGCGTGATATATATATGTATTTAAGTAGAAAATACAAAAATAGAGCTCCAAGTCGTCTCAGAGCAACGTATTCGAGCCAGGCCTAGCGCTAGTAATGAATAAATATACTTGCTATATTGTTCTGTCCCAAAAGCGTTTCTCAAACTGTACCCAATGTCACAAGCAAGTGGGTGAAGTCTCAAATCACCAATATTGGCACATTCTCTCTAACCACACAACAATTCGCTCCACAAAATGTATTCTAATTCACAATACGCTTAACATACTTTAGTTATTTTTATACATACAGTTTAACACAATCTGACTTACGTCATTGATTTGATTTTGATTTCGCGATTCGAATTTCGATATTTTAAAGTAAAATACATTATTTATACAATAAAAGCCTTTACATCTAAAGGACTTATTAACAGAAGTCATCCACATGCCAAGATAACCTATTCGGGAGAGATAAATTCAATATTCCGATAAAATAAAATTAGACTTTAATACACAATAAAATTCAGAACCGGTTATTAAATATCACAAAATAAATCGAAGAGTCCGAAACGCGAAACATGCATAATTTTCACATAGTATTTTTTTTTTAATTTACTTATCGTATTTCTTTATTTATTTACGCATTAAAAGTGACGACTTTTGTCACTGGGTCGACCGTCACACCGCCGGACATAACTAGGTATAAATAGGGAATAGGGCAGGTAATAGGGCTTCTGGCTGTTGTATGATCAATATGCTTTAGTGTGGTGTTTATTTGGATGACAACAATGATCCACCTCATAATAAAGATTGAATTAAATAGTTGTAGGTTATTTATGTACGATGCTCTGTAGAATCCAAAACTCACGAAACCGGTTATTTATTTTTGAAACCGGTTAAATAAACTTTTCTCCATCACTAGATTTTATATTAAAAATCGAATAACTCCGGAGGCGGAATAGGATCCATGGGCAGACAATCGCACTCGGGCGAATTTATCCTCGGCTGACGTCTTAGAGTGTGGACGCTGTACGAATAGCTCTGATGCGGCATTTTGGGTTTCAAATGTCTGTTGGAATCGATGTAGGTGTCCTGGCTTTCCGTTCTGAGGGAGATGGTTGAGCGGGGTTGTACGGTGGTGTAATGGCAGGGCGTGAGGTGGTTGCCGGGTGGTGGGGGGCGGAGGTAGTCGCTGCGCGCGAGGGAGAGCTCCTGTGGGGTGTAGGCGGCGAGGAAGTGCGCGAGCGCGCCGGATGGGGTCCTCATGCCTCCGTTGGCGATACATACCATGTCCTCGGCGGAGAGGCGCAGGCTGTCGGTCCGCGGGGGCGGGGGCGGCGGGGGCGTGGCGCGGTCGGTGGACGAGGGCGGGGAGTGGGAGGGGGCGCGCGGGCGGCGGCGGCGCCGGGGAACGCTCCCGGGCAGTCACAGTTTGAGTTCGTTCGCGATCTTCGACGCAATGTTCTTGAAGCCGATGCTAGTGCCTGCGGAGGAGAATAATAAATATACAGGGTTATTTTTTAGTCAGTGCGCAAACTTTGCAGGATGTTTCTACTCGTGATTCTGAACAACTTTTACTATGGGGCCACCTGCGAAATCTAAAAAAAATTTTTGGTTGTTCCATACATTTTTGCCGAGTAGGTATGAATTTTTCTATGGAAGATCCAAATTCTTTTTTGCGAATTCGCACGTGGTCCCATAATAAAAGTTGTTCAGAATCACGAGTAGAAACACCCTGCAAAGTTTGCGCACTGACTAAAAAATAACCCAGTATAAACAGCTAGGTGTACATTTACAAAAGCTAGGTGTAGATTCAGTAGCCCCGGCGTTGAAATCGTAGGGTCAGTTAGGAAAAAAAGAAGTCGTAAATATAAACGAAGATTCAAAAATAATTGTATCGATTGAAGCGTGACAGAGGAAATTTGTTGTGTTTAATATTGTAATAAATAATAGTCATGTATAATAATACTGGGGGATGCCGTTACTCGCGTCCGCAGGAGATACCTTCCACTACCCTGCACGTATCCCCTGGGTGGTGCCAAACGAGTAACAACGCCGAGTCTCAGGCGGCGGATATGATAACCTGACCCCGATCATCGGGCCGGCAACAGTAGCCGTGAGGACTAAATACCCTCTAAAGGACTGGGGCGGAAAGGCACGGGAATCTACCGCTACTATTTTCCCAAGAAAATTTCCTATGCACAGTAAAAATAAAAGAGTGAGTTCGTCGGGCGATCCGGCTGACACCCGGCGCCGTCGGGTAACCGGGCCTGACGGTGTGAAATTGGTGACCGAAGACTCTACCGGGATGGCTCGCCAGGTCCTGGCTAGAAGTGATACTTCTGGTGCATTTAATAAAAACAAGACCTCCATCCAAAAACCACGTCGAATTGCAACATGGAACGTGCGCGGACTTATTGCTCCAGGCAAAATCGAGATTGTTGAAAGAGAGGTGGAATTGCACAACATTACCCTGTTAGGAATAACCGAGACACACATGAGGGGGCAGGGTCACCAGCTAACTCCCAATGGCAACACACTCTACTTCTCTGGGTCGGAAAATTCCAGCCATTATGGTGTAGCCATATTGCTGTCTCGTAATCTAAGTGATCATTGTGCTGGGCTATAATCCGGTCTCTGACAGAATAATATCCCTGAGGCTCAATACCCGTCCGTGCATACTGAACATCGTCGTAGTTTATGCGCCTACATCAAACGCAAAAGATGACGTGATGAACAGTTTTTATAATGAACTAGATGACACTCTCTCCAAAATACCTAATCGGGAGATAACACTACTGATTGGAGACTGGAATGCAAAGGTGGGAAGCACGTTGACCGACAATCACATCAGGAGCACAGTCGGAAAGTACGGGCTCGGAAGTAGAAACGATAGAGGGTCCAGACTGCTAGAGTTCTGCATCAGCAGGAAATTGAGCATAATGAACACATGCTTCCAGCAACATCCCAGACGACTATACACCTGGACATCTCCAGGTGATCGTTATCGAAATCAAATCGACTATGTTATCATCAATAGCCGATGGAAGTCATCTATCACAAGCGTAAGAACGTTCCCAGGCGCTGATTGCGGCTCCGACCATAGCCTGCTAGTAGAAGGTTTTACTCTACGTCTTAGATCGCTTAAGAAAAGAGACACAATGAGGCCGAAAACCCTTAACCCAGCGGAAGCAGAAGAATTTAAAGTTGGTCTAAATAATGCCTTAGCGTTGGAACCTATACCTTCCAGCTGTAACACCGATGAACAATGGAATAGTCTTAAGGGCCATATCTGGAAAACGGTTGAAAAGATCACAGCTAATCGTACATCACCTACCATCCGACAAAACTGGCTTTCCACTGATACCTGGAAGATTGTCGAAGACAGAAAAGCGTTGAAAAATAACGGTCTGGTAGGTCAAGAAGCGCGTGACAGATACTTAGAGTTGTCTAGAGCTATCCAACAGCAGTGTCGCCATGATAAAAACAACTTTATTGAGCGTGTTTGCCAGGAAATTGAAGGTCATG